>JAHRHZ010000078.1:20683394-20701513 GCA_024137785.1 Ginglymostoma cirratum | reverse complement strand
TCCTGCTCCTATGATGCTGCTTGACCTGCTGTGTTCATCCAGCCCCATGCTTGTCACCAGGTACCTTCTCTGACTTTCACACTGAGAATTGCTGTCATCTAGTTCCCATCTCATAGTGGGAAAATAGGAAACATCATATCATTGAGATGAGATTAGGCACCATTGTTCTGTTATGCATGCTAATTAATGTGAAGACCTCTCACCACTCATTAGCAAGATTCTCATCTCACCTTTCCAATTTTACTGACAGATGTGGACATTTCTTTTTCTCAACATCGAGAATCTCATTCTATTCATGTCATATTTTCCAGTGCCATTGCTCATATTGTTCAGGAGCTGGGAAGGTTTTGCCCAGCGTTGCCATTGAAACAAGCCTGTGTTATTTCAGACAGAAACTTCTGGAAATACACAGCAGGCCTGGCAGTATTACTGGAGAGAGAAGTTGAGTTCACATTTCAGGCCTGTGGCTTTTTATCCGAACAGATGCTGTCACAGATTTTGGCTATTTTCCAGTACTTTCTGTTTGCATTTCAGATTCTCAGCATCTGCAGAATTTTGCTTTTGTCCTGATTATTTCAGGCTGCTTTCATAATAATAAGCTACCTTATAAGCTCATGATACCACAGATTTTTTTTTAAGTTAGCTTCGAGCTTGGCTAGACATCATTGCCAATGTTAAGTAAGGATGGATTTAATACTTAATATTACTTTGCCAACTATAGTTCCATTTAACCCATTATCCGATTGGTGGAATTAAAGCAGATTCATGTTTACAAAAGTTTGGGAAGTAAAGTTAAAAGGTAACAGATTGTGGAAGAGGTTTCCCTATACAGCGTTACATCGCAAGAGACGAATTGCTCACATTATTAAAGGCTTCATAAGGAACGTCTCCATATCTGTTCTGCCCATTGCTTTTTCAAACTATAAACAGCAGATTTGTTTACCATACATCATGACTTTATGCAGTCCATTACCAAAGGATTCCATGAACCTTCTTTCAATCTTCTTGCTGCCAGTTCATTTTGCATGATGTACAACACAGGTTACAACACTCACCAAAGCTTCAAAGTGTGTCGCAGCCCTAGGGAATAAGTAGATTCATGATATCTTCATGTAGTAATTGTTATACAATTTAAGGTGTAACATTTAAAAATCACATTTTGTTTCCTTCTGCATCTCGTTCAATTATTTACAGTATCCACCATTTATACAATCCATTCTTATCACAGACTACATCAGATAAAAGCACTGACCAATTGCCATTACCATAGGAGTTGATTACGAAGTACCCCGTTTAAAATACATTGAGCCCAGAAGCCATTTCAGCGAAACGTGGAATTATTTTAAGAAACTTTTGTCCCACACCTATTTCTTGAGTTTCAGTAATTGCATGAAAATGTTTTATTTTTCTCTAATTCTTCTTTTGCAGCAAGCTATTTCCATATTCTCCAATGAGCAGCTCTCTATCACCTCACAATCCCTTGTGATTTACAAGTTTTAGATGATGTAAACGTGCACCTCTTACTTTCAATCTCACCAAAACCTTTTTCTTGTGGCTTTCTCCTTTCAGATACTCAAGAACTGCAACCTCACTAGACCGTGGTTCTAAAGAAAGAGGCAGAAAATCAGGAAGACATTGATGGTGAAGAAACACAATCACTTGATGCCAAAATCACAGCCCAGCTCATTTACTGACACTTCATGTAATTGAGAGATAGCTTAGAGATAGGTCCCATATGTGGTGAGATATCAGCTACAATTAATGTGAAGCAAGGACAGGTGAAGATAGCAGAGCAGCTGTCAACCTCCAGGAGGTTGAGGGTGCACACAAACCTAAAGAAGACTCAGATGAACACTTTGATGAAAGAAGCTACGGAAGGCAGTGCTGGGTGTCCAAAGTTAAGTGTTTGATGCCGTGGCATGCCTAGGCAGCGAGTCCGCAGTCAATGTCATAATGCTTCGAAGATTTCAGCACCAATTTTGCACAAAATTTTGTGAAGAATTTGAAGCCAACAGTTTCCAGTATGGCAAAGGTAAAAGCACTGTTAGCCCACATGTGGACCTAACCAGAAAGCATTGTCTAAATAGTTCTAAATGTCTATTGAAATACTAGCAGAATGTCTGGCGGCTGCAGTGGAAACTGAGACCTCTGTCATGCAAGCTTATTAACATCATAGAAAGAAGTTTTCAGGGTGTCACAACAGTCCAGCAACTTGTCCTCCAAAAGATCACTAAGGTCGTTGAGGTACCTCCCTGGGATACTGGCAATCGGATCATGGAGAATGAATCCAAATGCTTTTGTAGGATGACAGCATTAGTCCTCCAACAGTGCCCTTGCATTTTTGAATGTGAACACTCCCCAGCTTTGGTAGCAGTGGAAAACATTGCACCAAACCCACTACAATCACAGCTTTCCACCACATTCACTGTAGAAAACAAATTTTTCCTTCAATTTCACTAACTTCAGAAAAATTTGCTTTTTATCTCGGTTTGGTGTTGAGTTGTGTAGACCAGTAAGTTTCATTTTCCACTGACTTGCTTTCTGCTGTCAGTTTTATGTGGTATGCTAGTTTCAGCTTTCCCCAAGCCTGTGAATAACATTTGGGAATCCAGTTCTGAATCCATCTCTTTGGTTCCTTGTCAACTTCACCAATTTTAAAAACATGTTTCGGATCTGTGCATGCTTTTCTGCTGAGTAACAAACATTCTTGGTTCTGTACGATGTACGATGTTTCAAATTTTTTTGTATCGTAGTCAGCTGCCCTTTTACTCTTAATCTGATTTCTCATGATTTCTGGAGTTGAATTGTTGATGGTTGCATGGTTTATTAATTCAGCCATTTAACTGCATCAGAAGGCACTAAGGCATTTGCTCCAGTAGCAAGTTCAAAATTGGTTGGGTGTCTATTTAACCCCATGTTCGCGATCTGGTTTTTCCTTTTAATTCACTGGCTTCCCCAACAAAGACATCTTTGCTGCTATCTGACACTTCAGTTTATTGAATGCCATTTGTTCTTATGGGTTTCTTTTTAGTATGACATAATTATTTAAAATGGTCAACTGTCCCACAGGAATGCCATTGTGTGGTTCTGGCAAGACACCCCTTGCTCCTGTATATCTTCTTCCTTTTATAATACATCTGCTGCTCTTTATTGGTGATATCCTGGATTCTGCTTCATTTACGTTTTGTCCAACATTTTGTATTGCATCTAGTGTTTTATTTTCCCTCGGAACCTGTCCATCACTTCATTGAATACTCTTTTTGATTCCTTGCTTCAACCAGTCTAGCCAGTTGTACCACTTTTGTCAAATTCAGTTCTTTTGTGGGTTTGTAAGAAACCTGAACAAGCTCTTGCTAAAACATTAGCCATGATCCTAGCTCTGACCAAGCCAATTTTTAGTGTTCTGTACTCATATTTACCTGCCAAGTGTTAAGTAGCATTAATGAATGAATTTATGAATTTGCCTGGCTTTCATTTCCTTCTACTAAATTTTACTTGCTCAATAATGATATGAAGCGTATGATATGAAAGGTATAAATCTACAGGTCTAATAACATTTTTGAATATAGCTGTCTCTTCACTCACCCCATGATATGACCAGAATATCATCCACAATGCTGCCTACTGACTGTAGCAAGGTACTGATGTGATCTTCAGGGGATCTTGTCATAAAACATGAAATATTTTTCAAAGCTTCTCCTGCTGCTCCAACTTGCTGCTTGGTCTCCTAACCAATGCTACCATCTGTTGTTCTCACGTAACTCTTTGAGAATGTGGAATATACAACTTTAAAAGATATGCAGTAGAGTCTGAGGACTTTTCAAAATAATTATTTGCAGCACACCAAATGTGTAGATACTGGCTAATCATGAGGTCAGGACTGTTGCTTCTGTCTTCAGAGTCTCTCCAACCACATGACCTATTTGATCATCATTGACCTAATTTTTTACGTACAAGAGTTAACCCTTTACACAGACTCGTAATTTTAATCATGGAAATTGCTCTACTGAATTTGCAGATGCCCTAAGCAATGCCACATTAATGTTTCTGCACATCAATGCCATGCTCTGTCCCATTTATTTAGCAGCGTGAACTGCTTCGATGCTGCCTCCATGTCAATGGATTGATTTCTGTGTCTTCAGAATAAGGTTGCAGCCAAATCCTATTTGAAAATGTCAAAGCAATTTTTTGTTAATTGCATTGAATGAAGGGCATTACATTGGTAGCACGTCTGAAGCACTGAATAAACCCCAGTATAACTTAAAAACTTTCAAGCCTTAATGAGACAGATGAGGTTATACAGCTCTAATTTAAGCAATTCAAATCGAAACCATTCTAGAGGCCACAAAGAACCCATGAGCTATTCCACAGGTGATCCATTTGCGGCTTTAAAATGAACTAACAGACATTAAGTGGATAAAAATTCATAAATACTTCAGTTATCTTTAAATTTGCTTAAGGAATATCAAATGTGAATTGAAGTAAAAGGGAGGGCCATGAAGAGATGTGAACAAAGATGTATAGCTCTGGTAAAAATAAAACAAGCCAAATAATTTCATATTTATTACTATTACTTTGCTTTACATATTTAAATTACACTTTTTAAAAAACCTTTTCTACATTGTTACTTTCACCATGTAAAGTTAGAATGAGTAGCTGTTTATCAAATTAAAAGTCATAGAGTATCCAACAATTAAACAAATCATGAGTCCTGCACAGAATTCACATGTTATTTTAATATGGAACTACTCATCTACAAATTTATGCATTTTTATCTTTGGTTGCTGGAACCCTCCAGACAAAGTCTATTCATCTGGCAGACACATTTCCCATCTGTGTATGTTTTATTGCTACATTTACTTCAAATTCTAATTATGTATTTATTATTTTAATGCCTTCAATTAATATACTTGTAGTATAGATGTTTCCTGTGTTAAGTATTAATGGATTTCCATTTCAGATTTCAGCTAATTCTTTTGACATACTGTAATTTGTCCTGTTCTGGGTTCTACCCAACAAGTGAATACATGTGAACAATCACAAATACAACCCCTGAGGAAATTACTGTGTTGTTGTGCTGATGCTTAATTTTTAGGTCCTCAGTTTGAATCTTAAAATAATTTATACTAAACACCTTGATGAATGAATATGCTTGAAATACGTTTTCAAAACCATTTTTGATTCTTTCTGGTGGGGTCCTAGTAAAATGAAGCAGCCCATGCCTATTTTGATAGCATATACAATTGACTTCTTTTCAAGTAGTTAAACAGTTAGAAAGTGGGAAGCAGTTTTCCAAAGGTTAGGGTGAAATGATGCTTATTAGCTTAACTTGCTAAATTCTGAAGATACAAGAGTAAAGGTAGAGAGATTTATTAGGATGTTGCTCAAGCTGGAGAGTTTTTGTTTTGAAGAGAGATTGGATAGACTGGGTTTGTTTTCATTGAAGTTGTTTGATTAAATAGCTGTTTGGTTATTTATCATTATTTATGAAATTATATTATGTGATTTAACCATATGTACTGGATGATTGAAACTGTTACCCTTCATTTCCATTTTAGAGTCATAGAGGTCTACAGCACAGGAAAAGGCTCTTTAGCCCATTGAGTCTACACTAATCAAAAACAACCATCCAATCCCATTTTCCAGCACTTGGCCTATAGCATTGTATGCCTTGGCATCACAACATTTCTTAATCATCTAAATATTTCTTAAATGGTACGAGTGTTTCCTGTTCTACCACCCTCAGAGGCAGTGAGTTCCAGATTCTCACCATCCCCTTGGTGAAAAATAATTTCCTTACATCCCTCTAAATCTCCTTCCCCTCAACTTGAATCCATGCCTCCTGATCATTTACCCCCTCCACCAAGGGGAGAAGTGTCTTCTTGTCTACCCTGTGTATGCCCGTCATAATTTTATACATTTCAATCATGTCCTCCCTCAGTCTCCTATGCTCCAAGGAAAACAAATCTAGTCTATCCAATCTCTCTTCATAAAAATAACTGTTCAGCCCAGGCAACACCCAGCTAAATCTCTTTACCTTTACTCTCGCACATTCAGAATTTAGTGAGTGAAATTAATACATATCATTTTGCCATAACCTTTGGAAAGCTGCTTCCCTCCATTCTACCTGATAAATACTTGAAAAAAGTCATTTGTGTACGTTATCAACGTAGGAATGGGTTGAACATTTTACCAGGACCCCACCAGAAAGAATCAAAAATGGTTTTGAGATTGTATTTCAAACATATCAATTCATCAAAGAGGTGTTTAGTATAAATGAGTTTAAAATTTAAACCGAAGACTACAAAAATTAAGCGCCAGTATAATAACACAATAATTTCCTCAGGGGTTGTATTTGTGGTTGTTCACACGTATTCACTAGTTGGTTAGAACCCAGACCAGGCAAACTTTAGTAGTTCAAAAGAATGAAAACCCACCAATACTTAACGCAGAACATATCTGTAACACAAATACATTAATTATACTGAAATTCAAAATAAAAAGGCCTCCCTGCTATAGAAAATATGTTGTTAAACTTGAAAGGGTTGAGAAGAGATTTACAAGGATGTTGCTGGTGTTGGAAGGTTTGAGCTGTAGCGAGAGGCTGAAAAGTCTGGGGCTGTTTCTATGGAGCCCAGAGGCTGAGGGATGACCTTATAAACGTTTATAAAATCATGAGGGGTATGGATACAGTGAATAGCCCAGGTCTTTTTTCCAGGGTCAGGGAGTCCAAAACGAGAGACCAAAATGAGGTGTAAGGTGAGAGGTGAAACATTTAAAAGGGACCCAAGGAAGCAACTTTTACACCCAGAGGATGATGTGTTTTGGAACAAACTCCCCAAGGAGATGATGGAAGTGGGTACAAATATGACATTTAAAAGGCAACTGAATGAGTACACGAATAGGAAGGGTTTAGAAGGATATGGGCAAAATACCGGCAAATGGAACTAGATCAGTTTAAGATATCTGGTCAGCATGGACAAATTGGTCTGAAGGGTTTGTTTCTATGCTGTGTAACAGTGACTCCATGACTCTATAAATGCTTCCACTCTGGTCCGTTACAATAGACTGAGTACAATTTAATGACAATCAGCAGTCCTTCAGAATTTGTATGTTTTACCTCTGATGTGAGAAACCATCCACTTTGTTTTGTGCAGAATTCCTAAAAAAAGGCAAAATGAATCTGCTAAATTCAGGAATTTGCGGAACATAAGATCTGCTTTCATCTGCCATGCTGCATAAATTTATTTGGATGAAAGAGTACAAGACTACAGTTGAATTTAGAATTTTGACATATACCCGGTAGGATTCTAGGCTTTTTGATATAACGGGTGGTGAATGAATTTAAGGAGGATTAAGTGAATGAAAATGTCTTGCACTTATTTTGCGCCTTTCATGACTTCAGGAAGTGTAGGGTTCTGGTTTGCATCAGTAATTTATTGAGATTTTTACGTGGTTTCAATCACCCCCAGATTATTTAGGAATGTTAAAGGAAGAATGCAGTAGACAGGTGTTTCAGGGCAAAAGAATCTATGTGTTTGTTTAATAACAAAAGGTAAGGATAAAACAAGAAATAAAGGCAAATGTAACAAACAGCAAAATTGACAAATCAACTGTAGACAGGGCTGTAACTAAATACAGGGGTGTCAGTCAGGTTGATTTTCAGACGTTCTCAGTTGGTCAGACTGCAGGTCGTGGTCAGTTGCCTTTGGCTCCCCTGGTACCGAACAGACTTGTGTCGGTAGGTTTCGGGATTGCTATCGGCATCCCCCTTCTGGAGATGGCTGTGCAGATAGCTCTCGGGGAGGGAGATCCTTAGGATCTCTCTCCTGGGTGTAGCTGCAGGGAGACAGCTCCTTTAGGTGAGATCGGTGCCTGCAATTAAACCAATTTTGGGCCTCTTATCTTCGCACTAAATCTACGCTTGCCATTGTGTTACTGGTATTACTTTTGAGGTCGGTTGGCTCTCTGACAGTTAACAGTATACGTAAATGTATTTTGATTGAAGTTGAATGCCTGATATCTCTCTGAATGAATGTTGATTGAAGCTGAGTGTCTTGGTATCTGAGATAACATCTGCACAGTATCTTGGTATCTGCATAGGTTCCACAATGTCTGCGTTGGGGTAGCCCGAGGGGTTAAAGTTAGTTTTCAGTCTAGAGTGTTAGGTCTGGTTGATTGTTCTCTTACAGTCAAGGTGTGAATATGATTTTCGGGCTGAATTCAATAAAAATATTGAATTAAGAATCTAATGATGATCACAAAATGGTTGTTGATTGTCAGGTAAAACCGATCTGGCTCACTAATGTCTTTCAGGGAAGTAAGAAGCCACCTTTGTTACTGTGATAACAAGGTGTGGAGCTGGATGAACACAGCAGGCCAAGCAGCATCATAGGAGCAGGAAAGCTTGATGTTTCGGGCCTAGACCCTTCATCCGTCAAGCCTTCCTGCTCCTATGATGCTGCTTGGCCTGCTGTGTTCATTCAGCTCCACACCTTGTTATCTCGGATTCTCCAGCATCTGCAGTACCTATTATCTCCATTACCTTTGTTGCTGTGTATTTTTCCCAAGAGCATGGCCTAGCTGTCTTTTTTGCTTTTAAAGTTTTTGAAAAGTCAGGGTTTTGGTCCAGTATTTTAGATGGTAGGAATTCTCGCTCAAACCTACAGAAGTCCCAAAGTGCATCAAAGCTAATGAAGCTCATATGAAGTGTAGTCACTATTGCATTTCTGCAAATAACTATCCCCCATAAATAAGAAAGGGATAATAAGCAGATTGTCTACTTGGTGATGCTGGATGAGAGTTAGATATTTTCCAGGATACCAGGGAAACTATGCTTTTTTCACAAAATAGTGAAATGGGCTCTTTTATGTCTAACTGAGAGGGCAGTTGAGGCTTTAAGGCATGACCTTATCTGAGAAATAACACCTTCCTCAGTACAATACTGACATTCCAGCTAAATCCCTCAAGTAGCACCTGGACTCACAACTTAATTCTGACTCAGAGTTATCACTAAGCCCCAGCTGACATTATAAAATGGCATGGAGTTGAATTGCCAGGCTAGCACTCACCTTGGAGCAGAGATGGAGGAAGAAATTTTGAATTAAAAAGGGAAGTATTCCGCGAAATAATGTAAACCTTATGTTTTTTGGCCAAGTCCAGTAGCATCAAGTTTTTCTGAAGGGTTTTTCACCAGAAGGCCTAGCAGGTTCTCTTGCTGTATGTTATTAAATGCGCTGCATTAATTACTTATGTTATTTCTGACATACAATTTCAATTTTATCCTAATAGGCATGGTTTTCAGAAAAACTCATGACTCCGTGAATATCCTGGAATTCACCAGTATCCCTTACACCTGCACCATCTTGAAAAGCCCATTGTGAACTTGGACAAGCTCTGTCAGGCTGGAGCTGCCCTCACATTTTCTGATATTTGCATCAGAGATGGCAGACAGTGGGAAATCCACGCCTGGCTTTGCAGGCAGTAATCTGCCAGATGGAATAGTGAAGAGATGGGTCCTCCTCTTCCCCCAAGACCAGCAGTGGAGGCCTTGACACCAGACCATGCCAGCCTGGTTAAAGCAGTCTTGTAGGCATGCCCAGTATTGTAGGAAGATGGTCAATTACTTGCTCTACTTCACCAGTGCCAACATCTTCTCTCTGATGCCGCGCACTCACTCTATCTCTGCTCCTGTACATGCTTCTTATTAAAAATCATGCTCTATCATTCTCAATATTACCTGCAACATCTACCCTTACTCAGATGAGGTGATGGCCTAGTGGTATTTTTGCTGGAGTATTAATCCAGAAACGCAGCTAATATTCTGGGAACTCAGGTTCAAATCTCACCACAGCAGATGGTGGAACATGAATTCAATAAAAATATTGAATTAAGAATCTAATGATAATAGCAAAATGGTTGTTGATTGTCAGGCAAAACCACATCTGGCTCATTAATGTCTTTCAGGGAAGTAAGCTTCCAGCTTTACCTTGATAACAAGGTGTCGAGCTGGATGAACACAGCAGGCCAAGCAGCATCATAGGACCAGGAAAGCTTGACGTTTCGAGCCTAGTCCATCTTTACCTTATCTGGTCTGGTCTACATGTGACTCTAGACTCTTAACTGTGCTCTGGGCAATTAGGTATATGCAATAAATGCTAGCCTGGCAAGCCATAGCCACCTCCCATGAATGATTGAATAAAAAAAAATAAATCTCGGTCATCCACACAAACACCACAAGCCCTGCATCCCACCAGCACTATTCACTCGCTTGGGACACTTTTGACGAAGATGGAGAAGTAATAGTTATGTGACCCACCCACTATATTTCTGCAGTTTAATATTTACAACTCCGTGGATGTATTGGTGCAGTTTATAGTGGCCCATAAAGAGTTACAGATCTCCACTTCTAGGGAAACAAAGGGGCCTTGATTGCTGAAGGGATGAGCAGTAATGAGTATGGTCTCACATGCGTACATTTAATACTGAAAGCTCAATGACCTAGGCAGGACAGGAAAGGGGTCTACAGTGGCACATTCAATCACAAGACCATTATTTTTACATTGCCAACCCTATTACTGTTTCTTCTCAAGCCAACTCCAGCACATCACTTGTCACACCAATAACCATGCAGATGTAAGCTTCTCTCTCTATGTGCATTTCATCATACCCTGATCTGCCACTGACAAACTCACCTTCGTCATTGTGCAATGTCACACCACTGCTTCACTGTCAGCTTTAACAACACTTTCAAACTATCTAAAAAGCAAAAGAACTGTGGATACTGTAAATCAGGAACAAAAACAGAAGTTGCTGGAAAAGCTCAGCATCCGTGAAGAAAATAATCAGAGTTACTGCTTCGGGTCCTGTGACCCTTCCTCAGAACTATCTTTCAAACTATCTATTCAACACATAATATTATTTGCACTCATTGGTCTCATATTACACTCCCTACACAAGTGAGCACATGATATTGGAGAGAGAGGCACCGAACCACAACTGAGACTCCACTCATTTGAAACTAACATCTGCAGAAGATGAGGCCCTTACATCTGGGCATCTAACTATCTGAGGTAGAGCTGACCCATCTGGGCATAGATTTAAATGTCAGACAGATATGTGACACGCAATACTCAATCGTGTTGATTTGATATCAGCAATGACTGAAGTATGATCATGTAGACACTGATCAGTTCCAGCACTGTTAGCTCCATAGTTCCGACACATGTCTTTCTAATTCACGCCCATGGAGTGGTCAACTGTCTTAAAGGAGTATGATGATGATTTGTCAAAACAGATGACTCACACAGAGTGCAACATCACACGATCAAGCACCGTCTCCCACTTACACTTCAGTGGGTCCAGTGAGAAAAGTAATTTGGTTCTAATTTGGTGACTCACATATCGTAAGTAAGCAGATGCAGATGATGCAGATGATACAGACAATGTCAGCACTGGAGAGTCTGTGTTGATGAAAATTCCGAGCTCTGCTCATCCAGATACAGATCCAAAAATATTGTTTGAGACAGAAAATATGTTCAATTTCAATGAGGATTATAGCGGGAAAAGTAGGTTGAGAAGCTGGCCAAACGTATTAAGGTTAAGGGATGTCTGCTTAGTATTCAGCCTCAGCATTGCAGATACAGTATCAGGTATAAGTATGTTCCCTAGAGTTTTCAATTATAAAGCAAACTGCCTTTATATTTAATGACTTTGTTGTTGAATCTTGAATTTTCACTGCCTGATAGATAAAGAACTTAGTGTACATAACTTAACCGTGTAGGGCCAGATTTTATTTTCACAGGTGAATTTATTTTAAGAAAATCCAGCCAGATCTCCTTCACAGCATTCCTGCCACAGAGACAATCATCACTGACAATGAATAAGTAGCAGACTTAATTAACATTTTTGCATTTATCAATCAACACAGTTGATGCAAATAGTTCTCTCATTAGACACAAAATACGATGAGAATATTTGAATGCATTTCAGCTTCAGAACATCTTTATTTATTATGACAGAACTAAAATTAAAGAGTGCAAAATTAAAAATAACACAATTATCCCTCCCATTTCCCCCCTAGGTTTAGACTGTTGCATCCTAGCCATTCAGCAAATCATGACAGTTCTATAAATACATGAATAATGTTCTTCAACCAACTCAATTTTTTTATTCTCTCATGAGACTTGGGCATCACAGGCTGGATCGGTATTTATTGCCCATCCCTACTTGCCCTTGAGAAGGTGGTGGTGAGCTACATTCATGAACCACTGCAGTCCATGTGCAAACAAGACATGCCTAAGGCTGTAAATAAAATATCATCCCCTAAACAGTTAAAATGTGTTGCACTAAATTTTTAACAAGCACTCACTGTCACCAGCAGTGTCCTGATCCCCACCCTAATGACCCCCCAGCACTCACCAGCACAAATAAGTATACAGGAATGATATGTAATAAATTGTTAATAGTAAGTTAGCTGTCAATCAAACCTAGATTATACGTAAAATACACTTGGATAAATATAGCGCATACATGGGCTCTGGGCTGGACCAGCCACATAAATAGTGTGGCTACAAAAGCAGGTCAGAAGCTAGGAATCCTACAATGAGTAACTCACCTCCTGACTCCCCAAAGTAAGTCCACTAACTACATAGATAACAAGGTGTGGAGCTGGATGAATACAGCAGGCCAAGCAGCATCATAGGAATAGGAAAGCTTAATGTTTCAGGCCTAGACCCTTCAGGAATGTTTAGAATTCTCTCCACTTGCTCGATGAGTGCAGCTCCAACAGCACTCCAGAAGCTTGACTCTATCCAGAACAAAGCAGCCCACTTGATTGGCTCCAAAACCACAAACATTCACTCACACAGTCAGCAATGCATAATTGCATATTTAATATTTCAGAGGTCAATGTTACATGGTCCATGTCAGAGGTTTGTTATTCTTTTTCCAGAAAGCAATGGAGGTTAGGTCATTGAATATATTCAAAGTTAAACAAGGCAAATATTTGATCAGCAGAGGAGTCAAGGTCTAAGGGAGTCAGACAGAAAAGCAGAGTTGAAACCGCAATCAAATTAGTCATGATTTTATCAACTGATGGAAGAAGTCCAAGGATGAAATGGCCTAGGCTTGCTCAAAATTTTATTGTATTCTTTCTCTTGTTCCCCAAACCTCCAAAGACAAAGCCTCAGATATAATGTGCTTTATTAATCATGCTCTCAATCTATCCTACCATTTTCAATTATTTATGCCCTCTTTATGTACCACCTCTAGAATTGTACCCTTTATTTTGTATTGAATTGCCCAACTAAAAGCAAGTCACTTCACATTTCTCGGCTTTAGGCTTCATCTGTTACCAACCGCCCATTCCATCAACACATCTACGTCCTTCCCTCTACCCTCACTACACTACCCTCACTACAATCCACAATGCTTCCAGCATTTGTATCATATGATAATACTTCCTCTTCACACAGTCGAACAATCTCACCAGCTCCATTTAGATTTCTGCATATTGATCTTCATTTGTCAATGCTCTCAATTTTGTTTTCTCTGCATATTTATACACAATGTGCATAATTCCACTCACTATATAATTGTAAAAATTATAGCATTCTTGACAGCAGCTTCTGTGAAAGACCTTTAACAAACAGATGTCAACTAGATACCTCCCCTTGTCTTAGATAACAAGTACATCAGCCAGCTATGTTCTAACTTTGTTTAATGTCTCACCATCTATTTGATTGATCCAAACTTTAAGTGGTCAGATATTGTAGCAGATGGTGTCAGATCCATTTAAGCTGTCCTATAGAACAAGAAATTTCAATATGATCTTTATTTTTGCCTCTGCTGCAAATATACTTTAAAATCTTAGCTTTCTTTCATACTACCAAGTCTAAACTTACTCCTATGTGAGCTCTTTATAACTTGACAAACGAAGAGCTGAGTATTTTTCTTCTTATTTGCTAATGTTCATGAAACCATTTTTGAGTACAAGTCTTCACAGCAGGAACTTAACACAAGAAATACCCTGTTAGCATTTCCTGCTCACACTGCACCATTATTTACTTGCAAATTACTTTTCCTCTAAATTTTACAGAGGGAGCAAGATTCGTTGAAAAAGATAAACATAGTCACAAGGACATCACAAGGAAATACCCACTGCTTCACATTAACAAAAATGCAAAGTCATGGGTAAATTAAAATTGTATATCAGAAGTGATCAATATTCCTCAATACAAACAAATTCTAAGATGGAGACCATTTTTAATATTAGTTTTTTTGTAAAGAATAGCAGGAACAGAATTTAATATTTTTGTAAGCTCCTAGGGTGGTATTTAACTCAGAAGGATTTGGAATCCTCATGAATGACAGCATGAGTATCCATTGTGAAGTGTATTGCATTCAAATGGACAAAGCTTTATCCAGACTTAACTATTTGCAGCAAGCATTGTAGTTATTCGTTAATCAATCTTTTATGCCTTGTTCAGTTAATCAATGGAAATGTTTTCTTTCTGTCTCTTTTTTATTTGTTCTTGGGCTGTATGCATTGTTGGCTGGGCAGGCGTCTTGTACCCATCCTGCAGTTAAGAATCAACCACTTTTCCATGGGTCTGGATCATCATAGCAGACCAAGTAAGGATGGCAGATTTCCTTCCCTAAAAATGACTTTACTAAATCAGGAGGGCTTTTACAACATGGTTATGGTGAGCTTGCCATTTTACTTCAAATAATTATTGAATTTACAATTTGCTACCTGCCCTGGTGGGATTCAAACCCAAGTTCCCAGAACCTGGAGCTGCACAATTTCTAGTCCTGTGATATTACCACTACACAACACTCTCACCCATTTATCTGCATGCCTCATTTAGACCTTCCTATGTAACCTGCCTATAACCAAAAGAGTGAGACAATTCGGGTTGATTATTTTTCTCCTTTCCTGTTTACTAAAATATAAGACTGAGCTGAATCAATCTTTTGGCCACGTGCTAACTTTTTCCCATTGAAAATAACAACACTACCTTGGAGCCACAACCAGAAAGATTTTTTTCAAGTGGAAAATTTTAAATATTATTAGAGGTCTGGATTTAGACAAGTGATTCCGAGGGCTAGATTTGGAGAATTTATTTCTATAGACATGTGCCTCTCCATAAGCTTTCAGTGAATTGTGGTGAACAGCTGATCTCTGTTCAGAACAATTTTGCCTGTAGTTGTTCTATTTAGCAATACCTAGCAACAGCAAGGAGAATCTAATTATTGTTCAGGTTTATGGTTCAGAGAAAAATTTCATGAGTTGTAGCGCTAAAACTGAAAAAGGAGATTACTATATTAGGCACTCATTGCACAATTATACTGAGGGACTTTTTCAGAGAAAAAGGGTTTACAGATCCCTAGTAGCACCTGAAAAATAAATAATATTCACATTCTCTAATATTTTGTAAGAGTAAGCTCCTCAATGCAAACAAGTTTCCTATGAGATACTAATCTTACTGAAGCATATGCTTCCTATAATTCATTTATTTAATTAACTTTCTTTAGCTTGTTTATGACCCAATGTCATATGGAAAGAGTGAAATTTCGAACTCCCTGCTTTCAGAGGTTGCAAGTGATTTTCACATTTCTAATTGATTTAAGATAATAGCTTTGATTCACTTTTAACAAACAACACTTCAACTTCCAAATAAGTTATGACAGACGTCAGGTGAAATTTGCAATAAGTGTCAGGAATAAAGGTGACAAATTGAGAGCATGGATCAGGACTAGGAGCTACAATGTTGTGGCCATTGTGGAGTCTTGGATAACACAGGGGCAGGAATGGTTGTTGGATGTTCCAGGTTTTAGATGTTTCAAAAGAAATAGGGAGGAAGATAAAAGAGGTGGGGGAATGGCATTGCTAATCAGGGATGGTATCACAGCTGCAGAAAGGGATGTCGTCAAGGAGGGTTTGTCTACTGAGTCAGTATGGGTGGAAGTCAGAAACAGGAAAGGAGCAGTCACTTTATTGGGAGTTTTCTACAGACCTCCCCAATAGCAACAGAGACACCGAGGAACAGATTGGGAGGCAGATTTTGGAAAGGTGTGGAAGTAATAGAGTTGTTGTCATGGGTGACTTCAACTTCCCTAATATTGAATGGAACCTCCTAAGTGCAAATAGTTTGGATGGAGCAGGTTTTTTCGGGTGTGTCCAGGAAGGATTTCTGACTCAATATGTAGATGCGCCGACTAGAGGGGAGGCCATATTGGATTTGGTGCTTGGCAACAAACCAGGCCAGGTGTCAGATCTCTCAGTTGGAGAGCATTTCGGTGATAGTGATCCGAACTCCCTGACCTTTACTATAGTCATGGAGATGGATAAGAGCAGACGGTATGGGAAAGTATCTAATTGGGGGAGGAGGAATTACAATGCTATTAGGCAAGAATTGCAGAGCATAAATTGAGAGCAGATGTTCTCAGGAAAATGCACGACATAAACGTGGAGGTTGTTTAGGGAGTACTTGCTACGAGTGCTGGATAGGTTTGTACCACTGAGGCAAGGAAGGGACGGTAAGGTGAAGGAACCTTGGATGACAAGACATGTGGAACAACTAGTCAAGAGGACAAAGGAAGCTTACTTAAGGTTGTGGAAGCAAAAATCGGACATGGCTCTAGGGGACTACAAAGTAGCCAGGAAGGGACTGAAGAATGGACTTAGAAGAGCTAGAAGGTGGTATGAAAAAGCCTTGACTGTCGGATTAAGGAAAACCCCAAGGCATTCTATACTTACATAAGGAACTAGAGGATGGCCAGAGTGAGGGTAGGGAACTTGTGTGTGGAGTCGGAGGATGTCGGGGAGGTCCTTAATGAATACTTTGCTTCAGGATTCACCAGGGATAGGGACCTTGTTGTTTGTGAGGACAGCACGAAACAGGCTGATATGCTTGAACAGGTTGATGTTTGGAAGAAGGATGTGCTAGAAATTTTGAAAAACATGAGGATAGATAAGTGGCCTGGGCCACATGGGATATACCCAAGGTTACTACGGGAAGTGAGGGAAGAGATTGCTGTGCCTTTGGCAATGATCTTTGCATCCTCACTGTCCACTGGAGTAGTACCAGATGATTAAAGGGTGGTAAATGTTATTCCCTTGTTCAAAAAAGGAAGAGGGATAATCCTGGGAATTACAGACCAGTCAGTCTTACTTCTGTGGTGGGCAAATTATTGGAGAGGATTCTGGGAAATAGTATTTATGATTATTTGGAAAAGCACAATTTGATTAGCAATAGTCAGCATAGCTTTGTGAGGGGCAGGTCTTGCCTCACAAACCTTATCGAATTCTTTGAGGATGTGACAAAATACATTGATGAAGGTCGAGCAGTGGATGTGGTGTATATGGATTTTAGCAAGGCATTTGATAAGGTTCCCCATGGTAGGCTCATTCAAAATGTAAGGAGGCATGGGATTCAGGGAAATTTGGCCGTCTGGATACAAAACTGGCTGACCAATAGAAGACAGAGGGTGGTAGTAGATGGAAAGTATTCAGCTTGGAGCTCAATGACCAATGGTGTTCCACAGGGATCTGTTCTGGGACCTCTGCTCTTTGTGATCTTTATAAATGATTTGGATGAGGAAGTGGAAGAGTGGGTTAGTAAGTTTGCCAATGACTCGAAGGTTGGTGGAGTTGTGGACAGTATGGAGGGCTGTTGTAGGTTGCAACATGACATTGACAGGATGCAGAGCTGGGCAAAGAAGTGGTAGATGGAATTCAACCCGGAAAAGTGTGATGTGATTCATTTTGGAAGGTCAAATTTGAGTGCAGGATACAGGGTTAATGGCAGGATTCTTGGCAGTGTGGAGGAACGGAGGGATCTTGGGGTCCATGTCCATAGATCCCTCAAAGTTGCTACCCTATTTGATAGGGTTTTTAATAAGGCATGTGCTGTTTTGGCTTTCATTGGCAGGGGAATTGAGCTTAACAGTTGCAAGGTTATGCTGCAGCTCTATAAAACCCTGGTTAGACCACACTTGGAATATTGTGAGATAACAAGGTGTAGAGCTGGATGAACACAGCAGCAAAGCAGCATCATAGGAGCAGGAAAGCTTGATGTTTCGGGCCTAGACCCTTCATCAGAAATTTCTGATGA
>JAHRHZ010000078.1:20641269-20682994 GCA_024137785.1 Ginglymostoma cirratum | reverse complement strand
GATGCTGCTTGGCCTGCTGTGTTCATCCAGCTCTACACCTTGTTATCTCAGATTCTCCAGCATCTGCAGTTCCTATTATCTCTGATACTTGGAATATTGTGTTCAGTTCTGGTCACCTCATTATAGGAAGGATGTGGAAGCTTTAGAGAGGATGCAGAGGAGATTTACCAGGATGCTGCTTGAACTGGAGGGCAGGTCTTCTGAGGAAAGGTTGAGGGAACTAGGACTTTTCTCATTGGAGCGAAGAAAGATGAGAGGTGACTTGACAAATGTGTACAAGATGATGAGGCACAGATAGAGTGGGTAGGCAGAGACTTTTTCCCGGGGCAGAAATGACTATTACGAGGGGGCATAATTTTAAGGTGATTGGAGGAAGGTATAGGGGAGATGTCAGAGGTAGGTTCTTTACACAGAGAGTGGCGGGTGTGTGGAATGCACTGCCGCAGTGGTAGTGGAGTCAGATACATTTGGGACATTTAAGCGACTGTTGGGTAGGCACATGGATGATAGTAAAATGTCGAGTATGCAGGGTAGTTTGATCTTGGATAATAGGATAATAGGCAGATAATAGGTCGGCACAACATCGTGGACCGAAAGGCCTGTACTGTGCTATACTGTTCTGTGTTCTATGTTCTATAATAATTTCAGACTCTCTATCAGGAGAGAAATTGCCAGCATGAGCAACAACATACAGGGTACCTGAGTATGCACAATCTAGATTACACTTACAAGTGGTCCTTTATCTGGCATTTAGGTGTTTGGGCTATATTTAATCAGTGATGTTAAGTTGGGGGACGTAACAATATTATCACATTGTGGTCTGTGCAATTAGTTTTAACCTGCTAAAATGTGCATTTATTGGCTGGTACAATCAAAATATGGGTTGGGGAGCTCTCATGGCACAGTGGTAATGTCCCTACCTCAGCCAGGAGGCCCAGGTTCAAGTCCCAACTGCTCCAGAGATGTGAAATAACATCTCTGAATCAACTGATCAGAAAATATAAATATCATATCGTTCTGAAATATACAGATTGTCAAGTTGCAGTAGGGCTGGTACAGCATGTGTCCACTAGCTATAGAAGCTAAGTGGCCATGGATGGATAAGAGTTAACAGTTTTGTGGAGCCAAGAAGAGTGGATGCCCGATGGTGATGTTGTCAATGAGTTCATGAGCTCTATCTCTGTACACATTTGACCAATTGCTGACTTGAATCTCTAGTTCAGGTCTATAGGTGTGAAAGTGTTTGCTGGAAGCAATCAGTTCTAAATTTCATGGATCACTGGACAAAACTGCTACTTTCGTTTTTTGCAGTCTTTGTTCACATTACTGTGGGAAAAAGGTAATTTTGTTCTACTAATTAGTACTGAATGTTTCACATGTACCTAAGTTTCATTCTGTCTCCAGTTGCTATGGCTTTCCATCAAGACATAGGCATTTGAAAAGGATGAAGTTAATAACCCAACTCACTCACCAAGTGTCAATCTAAAAACCCATTGCGTAATCATTTTCATTCCATGCTCCAACATGGAACTAACGAAACCTGTCAGTAGATATTTCACGGACAAAAATAACTTGGAAACGTATTGACCTTAGCAGCTGATGTTGATGAACCTTTCACAGGGTTGATTATAAATCTCTTCCTGATAAATCTCTTCCTGATATATTCTCCCAGTGGGAAGAGATACTGCAACAGTGAATGATTCTTCCCTTGCTATGTGCCCCATCTGTAACTGGCAGGTATGCCTGTCGCAATGGCGTCGAATTGTTTAAGTAACTTATTAAAGCAATATGCTAGAGCATTCAGAAAGCTCAGACAGAATAGTCTGTGTCTGCAGTCCCATATTTACAGAGGGGAAAGAGAAAGTCTTTAAGACTGAAGGGAGCGCTGAAGAAATGGGACACACTATTTATTTCATTGGCAGCACAAGTATGTCACAGTTTGTCACATTGATAGAAAGCCTAGACTGACTTGTATCTCCTTGGACAATGTGAGAACCTCTCACTTAAGACTTTGATACATAGCCATTTGCTTGAAACATATGCAATGTGTTTGTTAGGTATGCAGTTAGCATATACGGTTGTGAGATTGACATTACAATATATCATACAGCGATTGGCCATTGTCTTTGACAGCTGACTCTTAACAACCATGACAAACAATGTGGCTTTGTGTCAGCACTAAACAACAAGGCACTACAGCAGTACTATAGGTTTCTAACTGGCTAATGGGCCAAAACACAAAAGAAGGCAAGGGAGGCTAGGGATGCAGCAAGTGAAGAAAGGAAGCAAGCAGCCCTGAGACGTTATCTAGTTCAGTCCATGAGCTCGGTGCCTGCATCTACACACAAAATGACTTTATGGCATCATTTCAACGATAGTCGCGGGTGCAGACCAAAGTGTTACAATATTGTGGAGAGGCTGGCACATTTTGGGTGCCAACCTCTGTGGACATGGAGTGCATTTGAATGCTGCCCTGGAGCATTCCCTGAGACATTGATGTTCAAATTGACAGTCCAGAGGAGCAAGTGGCGAGCTGGATTTGCCAAGTATCCCTTAGACTTCTATGTCAAGAATTCTCAGCATCTAGTTGTCTCGTGGAGGGTGCATATTAATGAGGTGAAATGTGCAGTTAATGAGGTTAACAACAAGTAACAAGCTTCCACAATAGATACCTCACTGCTGCCCCCCAGTGAGAACCTCACTGGAACACTGTTGGAAAATGCGACTTATTCTTCCCAATGGCGAGAAAGACCTCGTTGGATTTCTCAGGCAATTCTCCCAGATTTCTCACCATAGCGCATGTCATTCAGGCACCTATAAGATTCCAACCTATGTTACTGTCCTGGCTTAAAATCCTGAAAGTTAGTTCCTAACTAAAATGATTATTTCCTACACCAGATTTCTGGCAGTAGTTTTTAAAAAACCCACCAAATGATGGCCTTGCCAATGATACTCACATCTGACAACCGAATAGAAAGAAACTTCTAAATGCGTCAGTTCTAGCTATTTCTCTCAGTTTTACTGCAGAACTAGTGAGACTGTTCACTCCATTACATTCAGTTCAGTGCTGAGGGTTTTGCCTTGAATAACAACAGCTCACATGGTATCTCTGATGGCAGCTTCAAGACTGTGTATGTGACAGAAATTGTTGGCAGATTTTCTGACACCTACCTCTAACAGATGCCACTGGATGCAACACCAACTCGCCCTGTACGTGCCCGGCTCGATTTCAGACCAACCCCATCCCTACCCTTGCCCGAATTGACACATACCTTCTGCTGTCTCCATCCTGACCCCTGATCTAACGAATGCCCTCATTTACTAGTCCTACCTACCTGGTATACTACCCATCTGGCATTCTAACCCCTCATCCATATGCCAGCCTAACCCCACACTTACCTTACGTTATTACTCTTTCACAAGGGCTGTCAAAGTGTTTGGTTGTTCTGCTGCACATTTAAATCACAGCGCACAGCGCACTGGCTGCTGTAAAAAGGGGATGTCTGATTTCCAAATGATTTTCTCTATTGCTGGATTCATGAATTCCTTTACAGATCCTTAACAGGAGGCCTCTGAACAGAAACCTCCAGCGCATTGGACAACTGAAGATAAATGGGTGATCTTTAATCTGAATAGGGTCAGAAATATGTTTCTGTCCAATGTCTGCACAAGGAATACTGTTTGTATTTAGAGCTGAGATAAATGGATTCTTGATCAATAAAGGAATCTAGGGTTACAGGGAAACTTATAGATTACTAAGGGGCTTGACAGGGTAAATCATGAGAGAATGCTCACCCTCTTATGGGAGAGTCTAGGACCAGAGGGCAAAGACTCAGAATAAAGGGGTTCCATTTAAGGCTGAGATGAGGAAGAATTTCCTCTCTCAGTGGGTTACATGTCTTTGGAACTCCAAGCCACAAATATCTGGGGGGCAGAGTCCTTGTCTATATTTAAGGCTGAGATAGATAGATTCTTGAGCAGTAGGGAAGCAAAGGTTTCAGAGAAAAGGCAGAAAAAAAAAGGATGTGACATATGTTGGATAAGCTATGATCCTATTGAATGGAACAGTGAGCTCAAGGGGCTGAACAGCCTATTATTTCTTATGGCCTTATGATCTTGTGGAAAAGCTGCAAATCTGAGAAAACTGTCAGAGTTGAAAATTTTTTCCACCATATTTAAAGAAGTTTGGAGAAGTCAGAAACATAAGGCACAATTACCTTCAAGTTTGGAAGTCATAAGACAGAAGAAAGTAAAGTATTTAAAGTTAGTTAGTTGGTCAAGTCACAACACCAATGCAGTAAATAAAATATAAACCTGTCAAGCAACATATTGAAACCCTGCAAACTGGTTCAAATTGTGATCATGATTTCCCGCTGCTCAGTAATGATCTTTTTATTCCAAGTAATTAATATTTGATGATGGTTATGACACTTTCATAAATTGTGACAGAACAAGTTTGTGCTTCCTAATTGTTAAAAAATTCAGAGAGATATCAAAATATATAAAATATAACCAGCTGACACATTTTATGTTTTAGTAATTTGCAAGGACAAGTCAAAGATATTTTCAAACTCTCCTGGATTGTTATATAAGCCGGTTAAATTAAAATCAAGATGCACAATGGGGAAAAATAAAGGTGATTTCAGTACTTAGGATGAATGACAAATTTAAAATGTTGCTGCAGGGATGCTTTCTGTTAATTTGATCAATGCCTATGAAGTAGTTCTGTTCCACAACCTCAGAGTAGGTTCATTTTGTTCATGTTGTGTATCCGCTTGAAGTTCACAATCACTTTCTGACACAATAAGGTTAACATCAGATAGAGGAACCGATGCTCTGTCAGGAAAATGTGGCAATATATTGAATTTTCTTTGGTGCTGAATTTGATCAGCTTTTGATAAGCAACTGGTCGCAGCATCTCTTGGGTCATCTATTAACAGTGACGTCTTCTCTTCCCATTTGCCTATCCATAGATCCATAGTGTCTTAAGTACAAGCGAGGTTAATGGACTTTTAAAATTATTATAATTTCAAAAAGGCATAAAATATAAATAAACTCAGTCAACAGTTTTGGAAATGTGGAGCTGTGTGCTTTTAGGTTTCCATATTTGGGATTTCCATTGCAGTGTGAGACCTCATCTAACTGTGTTACTGTAGTAACCAGCCTTTTACCAGTGTAAATAAAAGATTCACCTGACACTACCCTATAATGAGAGAAGTGTTTTCAGAAATAAGAAGGTTTTGTACTTGTAAGGAAAAAAAAAAGAATTTCAAATGGAGATGGACAAGGGGTCTTCATGGAAAATAGAATCCCTACAGTGTGGAAGCAGGCTGTTCGGCCCATCGAGTCCAAACTGACCCTTCAAACAGCATCCCACCCATACTCAACCCCCTGCCCTATCCTTGTAACCCTGTATTTCCCACAGTTAATTCACCTAACCTACACACCTCTGGACACTATGAGCAATTTAGTATGGCCAATCCACCTAACCCGCACATCTTTGGACTGTGGGAGGAAACTGGACCACCTAGAGGAAGCCCACACAGACACGGGTAGAATGTGCAAACTCCACGCAGAGAGTCACCAGAGGATGGAGTCAAACCCGGGTTCCTGGCACTGTAAAGCAGCAGTGCTAACCACCAAGCAATGGTCATCTGACATCATGGGTATCTGTCCCATGGTTATTTGCCAAAAGGATTTGGACAATTGATTGACACAGCATAAGTTACCTGGCCTTAGGTATGGGATGTATCAACAAATCCTCATTAGGCAGTGGGTAGTCCTCACCAGGTAGTCCTCAGAGAGCTGTTTTCTTCAAATGATGATGGACCAGATGATGAAGAGGACGCAGGGAAGAGGTCCCTAACACCCTCAACCAGAAAGCAAAATGCTGCTTCCACCTTTGACGAGATCAAACCATTCCATGCCAACAACCTTTTTGCCCTCTGCTGTCAGTGAACCACCGTTTGTCACAGTTGTATACTTTTCTTTATCTAATTAACTTTTTATAATATCTAAACTTCTGCTTCTTAAAAAATTCAATAAAATTCAATTCATAAAATTGCTTCTGAAATTTTTGACTCTATATTAAATAACTGCTCAGGAACCCTCAAAAACCATAATCTTACATAACGTTGGCTGGTTTTGAATTAAACAAACATTTAAGGAAACAGAAAACCATTTGCTCAATCCAGAGTCCATTTACATTTCTTCTTCCATGGACTTCCTCATCATCCAAAGAAATAAAGAAACAAAAAAGAACTTAGGGAGAGTAGTCAGCTTCTCAAACACTTTTGTCATTGAATTGGATCATTGCTAAACAGCACTTTAACCTAATGTTCCTTTTTATACTCCATATAGTTATGATCCCAGCTGATATTATTACTGGAATAGTCAGATCCCAGACTGAAATCTGGCTTGATAGATCATATTTTGTATTGTTAGCAGTGGTCCTTCACTGAAACACAAACATACAATATTGCAGTTTGGCTATAACAAAAAACAGAAATTTCTTATGCAAAAGAAATAAATATAAAATAGAACAAGCCAAACTATTTACATAAAACATAAATATAAAGATTTCAAACCACACAGTAAAAATCTCATTAAACCTAACAACACTATTCACACCAAAGAGAACTTCTACCTCTTTCACATCTACAAGGCCTAATTTAGCTATGGCTTCAATTTCCAGCCTTAGGAATCTAATAATCTCTTCCAAGCCTTTATACAACTGAGGTTAGTCTTTCTCAGCTTCAAATAACCCCTTCGGGTTTTGACCAAATACTTCTGGTCTGGAACTTTAAAACTAAACTCCTTACATTGAGGTAGTCCCTTTCCTAAAGCCTTAAACTAACTCACTTTCTCAGGAGAAACTGCTTTACACATCCAGCTTCCATTAAGACTTCAGTAAGCTGCTCAACTGAAAGCCAAAGGAGACTTTTTTTAATCTACCAGTTTTTCCACTAAGGCCAGAAAACACAATTGCAAAATCTTCTACCCAAACAACAGAATGCACTATACTGTTTATTGTGCTCATAAGACTCCCAATGTAAATAAAATTCTATTACTGTCCAGGAAATATCTCTCTAATAATGTGAATTTTAAGCAAAAAGCTACAGAAATACTCACAAGTTAATCGTTAAGCCCCTTTTTGCACACAGAAAGCCCATATGGTACCAGCTCAAATTAAATGATATTAAAATATATACAAATCTCCCAAGGTCACAGTAATCCTTCATACCCTTACCTTATAAAAATCTCCCACTCTCAATCTTGAGAAGTTTTAATTGATTCACCATCCACGACCTTTCAATGGAGACAGTTCCAGATATCTCTTATTTTTCAGATGAAAAATGTTTCCAAATTGTAATTTCAAATGTGGCCATCTTGTTTTGAATTGTCCAAAAAGGAAATTGTTTCCCGGAGTCAAATTCCTTGACTTGATGCTTGGTGACCTTAATTAGATTACCCTGTTTTAACTTTCCTAATTCAAGGGAAGATAAAACAAGTTCAAGAGATGTCATCATAATTTAATACTGTACACTTCAGAATTAATTCTGCTACACCCTTGAAAAGTCCAGTATTTATTTCCTGAAATGCTGTAACCAAACCGGACAGTAAATGGCTGCCCAGTTCTCTCTTACGAATGCCTCCACACACGTTAAGTATCATTTCTTCATGTTTCTCTTCCAATGTTTCAACATTGCATCTGTCTTTTTGACCTATGCAGTAGCTTCTAATGCTGTGGGTTCAGGGATAGCCAAAGCCCTTTGTTCTCTCAGAGTTCCTCCACTCTCCCATTGGGAAAGTTATCCAATGTATTTCTTGGATACAATATGGATGATCTCAAAATTCCTGAATTCTATCTGCATGTTCTAGTAGCCAGAGTTGGAAGAATACAGTGATCTCAGAGGGCTGAGGGTAGGGACTGGAAGAGTTTAGAAAGACAAGGAAGGGCAAGTATATGGGGTGGAGTGTTGGGGGTGGGTGGTTGGTGGATTGAAAATGAAGATGGGAATTTTACAATCAAAGAGTTGTTTAACCAGGTACCAATGTATCACGATTACAGGAATGATGGATTAAAGGAATGTTGTGCGAGTTAGGATACAGCAGTAGATAAGTTTAAGTTTGCAGAGGGTGAAAGATAGAAGGTTGGGGCCCGGAGTACACTGGGATGGTCAAGTTCAGAGGTATTAGCAGAGTGATTCAGCAAAATAGAAAAAAATGCAGAGTTAGAATCAGCTTATGTGACAGAGATCCAAGTATCAGTTGTGAAACAAAATAACTGAAACTGCATTTAGTTTGGTAAGAAGGCCAGTAAATGTTGAAAGCAATGTTTTTGGCTTTCTTTATGCAGAATTTCTTTTAACTTACGTCAATCAACTTTACTTTTATTCCCCTTTTTTGTAGCTATCCAGATGTTGCTACAATTTTATCCATATTTATTCAAACAAGTGGCCTAATCTACAAATGATCAAACAATAACATAACTAACAGATGCTCTTGCATCAATAATTTCCCCGCGGTCGGAGCTAATAGAAAGCAAAGAAGCAATCTGTTGAGTTGCTTCTTGTGCTTAACAAAATTCTGATCAAAACATTTAATGAGGGCACTTTAATAGCCTGCTAAAATCTAAGGTAGAAACAGATTTGGCTCCATTGTTTCTTTAAAACTCATGTTCCAGAATTTTAATATCATTCAGTCTAACTTAATAAGAAAATAAATAAAAATAGGTGTTTTTGCTGAATTGGAAACAAGAATCCCCTCTAATAAATCATCTAAAAATCGTATGCACCCTAATTCATTTAACGATTTGTGATGTTAGCTTTTCAATTAATTTGTTAACTTGCCCTCTCTCTCTCTCTCGAGGACTGAGAAGCCTGCTATTTTTTTCAGTTTGCCAGTACTCTCACATTTTTAATCAAGAGAAAAATGTACTGTTCCTATTAGTAATAGATTTAGGGGTTACCCCCTTTTTAGTCTGAAATACTAGCGATATCTAACAAAGCAAGAATAATAAGTAAGCCAGAGACTCATAAAATCAAGATAGAAATTAATTTAAAAAATAAACAGACTCAGTTGATCATACACTCAAAAAAATCAAGTTAGCAAATTAGGAAGAGAGATAAGGAACTAGAAATTTAAGTTCACATAGTTTTGCAATTCCAAGAGGAGGAAAGCAGAGAACTATACCAATGCCTAAATTTTGAGGCCTGTGGGACATAATGTTGGCCCTAGAGACTTATTTCCATTGAGCAAATGAATTTCAAAGAGTACAGTAACTATGATGTGGAGGTGCCGGTGTTGGGCTGGTGTGCACAAAGTCAGAAATCACACAACACCAGGTTATAGTCCAACAGGTTTATTTGAAATCATAAGCTTTCAAGCACTGCTCTTTTGTCAGGTGAAGGAGCATCACCCTGAAAGCTTGTGATTTCAATTAAATCTGTTGGACTATAACCTGGCATTTTGTGACTTCTGACTTTTAAAGAGTATCAGGAAGCTCTCCACAGAAAAAAAAGGATTGAGCACCGTGATCCTCAGGTAAGTGAGAAAGCATCGTGGCAGAGAAGGAAGCATTGGATTGGAAGGCAGTCATTGTTGAGAGAGTTGGGGGGGTGTTGGTGGGAAATGGCAATGATCAGGGATTTAAAGTCTAAGATGTGCAAAGTCATGCTTATCAACAAAATTAGTTCAACAATTACATTTGAACCTTAGTCTAAGCCTCTATATGTAAATATCCTTAAAGGCTCAAGGATAGGACTATTTAATGCAAACTCTGCGCCAAAACACTGTAAAGTATAAAGCATGAATACACACTACATACACAATATCAGAAATATAATTTATCACATCCAAATGGTGAGCAACCACTAACATTCACAGAAGTTTATTTATTTCATCATAAAACACTAACTATTACCTAAAAAATGATACTCAATATCATGCTCACAATAAGCTTATGAAGTAAGGAAATAAATAATTTGCAAATGAATCTTACAATCAATCTACCAAGCTACAAATCCAAGGCATTTAATGTTGATTTTCCAGCGCATAACCACTACCAACTTCCGTATTAAATTGAAACAGTATTTGGCCCAGATTTTGCAGCAGCGTCTAGCATCCAAATATGCACAGTTGCTTACAAACAACCTCTATGGCACTGAGAAGTAGCTTTGTCAACATGGTGTTTCATTCCTGCAGATTGTAAATATGGTATTGCAATTTTGTTTTTTTTTTACTATTTATGTCTTATTTGCTTTGTTCCTTCCTATTATCTCTTTTCTTTGAATTAAAAATTCTACTTTCCACTTTTTGCCTAGGACTTTTTGTAGCTTAATGTTAATTGCTGGATCTGACTGGTTAAGGACATACACAGTTACTTACCTACTCACAGATGTCTCCAATCCCCATTTGTTTTCGCAAGTTTGAGTTGCTCTTTGTTCACTTCCATATGATGTGTTTCGGGAGCATTTAAACAAGTGAGTTCTGTGTGGGACCACACCATATTCCTGCTTCCATCTTATGCCTTCTGCTTCTATCATGCCCTCCGCCCCACCCCCACTGCTGGTCTTAATTGAGCAGCAGTCAGTATCTGTCCTGCAAGGAGGACAACAAGCAAATTCTGGTATGTTCGCTTATGGCCTCTCAAGGTTGGGCCTCTCAAGGGCAGGGGTCAATGGATGCTGA
The DNA here is from genome assembly GCA_024137785.1 of Ginglymostoma cirratum. Classification (NCBI taxonomy): domain Eukaryota; kingdom Metazoa; phylum Chordata; class Chondrichthyes; order Orectolobiformes; family Ginglymostomatidae; genus Ginglymostoma; species Ginglymostoma cirratum. The sequence continues at coordinate 20,672,302 of JAHRHZ010000078.1, read as the reverse complement.
CCTTCACTCACATAAGCCCTATATTGGTCAAGGGACACAGTAACCCAGAGTCGAGATGGGAGAGGGCACTACAAGTGATCTAGCCTCTTTTCCAAACTTCCCTGCCCTTCTGCAACTTGCCTACAACCTCTATCCTTTCACCCCCTTTCCAATATCACTTTCCTGCTCCTGTGTCCTTCCTTGAGCTGGGGCTTTAGGGCTGGCTATAACCACCATCTTCCATGTGGCGCTGATGAATGTACAAGATCTTCCAGCCTCTGATTGGCCAGTAGCTCTCAGTGAGTGTGAGATCCACCAGCAGGATTCTTGATCCCCTGAAAATGGCCTTTCAATGCCCAACTGGCACAAAATGTGATTGGCTTTCCAAAAAAGAGGCAAGGTGAGTTCCCTCCAGTTCTCTAGCTGATGCTTCCGCAAGATTCTGCAGAAGTCATAGGCAATCTGTAAGCAAATGGATTGCAATGGACAGCAAGTGCCATTTGTTCACCACTGACCATAAAATTCAGGACATGATATTATCACATTGTACATCACAAAAATCTGCAGTCTTATCTCAATAGGTATTGAGGCAGAAAATGACATGGAATCATTTGATTGCATTGATCAAATACATAAACTAAGCATGATTACAAGTTTCAAAACTGCTGCAAGTTCATCAGTGATTTAGATCCTTAAAATGTTTCCCTTTGGCAGCTATATCTTTCTGCCTTATGTATCTGTTTGGTCTGGTTTGTCAAGATCAGAAATATTTCTTCATACCAGATGCTGAGGGACTGAACAGACAGACAGTCTTTGGATTAATCGACATCAAATGGCAATTACCTTTGCTGAGCCTGCGCTCTGAATATTATTTATTAGACTCGACAATTTCAACTATGTCTGACAGCAATAATCCTCCATCTTTTAAAAGAAAACGATATCAATAAAATTGTTCCAACATTTTGGCATTGCCTTTAACATTTGTTAATTAGATACATAACCTAGAACATGCCTCAAAAACATGTGGGTTACTTCCACTGGTTAAACACCAGAACTCGGATGACTCATTCAAAAGAACCTGCAGTAGATAATAAAAGTTCTGAATTAATGTTTAAGATATGACTGAATCTAATCCTTTCTCAAGTAAAGATAAAGGTACAAATAAAGATATTGGACTATATTTGTGTTCCTGAGCTGGGTACTTGGAGTCAGGAAATCAAGAGGAAGTGCTCTGAAAGATATAATTTTCATGCTGGCAGATAGGTGTGGTGTGGAAAAGGGTCAGTCATTTTCAGATTTGAAGCAGACACAGGAGCTAGTGAATGCCAAGTTGGCTGGTTAAAAGCCTGCTGTACTTCTGTAGGATCTTGTTCATGTTGTTTTGTTAAATACCAGACCCTCTAGCCCTCACCCTTCAAACCTCATGAACGATTCTACCCACTTTCCATGCCTCATCTGCACCAATTCATGACTCACTGCTCTTTGCCATTATGCCCTCCATTCCACCTTACCTATATCCATAATGGGCACACTTCAGGAGGCCTGCTGAGATAAAATAAAAGATCCAAATATTTATTATTGCTTCTGCTATAACAAACAAATACTCACATTTCTGAAAGCTCACTCAAAAAAACACTTTAAAGTCCCCCAAATATAGCAACCTCATCAAAACAAACAGACTTGTATTCATAACATCACAACAAAGAGATCTAGCTGTTAAAAGAACCATTGTGCTGTCAACAAAATTGATTTTACAACACTCTACTGTGATTGTGGAATGCAGTTGACTATTAATAATGATCTAATAATAGACATATTTAGTGTTAATGAGCAGCTATTGTAAGTGCTAATACAGATATTTTCAACTCTCACCAACATAGGCATACTGTTTATTCAAATTTTAAAAGTGTTGCAGGTTTAAATAACTTCATGGCTTAAGTTGTTTTTTAAACTGAATACTGAATGGGCCGGCTGTCGTTTTAGTTTTTAAAGTGTTGGGGAGTTAAATACCAACAGCTTGGTGGTTTTCTAAATATTTCAACTGCCCATCAAAAGCATTTGTGACTCCAACATTGCAAAGGTCAGTGTCATCTGTTTGAACTTAACACAAATTTCAAATGGCCCTGCTAAATTGGAGTATCCCTCATTCCCTTCTGGTAAAAAACAGGATTGGTTGGAAATAGGGGAACAACATCTAGTTCTGGACCTTGTTTGTCATTTTTAAAGGTCTGAAGAATCTCCACAAAGATTTGGTCCATTTTTCCTCCAGTTAAGTATTGGGGCACAGGTAAAAGTAATATTGGTAGCTTTTTTTATTTCTTTTGATCAAATATACCGGCTCAAATATTAGAAGTGCCAGCTTTGTTTAGCCTTGGGTGACACTGATAGAAAAGTGTAGGGAGCAAATCAGGTCCAGAAAGTATTACAAGGGTCTTGAGGCTGAGCGACAAAGCTCCAGATTTCCCTTGCAGAGGCCAGAAAACTAATCAGTTTCACCTGCCATTTTTAAAAATTCATTTGTGGGACATGGGCTTCACTGCCTGGCCAGCATTTATTGCCCATCCCTGGCTGTCCTTGAGAAGGTGATGGTGAGCTGCTTGAAATGCTGCAGTCCACCTACTCTGGGTAGACCCTCAATGCTGTTACAGAAGGAATTCCAGAAGTTTTACCCAGCAACAGTGAAGGAACGGGTGATATATTTCCAAGTCAGAATGGTGAGTGGCTTGGAGGGGAACTTGCAGGAGGTGGTGTTCCCATGTATCTGCTGCCCTTGTCCTTCTAGACAAGGTGGTCTTGGGTTTGGAAGGTGCTTTCTAAGGGACTCTGATAAATTTCTGCTCTGCATTTGGTAGATGGTACACACTGCTGCTACTGAGCACTGGTGGTGGAGGGAGTGTTTGTAGTTGTGGTGCTGATTGGGCAGGATGCTTTGTCCGTGATGGTATCAAGCTTCTTGAGTGTCGTTGGAGCTACACGCATCCAGGCAAGTGGGGAGAATTCCATCACACCCCAGACTCGTACCTTGCTGATGATGGACAGACTCTGGAGAGTCAGGAGGTGAATTACTCACTGCAGCATTCCCTGCTCTTGTAGCCACTGCATTTATATGGCCAGTCTAGTTGGGTTTCTGGTCAATGGTAAACTCTAGGATGTTGATAACGGGGCATTAAATGATAGTAACACCATTAAATGTCCAAAGGCAGTGGTTAGATTGTGTCCTACTGGTGATGGTCATTGCCTGGCATTTGTGTGACATGAATATTGCTTGTCACTTGTTAGCCCAAGCCTGATATTGTATAGATCTTGTGGCATTTGAACATGGACTGCTTCAGTATCTGAGGAGTGGAGAATGGGGCTGAACATTCTGTATTTATTGGCAAGCATCCCCACTACTGACCATATGATGGAGGGAAGGTCATTGATGAAGCAGTTGAACACTAATTAGAAGGCTTCCTGCAGTAAAATCACTAAGTCCATCCTGATGCCAACAAGTGCCAGCTTGGCACCAACACTCTGACCTGATGTGGTGCCCTGAAGCCTATGGGGAAATGTAGCTCTTTTTCTCTGAAGTAGTAGAAGGAAAGGTTTTTTACCCAATCCTGAGTCAACAATGCCAGAAAAGGGGATAAAATCTGCATCAATAAATTATTTCTCAGGAGCACCAGGAAATTTTACAATTAACCAAAAACATTGATGGTAGAAAGGTGATCTTTGACATTGCTGTTTGTTGACTTAGTAAGAGCTTCGTGGAGTCTTCACGAACCAGGATATTAGTTAATCAGCAATCAATGAATGAGAATTCTTTATTGTGAAACTTGGTTGGTTTCTCCAAATATAATCTATTTCCATAAAAGAACCCTCATGGGGCCATGTCTTAAATAGAGCACGTCAGTTGAAGTGCACACCTAATGAGCTCTCTCACATTTTTTAAAGTGGTTCTGTTCTTGAACTATTATTTCAGCAGAAGGCACTTGAATGCTATAGCTGTACTAATCCAGGAACCCATGTTTTGGGATGAGCATGATGCAAATTGGAGGACAATTTGTATTTAAATAAAATCTCTTGGCAGCCCCTAACTTAGATTATTTCCCCTTTCAGAGTACTGTCTGTTATCAATCTTTGCAATTAAACTGGAAGATGGAAACAAATTGACTGGATGGAGAGCAACAAAAACAACTTGGATTGATAAAGTGAATATTTTGTAGAAAGAACAGCTCAGGATACTTCACCAAGGCATAATTATAATAAGACAAGTGTGAAATTTATGGTCACCTGTCCAAACACCTGTCTCTGTTCACTGTCATTTTTTTAATCTAACAATGCTCCTGTTGAGCACTCCCTGCAGATGTTTCACTAAATTAGTGATGATATGTAAATGCACATTGCTGGAACAAGAGAAAGTGAAATTAAGATGAATGACAAAAACAAAGTACTCTTCAATAGGTACTGGATGCATAGAGGAGCTGTAGAGAGACTTAAGGAAGGGAATTATTCCATACAATAGGATCTAAAAGTTGAGAGGGGGGGCATAAACATGGAATTAAATGTCAAATGTCTCTTGAATGATCATGAGAAGCAGATGAATATGTTTGTGAAAGTAAGGAAAAACCATATTGGACTCAAAACACTAACAGTTTTTTGCTGCACTCATGATATCACACATCCCGAGTTTCTACGGCAATTTCAGTTTTTATTTCAGATCTCCAGCTTTGGCAGTGTTTTGCTTTCAGTTTAAAATAAAATCCTACTATTCACAGGTGTTACTTTCTGGAAAGACCTCAAAATTGGTAAATTCACAACTGGTGAATATATTTTATTATAAGGGGTCATTTGGATAGGTTCCAGCCATCCAAATATTTGATAAGTTTTGTATACAATGGAAGACAAAAGACAAAAACTTTTTTTAATTCGTAAAAAGATACACTCCTGCAAAAACTGTAAATTAAATAAATACATAAAATTGGTCACATTTATTATAAGGCTTCTCAGCAGAATGCAATGATGGTACCAGCAATGAACACCATGAGGAAGCACTTCAGTAAGCAAAGTGCAAAGTGCAGGAATTTCTAGTCCAGGAAACACAGTCCAGCACATTATGGACACCGAACATCAAACTTTCATTTAGCATTTTTGCATTTTTTTTACATTTCCTCCAAAGTTTTCTTCTTTTTTTCAAAAACTATCCTTACGCAAACCTTGGACCTGCAATGGAAGAAATGTTGTTTAGAATGCTGTGTGTGAAAAAGCCAATTCTGAATAGTAAACGCACAAATGGTAAGGCTTTACTGTACAGGCAATTCTCCACCTACAGAAAATAAAATCAACATGAGCCATCCAAAACTGAACAACTAGCGGTACAACAGCAACTGGGAAGACAACAGGTACACAGGATGGTGGGCAACCAAAATAAAAGCTGCATTTAAAATGTAGCCAACAGTGAAAATAATTGATCTATTGAGTGGTAAACTCTACCGAGAACTGACAATGTAGAATATGTCAGCAAAAGATTCAGCTGCGTTACCTAAATAAATGGTTCTTTTTCTCAAAGCTGAAGCTAAATGAAAGATGAGAAACTGTCTGCAGATATCACTAATGCTGCAATACACCAGGAGAAATGACACTGTAAAGTGCGCAGAGAAAAATTCAGACAAATTGGAAAGCAATTAATTTGCTTGTAATTCACAGTCACGCAGATCCAGTGGATAAAACAATATAGTTCAACTTACAACTCTGATAACTGGATGAAGAGTATTTCACAACTGCAGTCAAGCAGTTCATATTACAAGTAACCTTCATCACTATTCATGAAGGGCAACAGATCTTAAAACTAAGATGCCCAGTTAGTTTGTGCAAATGTTCTTGCCTCTAACAAATGATCTGCAGCTTCATGTGTAATTTCTCAGCTGTAGTTTTCACTCTCAGAATATGAATGTGCAAATCTGTCCCATAAACCACAAGACAGTTTTCTATCAGCATACCAGAAAATTTACTCAGAACGTATCAAATCACAAATGTATGGCATAAATGAGAACAGGAGATTAACATGGCTTAAGTTTGATAGCACATGGAATTTAAATCTATTTTCCTGTCAAAGCAGATCTGCAGGATGCTCGGGATGTCTGAGGTTTCACATCTCTTAACTAATGGCCTTAAAGTACACAGATATTAGACACTGTACAGGCATTAAAATTTCTCTTCTGAATAGTATAGAAGCTATGCTATCCATATTAAAAATTGGCTGGTTGGAACCTAAGCTGTAGCTGATGCTTTTAGATTTGTTTTACAAATATACCCACAAGAGATTAATGAAGGCCCAGATTTTCATCACAATACAGAGGCTCCCCATCCCCGTGAAAATCCCCCAAAACTGTAAGCCCCATCCCCCAAAAACTTCATTTCCAGTTTTCACATGGGTGGATCAGGGAGCAGTCAGACTTCACATCATGTGATATTATTTTAACATGGAACTTGTTAATGAGGATGTAACCAGGATGTAGAACATATGACTAGTGGCTATTGTTAGTTTTACTCGCTGCACGTAGGTTGAAGGAATGGATCTGTGTTTCCTGTAACAATAGTTGCTGAATTTCTAAAGCAGATCTTCAAATAAACAGAACCTAAATCTGCTTACTAATCCTGCTGTGAGATTGATAAATTTATCAAAGTAAATTTTGAAACCAAAACACACATATGTACAGTTTGTACTGACAACAGGAAATTTATATGGTCAAATGTTTTCATTAGAATTCCATTTTAATATGCCTACCGTCTAGAACCCAGAGTGTAGATTGGCATCATGGTTGGCACAGGCATGGTGGGCCGAAGGTCCTTTTCCTGTGCTGTAGTGTTCTATGTTTTACATTCTGTGGACAGCACAAACCACGTCAGGGGAGATTTATACCAATGAATTTATTTTGGCTCACCAGGGTAAATTTTTGGACAGCTGAGCTACCCTATGAACATGGTCTCAGGTCACCTAGGGAGTAGTAGGCAGTTAATCTTGGTGGTGTGGTGGCTAGAAACATTTGGGGAATTTCTATTTTTGTTTCTAATGCAGCACTACATGGTTTGATGTCAAATTGTGTTTGCTAAAACTCCTGTGAAGTGCTTTTGGATGTGCCTTGGGATATTTTAACTTCATCAAAGGGACTACTGCAAATGCAAGCTGTTGCTGCACAAAGACACACTAGGAATGTTGGGAGCAAGGATTTGTTTACAACAGTGACCTTCAAGTGTTAAATGCAAAGGAAATAACTGGCGCATTTCTAGAAGTATAACACACAAATTAGTAATGCGAAGATTTTCCTTGAAAATATAGACAAATTGTCTCATACATTCACTGTCAAAATTATAGATACTAAGTCCAGGTTTATTAATCAATTGAATTGGAATTCCACCAGCTTCCACAGTGCAAAATTTCAACTCATATTCTCAGAACGTTAGCCCAGACGTCTGGATTACTAGGCCAATATTATTATGCATCTGTTTTTCTGCTATTATGTTCAATGCCTCAGTTAATAACAGGAAGTATCCCACACGCATTTTTAATGAACTTAGCTTGTGAAACTACACCTTGACGGATCTATGTCTCTCCAAGATCTCTCTGTCCCTCCACATTTCTCAGTTTCTGATCTTTTTTTTTTTGCTTGCCTTGTGGCCCTCTCCATTGCTTCAAACTTCTCAGAATGGACTTTAATTTGCCTCTTTTCTGTCTACTTGACCAGTCCATTGATACCAGCATTGCAGTTTAAGCTGTTATTCCTCACTTTGAACCAGACAATTTTTTGTAATATCTACATGCTTTTTAATTATACAAAGATTTCCCTTTTAGAATCCTTTTAGGGAGCAAGATCCAAACTAAGTCAAAATAATTCTTGCGCCATCCCAAAAAAGAATATACCCATTGCTAAGAGTTATGGAAACCCACTGGAAAATGTTTTCCAGTCAAAAAGATCCATCACCATTACCATTGTCCTTTCCTTCCTGCCATTTAGCTACATCTGGATCCAATTTGTCATTTGGCTTTGAATTGCACACATTTTACAACCATGCTACCATGTACATATTCTGCTCTGTTCTTTCTACCTTTCATAACACTATATATTTAACATGAAATCACTGATTGTAGAATTTACTTTAAGTCAATGCTTGATATGTCGTAAATTGCTTTTCAAACATATAAACCTATTTCATCTATACCTTTTTTCCCATGTTTATTCGATACTACAATGTTAGCAGTCCTGCAGCATGACAACTGTGGCAAGAAAAGGTTGAAAAATAATGAACAGAGATTCAACGATTTCCTCCTTTGCTTCTTTTAAGAGGCTAGGATACGTCATGTAGAACTAATCATTTATCTACTTTCAAAGATATGAAACCATTTAGCAATTCTTTTCTCACCATATTTGTTTCATGGAGAACTTTACATTCCTCTTCCTTAACTAAAACATTTACATTGTCCCACTCTTCTATTAAAACTGCACAAATAATTCATTAAAGCTATACCCTCATCTTCCACTTCTGCATGAAGATTTTGTTCTCTGTTTTCTAATAACGCTTAAAATTTTCCTTTTAGTTTTTACATATCTATAAAATTTGTACAAGGTCATGGTTCTGAAAGTGTTAATTTTGAAGCTGCTTGAAGCTCTACCCGATCGGTTGATGTTTTTGAATGGAGAAGTAGCAGTCTAGCGTGGTGTTCACCTTGGAAACAGAAGACTTATCTCTAAATTCTGGTTGTCTTCATGATTATGTCTGGCTAGTCAATGTAACTTGTACCTTTTGCTATCATGCGCTAAGTTACATCTTGTTTTGTAGGACGAGTGGCTCTTCACATTAAGACTCAGTAATGGTTTATCACAGCATAGACGCAGCATAGAAGTGAGGATTGGCAGCTGGACTCTGTTCCAACCACAAACCACCAGTGGTTGCTACTGCAACATTTGTCAAAAAGCATCTTTCGAATTTTTCTTGCTTTTATTTGTCAGTATCTTTTATGCCCTTAATTTGCTTTCTCAATTTCCTTTTTAATTTCTCATTGCCTGACACAAACTTTCTGTTCACATGTACCATGCTTTATCCTCCTTCATAGCACTGGGGCACCAAATTTTGGAGTCACACATTTTTTTTTGCAGGAAAGTATATTTTATTCTGTAAGTTCACTAGGTCCTCCTTGACGGTGACTGTTTCCTACCCATTTTGCCAAACCTCATCTCATATCATGAAAAGGGGCTTTCCCCCAGGACAGCAGCTTTTCTTTCAGTCTAGCTTTGACTTTTTCCATAACTACACTAACCCTAACTGAATTATGATCACTGTCCCTAAAATGCTGTTCCACCATTTAGATTCATCTCTTAAAATTAACTCCAGATCTTTCCTTACTCGGCTTTGGTTTGTTAAGTACTGATAAACAAAGTTATTCTGAATACATTTTAAGAATCGGATACCCTCTACAGCTCCTATAGAAATTTCCTTCTGGTTAATATTAGAGTAGTTGAAATCTCATTCCATTACTGCCCAACATTTTTCAAACTTCCTAGAAATTTGCTCCTCTATCTCTTCTGACTAATTGGAAGTCCTTCATAAAATACTTTTCTGTTCTTCTGTTTGACACATATAACCTCATTTTATGCTCTTTCTTGCATATCTTTCTATCTCTTACAAGTGTAATTGTTTCTGTAACCAATATTGCAGTCCATCTCAATTTTTATCCTGTTCTCTATCCTGCCTGAAAATCTGGCTGGAAATGATGTTATCACTAATACCAATGATATTGCTCTTCCAAATATTAAATATTATGATTAATACCATTAAGCATTGCTAAAATGTCTTTATCTCCTATATCCTGATAGTTGTGTTATCTGTCTGGAATCTAAATGGCATTATTCTAATTATTCTTAATCTTGATTCAAGCCTTAGTGTATTTTGGAATGTTTTTGACAGTCATATCATTACAATGAATTAATTGTTACTAATTTGTAGTTATGGAACACAATGGAAAAAAAAGAAAATGTCAAATACGATAAGTCATTGAGATGCATACTGTTCATGACTTTGAAACATAACATTCCAGGACACGGATTATTTGTGCATTTTTTAAGAGCAATACATTGTAATTATTATTGATTTGACTTTTAAAGATGGATTCAAATTATCAAATCCTCAGTTGGTGGATGGGAGTTAATCTAACTACTACAATCAGAGAGGGTGAACAAATACCTTTTATATCAAAAATGCACACCAGCCTGCCAAGACAAAATTATTCTTGTCATACCACAAGTACAAATGGGTCATAGGAAAAGCATGACCTGCAGCAATTACCAAAGAACAGCCTAGCAGCGATGGGATAATGTTAACACAGCTGAAATCTGAAAAGTACATGAATGATGTGCCAAAATGTTTTACACTTGGATATTAACTGCATTTGGACTCAAACAAACTGCAATTACCGTCCTTTTTTTAAAAAATCAGTCACAAGCGCTTGAATCATTCACTCATTTATCTATACTGAATAAAAAGTTAATAACAGAGAATCAAAAGTTGCTTCATTCTTCAAGCATCACACTGCATGTACAAGTTGATAAAACAAAACAATCTTTGCCAATATGCGAGGAAACGTTTCCTTCAAAAGGAAAACATCAATGAGGCTTGGGGACCGCTTTGCAGAACACCTGCGCTCAGTTCGCAACAAACAACTGCACCTCCCAGTCGCGAACCATTTCAACTCCCCCTCCCATTCCTCAGATGACATGTCCATCCTGGGCCTCCTACAATGCCACAGTGATGCCACCCGAAGGCTGCAGGAACAGCAAATCATATTCAGCCTGGGAACCCTGCAGCCCAATGGCATCAATGTGGATTTCACAAGTTTCAAAATCTCCCCTCCCTTGACCGCATCCCAAAACCAGCCCAGCTCATCTCCACCTCCCTAACCTGTTTTTCCTCTCACCTCAAGCCACACCCCCATCTCCTATCTACTAACATCATCCCGCCCCCTTGACCTGTCCGTCCTCCCTGGACTGACCTATCTCCTCCCTACCCCCCTACCTACACTCACCTTTACTGGCTCCATCCCCACCTCTTCGACTTGTCTGCCTCCTCTCTACCTATCCTCTCCTCTATCCATCCTCTATCCGCCTCCCCCTCTCTCCCTATTTGTTTCAGAACCCTCTTCCCCTCCCCCATTTCTGATGAAGGGTTTAGGCCCGAAACGTCAAGTTTTCCTGCTCCTATGATGCTGCTTGACCTGCTGTGTTCATCCAGCCCCATGCTTGTTACATCATTGAAGTGCCTGACATGTCCTGAAATACAGGTTTTGTTTACAGCTTTCGCAAAAACCTAGGCTTGTATTTAATGTCATTGAAACTGACACACCTTGCCTTTCAGGTGCAAAATAGGAACAAAACATACCAATATCACAGTGGGATAGCCAACACCAAACTGCACAGATAGTCATCCCAATGTCAAAGAGATGTGGGCCTTTGATTCCATGTCCTGGACAACAGAAACCACTCATGTAATACTCCAAATTAAAATCAAACTTTTGTATTCTGTATTGCATTTGAACTCAATTGTCATTAAACTGGAATTCTCTGGATTCTTATCTCATCCTGCAATCTATTCATTATTTGGTCTATGAGCTAAATACTAGTCTTCATCCAGCCTTACCAATGATTCCAATGTACATCAACTTCATTTGTAAGACACATGCTCTTGTTTACAATAATCTCTTGATGCAATAGTTGAATCATTCACTGTATTAATTTTGTCAATGCCCTTTAGTGGGGCAAATGAAAAGCTTTTTTTCTTAAAGAGAGAGTTTCTTTCCACCTCGTACAATCCAACTTCTTCTTAACATTACTGGGTCTAGACTTGCAAATTCACTGGTTTATCCTTCACCCTCATTGTCTCTTCATATCACCAATGGAATCTTTACGTCTCTTACTCTTTGTACTTGCATTGCCTCTATTCTACTGAAGTAACTGGTCAGTGCTTCTCTGAACTTTCTCTTTATTGTTTTCAGCTTCAGGTATTATATTCTACGCATTCTTCCTCCTCCCTAATATTCCATTGTGTTGTAATTGACACTTGCTGTACAACTTCTGCTCAATTGCTGCTTCACAACAAATTAGAAAAGTGAAATTAATTCCCTCCAACAATTTTTAGAACTTTAAATTACAAGCACCAATGTTTTCAGATTTATCCAACATTTTCCTTCACTCGTTTCAGTTTTGATGCAATTCTCCATCATTAATTTTCAACATAAAGAAAATTGTGCATGCACACACTTGCATGAAGGATATGTGTCCATTTCCCTTTAAGGATATGTGTTTCAGTAATAATCAGAAGGGTCTTTTTCAACAAATAACTACACAACTGTTGTTAGCTCATGAAAGCTGCAATAATATGGATTTATTGTAAGTTAAATTGCAAATATTGAATGGCCACCAATGCATTACTTAGCAGCATCCAACTGAGGATTTTAGGTATTTTCTAATCAACCTGCTCATGAGATGTTATCATACACCTCTGGAGCAGTTGTGACTTGAACCTGGGTCTCCTAACTCAGAGGTAAGGGCACTACCACCGTACCACAAGCATGCTGATTAAGATGGAATTAAGATGGAAGCTTAACCAAGTTGTTAACAACTAAGGCTGGATTACTGTCTGATATATTTACTTTCAGTCCTTATTGTGTTCAGTCTTCCAATATTTCACACTAACCATCAAACAGGTCTCTTCCCTTAGTTTCTGTTTTTGACTAATCTGAATCCTTAATAAAGCCATCAATGTCCAGGCCTGGGTTTTTACTCCCAGGCATTTCCTGCTCACCACACCCAAATGGTGGAACTTTGTTTGATGGTGGAGGTGGTGGGGGTGGGGGAGAAGGAGCAGGGGGTGAAGTAGGTATGTGATGAAGTCAGGCCTCCACTGAGGACACAGATTAGAGGTCACCACAGGAACCACTGAATGCTCACTTCTCTGGGACTTAGTCACAGTTGTTTGTTTTACATCATCCAGATCTCATCTCTCATATTGAATCCTGCCTTATCTATCCCCATACCAATCGACATCCCTGACCCACTTGAATAGCCCCTCATACGCTCCATGCCAATTTGTGCACCCTACCCACTGCCTATGGAGCCTTATACCTTTCATGCCAACTTAATGACAATTCGTACAAACTCATGCCAATCCACCCACCACCTCATGTCTTCCAACAAAACCAGTATCCACAATGGGTAAACCACAGGAACCATACTGAAATAAAACTTTTAAAAGCATGTATATTAAATGCCTTCACTATAATTTAAAAAAAAACTCTCTTTCATGACAGCCTATTCAAAACATGTAAATTTTTCAAGTATTTAAGTCCATGCAAATAAAGACTCTTATTCATGAACTCAAAGCAAGAGCAGCTAATCTTTTTATAACCTCACTGAGCTGTCAATCAAACTGTTAATTTAGAATCTCCATTAAGATAATTATATGGCATGAATGCCACACAGCCTTCAGAAAGAGCCCATTGGCAATGTCAGCAGACAGATGTTTCCTTTAAATTTTTGAAGAACCAGGGATTCAAATAACTTCTGGTTCCTAAGCCCTGAAGCCATCTCTCTCTGAGCTTTGCAGGCCAAGCAGCATCAGAGGAGAAGGAAGGCTGACGTTTCGGGCCCAGACCCTTCTTCAGAAATGGGGGAGGGGAAGAGGGTTCTGAAACAAATAGGAAGAGAGGGGGAGGCGGATAGAAGATGAATAGAGGAGAAAATAGGTGGAGAGGAGACAGACAGGTCAAAGAGGCAGGGATGGAGCCAGTAAAGGTGTAAGTGTAGGTGGGGAGGTAGGGAGGAGATAAGTCAGTCCAGGGAGGACTGACAGGTCAAGGGGGTGGGATGAGGTTTGTAGGTAGGAGATGGGGGTGGGGCTTGAGGTGGGAGGAGGGGATAGGTGGGAGGAAGGACAAGTTAGGGAGGTGGGGACGAGCTGGGCTGGTTTTAGGATGCAGTCAGGGGAGGGGAGATTTTGAAGCTTGTGAAGTCCACATTGATAACATTAGGCTGCAGGGTTCCCAAGCGGAATATGAGTTGCTGTTCCTGCAACCTTCCGGTAGCATCGTAGTGGCTCTGCAGGAGGCCCAGGACAGACATGTCGTCTGAGGAATGGGAGGAGGGTTTGAAATGGTTCGCAACTGCGAGGTGCAGTTGTTTAGTGCGAACCGAGCGTAGGTTTTATGCAAAGCGGTCCCCAAGCCTCTGCTTGGTTTCCCCGATGTAGAGGAGGCCACAACGGGAACAGCGGATGCAGTATACCACATTAGCAGATGTGCAGGTGATCATCTGCTTGATGTGTAAAGTCTTCTTGGGGCCTGGGATTGGGGTGAGGGGGGAGGTGTAGGGGCAGGTGAAGCACTTCCTGCGGTTGCAGGGAAAAGTGTCGGGTGTGGTGGGGCTGGAGGGGAGTGTGGAGCGGACAAGGGAGTCACGGAGAGAGTGGTCCCTCCAGAAAGCAGATAAGGGTGGGGAGGGAAAAATGTCTTTGGATTGCAGATGGCGGAAGTGTTGGAGGATGATGCATTGGATCCGGAGGTTGGTGGGGTGGTACTTGAGGATGAGGGGGATTCTGTTTTGGTTGTTATTGCGGGAAGACGGTGTGAGGGATGAGTTGCGGGCAATGCGGGAGACACGGTCGAGGGCATTGTCAACCACTGGGTGGGGGGGGGGGCGCGAAGTTGCGGTCCTTGAAAAATGAGGACATCTGAGATGTACGGGGGGTGGAATGCCTCATCCTATGAGCAGATGCGGCGGAGGTGAAGGAATTGGAAATAGGGGATGGCGTTTTTGCAGGAAGGTGCCCCCTCACCCCCATCCCAGGCTCCAAGAAGACTTTCCACATCAAGCAGATGTTCACCTGCACATCTGCTAATGTGGTATACTGCATCCGCTGTTCCCGTTATGGCCTCTTCTACATCTGGGAAACCAAGCAGAGGCTTGGGGACCGCTTTGCAGAACACCTACGCTCGGTTCGCACTAAACAACTGCACCTCCCAGTCGCGAACCATTTCAACTCCCCCTCCCATTCCTCAGACGACATGTCCGTCCTGGGCCTCCTGCAGTGCCACAACGATGCTACCCGAAGCTTGCAGGAACAGCAACTCATATTCTGCTTGGGAATCCTGCAGCCCAATGGTATCAATGTGGACTTCACAAGCTTCAAAATCTCCCCTCCCCCAACCGCATCCCAAAACCAGCCCAGCTCATCCCCGCCTCCCTAACCTATCCTTCCTCCCACCTATCCCCTCCTCCCACCTCAAGCCCCACACCCATCTCCTACCTACAAACCTCATCCCGCCCCCTTGACCTGTCCGTCCTCCCTGGACTGACTTATCTCCTCCCTACCTCCCCACCTACACTCATCTTTACTGGCTCCATCCCCGCTTTTTTGACCTGTCTGTCTCCTCTCCACCTATCTTCTCCTCTATCCATCTTCTATCCGCCTCCCCCTCTCTCCCTATTTATTTCAGAACCCCCTTTCCCTCCCCCATTTCTGAAGAAGGGTCTAGGCCCAAAACGTCAGCCTTCCTGCTTCTCTGATGCTGCTTGGCCTGCTGTGTTCATCCAGCTCTACACCTTGTTATCTCAGATTCTCCAGCATCTGCAGTTCCTACTATCTCTCTGATCTTTCTTTACTTTGTAATAGCTCACGTGCTTGGAAGTAAAAACTTACAGGTTATATGAGGCTGATGGTCCCTTTCAGCGCAAGTGCCCAGATTTTTGCAGGGATATGGAGATTTTACTGCTTTTTCAGAATCCTGCGAGGAACGAGTCCAAAAGGGCCTTAGCATCACGCTATACTTTATAATGCTACTCTCTGATTAAATTTCTTTAATACAATTTCTGTCTTGGTTGCAGTACCAAGACTGGCTAAAGTCATGACCATCATTTGGGTTAGGATCAGTCCCTTATTTTTGTTCCACCAAATATTTAACAGTTGTGATATAGCACCTCAGAATTTGACACGTCAGGACAAGTTATGTGATAGTCCCATCCCGACATTCAACTTTAGGCTCTATTTCTCAAATGTGTATCTGATTCAGAAGCACTTTCAAAATCAATGCCTACAGGTCCAAAGCACTTGTAAACTGTTCTATAATCACATTGTAAGTTACTTGAGTATTTTGTTCATCATAAAATATAGAGAAAGGGAACAGCAGTTTTTTTTCTCTATAATAAAGCTGTTCAGAGGTGTTATTACATTCCTGTAGAGCAGGTGGGACTTGAACGTAGGCCTCCCAGTCCAGACATAGGGACACTACCACTGTGCCCCAAGAGGACTCTCAGAAAGGAAATGGAAATAAAAGGTGTTGTAACTATGCTCACCTGATAAGGTTTAGAACAAACAATTGGGTGGAACTAATATTCATAGGAGGGGAGGATCAAAATTCATGAATTCATGAATGGGGCATGAACTGAATGATTGTGAGAAAGCCTGCCTGTTAAACATCTAACTGACTTTCTTTTCCATTTATTTCTATAATAAAAATAGATTTGCAGAATGCCAATCCAATTTTACACTGTGACAACATTAAATTTAACCCTTTTTTCTATATTTGTACATGCTAAGCAACTTCCAATATCCCTGCATGACAGAAATTTAAGCATCTGACTCTTCAGTAATCAAGACCAAATTTAACTAGTCTTTTTTTCCTGTTGGAATAGGTGTTCTATATTTTCATTGCCCTGATAAAAAGCAAGTGACAATTTAATTGTGTTTGTAGGACATTAGATTATTTAATGTCAAGAAGCTGCTTATGGTTCAATACAAGGCTTTCAACATGTTGCAGTATTTGAACTGTCACTATTCTTAGTGGCTGCTTTATTTGGTCTCTGTATATCATGTAGGGCCTCAATATCAAAGCGCCATTGTGTCCTATTCTAGATGTTGGCAGACATCAGAGACCTAAGTGATATGTATATTGGCCACAACAGATACATGGCATGTACAGGGAGACAGAATTTTTAGAACAGTATTGTTACAGAATGTCAAGTTTGGTTTGGTGCAGTAGGAGGATGTTTTCCAAAGGACTATCATTACCGAGTGCCAATCTCCTGCTTATTCCCCAGACCCTTCCACACTGTCTCTGTCCAAATGATCATCCAATGCCTTCTTGAATGCTTCGAATGAAATGGCTTCAATCACAGTTCCCGGCAGTGCATTCTATATCCTGACAACTTGCTGTGTGAATCACCATCCTTGCTTCTTTCCACATCACTTTAAATCTATGCCTTCTTAGTCTTGTTCCCTATCAATTTTATTCAGCCCACTCATGAGTTTGAATACCTCAATCAATTCTCCTCTTAGCCTTCTTCCCTACAAAGAGAATAGTCCCAAATTCTTCAAGTTATCTTCATAACTGAAATTTCTCGTTTCTGGAACCATTCCTGTAAATCGCTTCTGCACTCTTTCCAACGCATTCACATCTTACTGATAATGTGGTGTCCACATCTGTACACAATACTTCAGCTGTAACAAGTGTCTTGTATAAATTCAGCATCACCTTTTTGCTCTAGTATCCTATGCCCCTTTTAACAAAGCTGAGTACACTGTATGTTTTATTCGCTGCCCTTGCCACTTGCCATGCCACCGTTAATAATCTATGCACATAATCACTCTCTGCTCTTGCACTTCCTTTAGAATTGTACTCACTATTTTAAGTTGTTTTTCAATGTTTTTCCTACCAAGGTGCAACACCTCACACTTCTTTGCATTGAAACTCATTGGCCACCTATCAGTCTACTCCACCAACTTGTCAATGTGTTTTTGGAGTTTCACACTATCCTCCTCACAATTTACAATTCTTCCAAGTTTCATGTCATTTGCAAACTTTGAAATTGTTTGCAGTGCACCACAATCCAGAACATTTATATATAACAGGAAAAACAAGGATCCCAATTCCAAACCCTGGGAAACTCCACTACAAACTTTCATCCAGCCCAAAAAGTATCCATTGACGTTTACTCTCTGTTTCCTGTCATTCAGCCAATTTAGCATCCACATTGCTATTGTCCCTTTTATACCATGATAATTCCGTGAAAAGACGCTATATATAATACCTTCTGCACATCCAATGTATACCACACCCAACCTCATCAAGCTTTTCTGTTATGTTTTCAAACAACTCCATCTCGTTAATTAACTATAATTTCTTCTTTAGAAATCCATGCTGACTCTTCCTAAACAGCACTTCTTTTTTTCATGTGACTACTAATTTTTTCCTAGAGATTTGTTTCTAAAAGCTTCCCCACCACCCAAGTTAAACTGATTGGTTTGTATTTGCTGGGATTATTCTTGTAACCTTTCTTGAACAAGGCCATAACGTTTGCAATTCTCCAGTCTTCTGACACTTCGCCTGAGTCCAGGGAAAACTGAAGAATTGTGGCCAGTGCCCCCACAATTTCTATCCTCCCCTCCTTCAAACACCTTGGATGCATCTCATCTGGTCCTTGTTAACTTTAACTACTAACAGTCCATTTAACACTTCTTCCTTATTAATTTTCCCTTCTATTGACAGAGTTTCCTCGTCTGTCACCATGGCCTGGACAGCATCCTATTCTTTTATAAGGACAGATGCAAGGTATTAATTTAATGTCTCAGTCATGACCCTTCCTCCTTTAGCCATTGTTTTACTGTTTATACATCTATAGAAGACTTTAGAATTGTTTTTCATGTTAGCTGCTAGTCTTCTCTCAAAATTCCTCTTTGCATCTCTTATTTGCTGTTTCACCTCGCCTCTTAACCTTCTGAATTTTATTTTCTGCATACACTTGTCATAAACACACTGTTTTTTATCATGTTAATTTCTACCTCCATTGTCATTCAGGGAACTCTGGATTTGTTTGTCTTACCTTTCCCGCGAAAGGGAATATACCTTGGCTGTATCTGAGCTGTCTGCTCTTTGTAGGTAAACTTTTGTTCATTTCTTGATTTTTCTGCCAATCTCTTGTCGCAGTCAATGCTGCCCAGCTCTGTTCTTGCTCCATTCAAGTCAGGGTAACACTGTTGATGTGGTATACATGGATTTCAGCCAGCTGATTTTTCTTACTCTGGCTGGTTGAATGGCATTCTCCACCACCAACCTAAATCTTATAATACAATGGTCACTAAACATTCCCCCACTGATACTTGGTCAACTTGGCCCACCAGATTTCCAAGGACCAACTTTCCCCACCAGATTTCCAAGGAGCAGGTCCAATTTCTTCTAGGACTGAACACAAACTGCTGTAAGAAACTTTCTTGAACGTCATCTAGGAACACTTGCTCCTTGCTGCCCCTTAAACTACCAATATCCCAGACTATAACTATAACCCCCATAACTCTAAGCCTGGCCCTATATTTAAGTAATTGAAGTCCTCCATTATAAATAATCCATAATGTTGGCATTCCTGCGCAATTTCCCTGCAATTTCTTCCTCTACGTCCTTTCCAGTAGTTCATGGTCAATAAACTGGACCTAGCAATGCAATTGTAACCTTCTTGTTCCTTGGCTGTAGCCAAATCGATTCTGCACTTGAACCCTTTGATGCACGCTCTTTCTCCAGCACTGCAAAGGTCTCCTTAATAAATAGTGGTGTCCCTCCTCCCTTCCTTTCATTTGTATGCTTCCTGAACAAATTATACACAGAAATGTTTGACACTCAGTCTTTCCCTTCATTGAGCCATGTTGCTGTTATCACCACAACGTTATATTTCCACATGGCAATCTGTGTCTGTAACTTTCCAACATGATTTACTTTATTCAGTATATTTAGATACAAGTACATCAACTATTTTGGACTTCATGTCTTTTTCCCTCAATCATGATCCACCTACTAACATTCTATTCTCTATAATAGTGCCAGCTAAACCCCGAAGTCTTTTGAGAATCATGGTATTTTCTTCTAATATTCTCTCTTGGTTCCCACACCCTGCCAAGTTGGTTTAAAACCCTCCCAACGCTACCACCCCACAAGGAACTCAGTCCCTGCTCTGATTGGAATATTGGAATATAAGATTGGAATATTGCTTTGTATTTACTTTGCAATACATACCGATTGAGCTAACATAATATGTTTATTTTTATGTTTAATTTTCTTTCGAATTTTCAATGTTTCTCCACTATTGGAATTGACATGTGGTGTCAAAGATGTCACAGAACAGCGACAGCACATTCTTCTGGAGGAAGGTGAACAATCGGAGGTTGTAGTCTCTCAGACTTATACAGGTACTTGTATAGGTACCAGCCACTCCTGGTATTCCAGAAGGAAAAAGATGAGATATTGGTGGAGACAGTGCAGGGGATATTTATCAGGTTGCTGTCCTGGATGGAGAGTTTCCGTGATGAAGAGACATTGGACAGACTCAGGTTGTTTTCCTTAGAGCTGAGTAGATTGAGGGGGGACATGATTGAGAGGTATGAAATTATAAGGGGAACAGTTAGGACAGACACAAGGAAACCTTTCTGCTTGATGGAAGGATCAATGACTGAGGGCACAGATTTAAGGTAAGGGTCAGAAGGTTTAGAGGAGTTGTGAGAAAAACCTTTTTCTTAGAGAGGGTGGTGGAAATCTGGGACTCACTGCCTTGTAGAGTGGCACAGAAAAGAAGTATTTAGATGTGCACTTGAGTTGCCAAGGCCATGGGCCAAGTGCTGGAAAATGGGATGAGAATAGTTGGGTGGTTGTCTTTGACCAGTGCGGGCATGTTGGGCCAAAGCACCCCTTACTGTGGTGTAGATCTCTACGACTCTATGAATCTTAAGACCTCCATCCTGCACCATTTTTCTACCTGTACATTCACATGCCTTATCCTTGTACTTCTGTACTCACAGGCATGTGGCAGTTAGAGTAACCTGGAGATTACTACACTTGAGATCCTGCTTGCTAACTTTCTATCAGCTCCCTAAATTCCAAAGGCAGGACCTCAACACCTTCCTAACTAAATCATTGACCAAGCTGGACTACAACCTCCGATTGTTCACCTTCCTCCAGAAGAATGTGCTGTCGCTGTTCTGTGACATCTTTGACACCACATGTCAATTCCAATAGTGGAGAAACATTGAAAATTCGAAAGAAAATTAAACATAAAAATAAACATATTATGTTAGCTCAATCGGTATGTATTGCAAAGTAAATACAAAGCAATATTCCAATCTTATATTTTGATTTTCCTCATATGGAAGTGGCCTTGGAGCCTCTCACACAGCACCAAAATTATTGTGGATTCTCATCTGTTTGTTTTAAGCTGTCAGTTACCATAAGGCGAAGGTTGAGATCTCCAAGGCACATAACAAGATATTTTTTATGGCTGTGTTATTGTCTATAAATAGACACCATGGCACATAAAAAGCTAAACTGTGGCATGAAATGCACTTTCTGTTATTTATAAAGTCCAGATTGAATATTAGTTCGGACAGTTTTGCAATGAAGACTCTTACAAATATTTGTATGTTTTGCTTATATATTTCTGGCTTGAAAATCAATTTAACGATGAAGGTCAGTTTAAAAAAAAAATTCTATTATGACACTTTATTTGATGAAAGTTAATATTTCAGTCAGATGTACAAAATATATTATTTCCAATGGACTTGCTTGAAATCTTAACTGCATCTAAAGGACAGTAGAATACAATACAAATCAGCCGACAGTGGATATCTGTAGGAAGCTTGCTGACAAGAGGGGCTAAGAAGTAGCATCAATAACAACAAGAATTTTAAAACAATATTGAATTCAATTGATACATGAAGGAACAAAGCCACTTTGGCTCATAGCAAAAAATAATTTCAGAGGCAATGTTGCAAGAATACTCTCTTCAAATTACTTTCAGACATTCCAACGTTGTTAAGAATTGAGAACAACAGGTTAACATCCAACCCGTTTACTCAAAGAACAACTAGCTCAATATTACCAGTTGATGGAAAGTTGGCAAACATTGAGAGATTAAAGTAGGAAAGCAAACTCAAAAGCAATGTTTTCTAATAAAAACACTTTCGTGAAAATCATTCCACGTATGTTGACTTGTTTTGCACAATTGTTGCTCCCTGTTTTTCATTAACATTGAATGAGTTGAACCACTAGTATTCAGAATTGATAAGTGCATCAAAGTAAAAACAGCTAGCTATTCATAGTTGTTAACGTAATCATTTTTGGTGATGCCAGTGTTCTTTTAATCTTTGATTTTCCTTAAAAGGTAGATAAAGAAAAGCTATTCCTCTTTGTTGAAGGTGGCAGGACTAAGGCACATATTTGAAGTCGTGTTTAAGAAAAGTAGGGGGGCTGTGGGGCTAAACTTTGCTACATTGCAAGTGGTAATGATATGGCATTTGCTGCCTATAGTTATAAGGGAAACAGAAATGATTAATGGCTTCAAAAGGCAATTGGATCGGCTCTCAAGGAAAAGAAACTTATAGTGCTACAGGAATAGGGCAGGGAATATGACTAATTGGATTGTTCAAAGAACTAGAATAGATCAGTTGGAGTGGCCAAATGGCCTCTCACTATGAGATAATAACACTATGAGAAGCATCTGTTATTGATAGAATACAAACTGCTGGAAATTGAACACTCTGAAGAAAGCAGAGCTTTTCATTATCTGTGATCAGTCAATGTTGAATAAAAGATTTCAGATGTATTTTGTTTTGGCGATAAATTAACCTATAGGCTTAAAGAAAAGTCCTTAGCAAATGTGGAATGTCAGAAAGCTAACATCGTTGCCAAATGTTTCCTAAAAAGATCATTGTTACATGATGAGATTCTTTTGACTTTGGTGCTACACTGTAAATGGGTTTAAGTCATTCCTGGAGCCTTTCAGTGTACTCAAGTATTTAATGGTGGTTGCGATTTTTATTCTGTTCTCATTATTATTCTAGAAAACCCTTTTTAATTTTACACACCTAACAACTACCTTCATTAAAAAAAGCAAAAGCTATTCATTCTAGAAGCTGATTGCTGCCAGTCAGAATAGGTCCATTGATTCCCCTCCAGGAAAAGGTTGCTGGAGACAACTCTAATTTTAAGTGCCGAACTTCATCTCAATTCTGCCAGTTCACTTCTTAGCCAGCACAAATTCTGAAGAGAGCACAGAACAGCTGGCAACAGATGATGATCAGTCAATTCATGGAAAGTGACAGCATGCAGGTAAGTGATGGGGAAGGAGATTGAGGAGGAGGAGCAAGCCAAGATCTGGGGTGTTTGTTTTTTTCCCATAGTGGGCCCATTTCCTGCTGATATGATAAAGGAAAATTCTGCACACATTTCAAGGGGCTCTTCTGTTCAAAAACCAGCAGCCAACCTGTTTCTGCCCAGAGGGAAAATTACAGCAACGTTTATCTTACCATTCTCAGCTGTTTTGCAATTGTTTTCATTAATTGCTCTTTATAGAGCCTTAATACAAGCCTTAATCAAGCCACACGAAACAAAATGCAATTTTCAATCCTAAAATTTAATGCTTAGTCTTTGTTTGGAAGGAGTGGTTCCATTGCAATTACTCTGGCATCGTATTCCAAACATACAGCATTCATTTTGGAATATATAGAAGTGCCTTCTAAAAGCAATATTTGTTATGGTATGACTTCAATTTGAATCCAGATATTTTCCTGATTTCCATGAAAGCCCTTTCACAAGACGATTACACCATTTTTTGGGGCATGCCTACAATTGTAAAAAATTAGCAAGCAGTCAATGCTCAAAGATGTTCCATGAGCAGCCCGCCTAACCAGGACCAGAAAAATATATTAGCTGTGAGTCTAAGCCAAGTTGGAAGTTGGCGTGAAGAGAAAGGAGAAATGCTGCTTACCTTGCAGCCATGAGCTAGCCTTGCTAGTTTGATGAAAAAATCTCCCTAAATAATGGTCTGTGTAATTTTTGAGGCAACCTCAAAGACCCTGAGTTGCCCATTCACTGCATGATACAAATGGGCAGAGAATGCACTATTTGCTTATTGGCACTTAAAAGATCATACGGCTACTATAAATAGTGAAAATGTGCAAGCAACCTCGTGCAGTTTCAATAAAGAAAGTTGGGCACTCCCTTCACATCAGGTGAATCATCTCCACTAAAGTGATGGCCTCTATTTCACAGTTACTTGCTGGTAATAACTGCTGCTGGTTAATAAAAAAAAACACCTCCAGTGTCTTTGTTATTTTTATAAAAGAATTGATTACTTCAATTCTTGTTAATCTTTTCTAACCATTATTTTCAGTATTCAATTTTTTTTTCTATTAGATCTGGGTATTAAATTATGATTCTCCAATGAAATGTCACAATGGAAAAAGAAAATGTCCCAGATTTTACAACAAAGGGAACAAAATTGTTGAAAGTGAAAACAAACAGTTCTGACTTAAGGTTTTTCTGCAGTTACTTTTTAAACATGTGTTACTGTCTAGACAGTACGTGACTCATGTGACCCTGCCTTTTAATACTAGAAACTTGCTTCAAAAGGAACTATTTTACAATAGAAATAGTGTCTTGGTAAGTAACGTTCATCTGCCTCTGATTAACAACATATATTGAAGACGTTTCACAAATTATGAGCAAGATAAATACAATAACATAAATGGTTGATTTGCTTTAAACATAGCTGGAGCTAGGTTTCTCAATCATTGCATTTTTATTAGAGGCAGTTATTCTGTTGTAATAATGGGGTCCGAAACAATATGGCAGTATGAAACAAATCTGATTTCTCTAAGAGACAGGCAAATGTCCAGTGAACAATTTAAGCATAAACAGCTTTGGCATTCTGTACTTGATTAGATAGTCTATCTTCCCAAAACCATTTAAGAACAGGACAATGTGTGCTGTTAATAAAACAGCAGATTCAGTTGACATCCATCCCAAATACCAGAATATCAGGCAAACCAATAGAAAAGTGCTGCATGAGCATTCCAGACTGTTGTTGCATGAACTCTCTCTACTACTGTTCACTGTAAAGTTGATCCTCTTTCAGGAAAGGGATCTACACAACTTAAAGGTCTAATGTGGTAGACGAAAATTACTTGTAGTGTAGCAATAACAGTGTTTGCCTTAAACACGCTTTAGCTTCTTGACTGCACAATAGCTACAAGGTATGAATTATAGTCACGTGACAGACCTTATTACAGAGACTAGGAGGAAGATAGAGATGGTAGATATTTCTCCTTTGAGAGCCTGAGATGTTCTCTTACCAAGCCCATATGACATCATCACATTGCACAGAGCTTAAGGTGCTCCTCATTAACCCTTTCAGATCCATACAACCTTATACAACAGAAAGAACTAGATTCTCTGATCAGCTTATCCAGAATAGTAGAAACAAAAGACTTGCTCTGGGGTTGAAGAGAGATAAATTTTGTACTTAACTTTGGAAACAATGACCCCAATTTTAATTCCACCACACACTAAAAGAAGGGTATCCAGATATTCAGAAGTAAGTCCAGTAATTGTCAGTGGCTTTTTTTTATTTCAGCCAAATCATTGTATTCTTACTTCTAGGTTTCTCATGTAAAATGGCAATGAATGTGATGCGTACCTCATAATACAATCTCAATCCCAGTACTTAAAGAGACGTTTATTGTATTACATAGATCTCAGAAAGGCACGATGTCTTTAAAAAAGCTAGATGGCATTACAATATGATGCTTTAGTATAAGAGGTCTCCACCTTACTCTCTGTACCTTTAAGTCAGAGACCAGTCTGGCTAGCCTCTGACTAAGTGCAGCCAGTCTATCAAAGTCAGCTAGTCAACAAAGTGAATAGTAGTATAGAAGTAAGCATGTTGCCCAGACAGCATATACAAGTCTGAGATGTCATATTAGAGCATATTATTCATTGCTGATAAATTTCCAGATATACGATTCAATAAGAAGCTGGCTCTCTGTGGAAAAAGTTACATGATCTAAATTATACCATACCAGTATGCACCTTGAAAGTATTTGGGGATGGAAACCAAAGAAAATGGTGTGCGAGGGTTGAGTCTAAAGGTCAACAGTTATCTTTGTTTCAGTACTGCCACATGAAGTATACTGTTCAAGATCAGTATCGCTTCTGTTGAGAGATTAGCATATGAAAATCAACAAGCCACTTCTCTGAAGGCAGTTGCATGTGAGCAGCCTAGTACATAGGAGTCAAATGTGGAAGTGAGCAATACTACTGATGCCAAGAATCTGAAATAAAAACAGAAATTGCTGGAGAGACTCAGCAGGATTGGAAAAACAGAGTTAACATTTCAAGTCTAATATGACTCTACTTCAGAACCTTGTGGAAGCTAATAACTCAGAATCATCTTGCCAAGTGCCGTCAACATCATCAGTTTTAATCTCACAGCCAAAATCAAATGCTCTTCTGTTGTATTTCAGCAGTCATTAATTGCTTGATTTTAATGAATGCTGCTGCTTCGTCTGTGTCCCAATGCCACTGTGTGTCTTTGGCTGAGAACTGGTATGATTGTTCATAATCCAATGACAAAGTGGGGGGAAAAATGCTAAATAATTGATGAAGACAACAAATTGCTCCATTGCTTTTATATCTGTTGGCTGTTAAGCTTTTATTTTTTCAGGGCTTTGAGTAAAGACATTTGGCTGTCAGAATGTTACCTATGTCCTTGATTTTTCAGGAATTCTTAACTTACATTGTTATGTTCAGCTTCAAGGTCATCTGGCAAGCTCTGTCCAACTGTCACAATAGATTTTGACGTTGTTGTCAGCAATGGCTTCCTCCATTGTGTCTCTGCCTCCACAGACTAACAGGTCATCCACTCTAGCTTCCAGTGCAGAAAGATCACACAGTATCTGTGCTGACACTGATTTAGAGTGAAAAAGTCAAACAGCATAAACAGATACTTGTATCCCCCAAAAAGCATACAGATTTTCTCTTATTAGTTCATGGATGCAGGCATTGCTGGCTGGGCATTTATTGCCCATTGCTAATTGGAGTATTGCTCAACAAAGAGATCTTGGAGTGTATGTTCATACTTCCTTGAAAGTGGAGTCACAGGTAGGTAAGATAGTGAAGAAGGCGTTTGGTCTGCTTGCCTTTATTGGTCAGTGCATTGAGTACAGGAGTTGAGAGGTTATGTCACGGCTGTGCAGGACACTGGTTAGGCCACTTTTGCAATACTGTGTGCAGTTCTGGTCTCCCAGCTATAGGAAGGATGTTGTCAAATTTGAAAGGATTCAGGAAAGATTTACAAGGATGTTGCCTGGTTTGGAGGGTTTGAGCTACAGGGAGAGGACGAATAGGCTGGGACTATTTTTTCTGGAGCGTCAGCGGCTGAAGGGTGACCTTGTAGAGGTGCATAAAATCAGGCGGGGCATGAATAGGGTAAATAGACATGGTCTTTTCACAAGAATAGGGGAGTCCAAAACTGGAGGGCATGGTTTTACGGTGAGGGGGAAAAGATATAAAAGGGACCTCAGGAGCAACTTTTTCATGCAGTGTGTGGTACATGTATGGAATGAGCTGCCAGAGGAAGTGGTGGAAGCTAGCACAATCACAACATTTAAAGGCATCTGGATGGGTTTATGAATCAGAACAGTTTAGAGGGATATGGGTCAAATGCTGGCAAATGGGACTAGATTTATTTAGGATAGCTGGTCAGCATGGACGAGTTGGGGTGAAGGGTCTGTTTCCTTGCTATATAGCTCTATGACTCCATGATTCTATGACCTTGAGAAAGTGGATTGAGCTGCCTCTTGTAACATGTAGTTCATTTGGTGCAGGTAGATCTACAATACCACTGGGAAGGGAGTTCCATTATTTTGACCCAACAGTAATGAAGGAAGTGCAATAAGTTTCCAAGTCAGGCTGGTAAGTGGCTTGGAGGGGATCTCACAGGTAGTGGTGTTCCCATGTATCTGCCACCATAGTCCTTCTAGGTGGTAGTGGTTCTGAGCTTGGAAAGTGAGGTATAAGAAGTCTTGGTGAATTTCTGCATCTTGTATATTGTACACACTGCTGCTACTGAGTGTCAGCGATAGTAGGACTAAACGTTTATGGATGTAGAGTCTATTATTCGCTTTCTCCTGGTGATTCTTGAATGTTGTTGGAGCCTCACTCATCCAGCCAAGTGTCCCCATTACATCCTGACTTGTACCTTTTGGCAGACAAGCTTTGGGGAGTCAAGAAGGGAGCTTGTTACTGTGGGACACCTAGCCTCTGACCTTCTGTTTTGGCCACGGCTAGCCTGGTTCAGTTTCTGGTTAATAGTAACCTCCATATGTTGATGGAGGCGAATGCAGTGGTGGTAATGCAATTGAATGTCTTGTTGGAAATAAATCATTCCCTGGCACTTGTGCGACACAAATATTAATTGCTACTTGTCACACAGATTTGGGTATTGTCCAGATCTTGTGGCATTTGGACATGGAAATGCTTCTGTATCTGAGGAGTCATGAATGGTGCCGAACATTGTGCAATAATCTGTGAATATTCCCACTCTGACCTTAGAATGCATTGAAAGTTATTCATGAAGCAGCTGATGATCAGGCCTAAGAAATTACCTGGCAATCTAGTTAGAAAGGTGTTGCTTTCTTTCAGCTTCAGTTCCCAGTAACCATCCTTTGCATCTAGTATAGTGGAGTCTTTTACCTTTGCAAGTTGTGACAAAATTCCAGCAATGGTTGGCATGGAGTAATGAAACCTCTTTGGAGATTTGGGCTAATGCTTAACTTCAGTTTTTCAGGTCACTTCACTGCTACCATGCTGCTAATCCATTTTGAAAGAGCTCTCATTTTCTCAATTACTCATTTATTTTACATCTCTTTTATTTTGTCTTCTAAACTGGCCGGAGTATAACTACAAGTTTCCACAGCAGATGCTGAACCGATCTTACACTCTGATTTACTTTGAGATAATATTCTGCAGGAAAACATTATAATCCTGCAAACACATGTTCAACAGTTTAGTACGCTCAGACACCTTAGAAATCTCTTTTGGCACATGGAATGTTACTAGTCCAAGATTTAGGTTTGTTCATGCTGAGATGAGCGGACATTTGCCTGCTGTTTGTGATGTGGAATGCCAGATCTTTGTTCTAGTCACTGGATTGAGCTCTCAGGATCATTTGTTCTCTCAGCATGAGCATGGTTTCATTATGTATGATGAGGTTAACCTCATTTTTAAGTGCCTCAATTTTGGATCACCATGTTGAGTCATTTTATACAGTTTGGTGAAGGTCATGCTGTTCTGTGATGTACTGGTGTCTGAAGTTTTACTAGGCAATTCTGAGAAAATTGTCCCTTTTTCTAATCCTTTATTGATTGAGGGTTTTCACCAGGCTGCATAGTTGCCTTTGGCAATAGTGGTGTCTTCCTTAAGGATTTAAAAGAATATCTTCCACCTGACTCACTTGGAATAATGTAACCAGAACCATCTGTTTGTATGTGTTTGCTCCTGTAAAGCACTTACGCCAATTGAGTGTGTCCATATATTTTCTGACCTTTTTTTATTTGTCTCTTTAGACAATGAGTGGGATTAAACAGTCCTAATTCATTCTCCTTCTTGTCACCAGACCAGTTATTAACATTGTGATGGCAGTCTCAAGCAATTGTGGCTTTTGTATTTTTGAGTAGTTTACATTGTCAGCTGCTTTTCCAAATGTTTTACATAACTGTATATACTAGAAATGTAGGGTTGACTGAAACAATAACTATGAATTCCTTTATTTCATATGTACAAAATTTGATTACTTTTCCATATGCTCTTATTCTTGCATTACTAGTCTATTCAATATAATGCTCGTGTTCATTTAACACTGTGGTTCAATCCTTGACAATTACAACATTAAGTGAAATGACTTTAAGTGAATCATGAGTTCCCATAAGAATTATTCTTAAAGCTGGAGTTAGTTTCCTTTGGATATTTTCTTGCCCAGAATAATCACAGTACTGTACAAGCGCAGCACTGGGCATTCTTAGTTTAAATAACATAGAAAACAAAAAATATCACTGAATATAGCAGAAAAATGATTAAAATTCAAATTTATTTGAAAACATATCCAAGGTTTGAGTACATAATAGCAGACAATTTGTTACCATGAGTGCAGCCTCGAATCAATATTATTTAATCATTAATATTGCAAATTAATTTCCTGCCAATAATGATGCACATGATATTCTTTGCTTGTTCTCATTTGCCCTAGAAATTTTTGTTTAATTAATAGTATACTGAGAAAAGCCAATGGGTACATGCCAAGAGGTTGGTGGGATTTCCCCATGGATTCTCTGTGACATCTGGGCCATTTAGGTCCCGACTCTCGACAGAATTCATCTGTGCTGCTTCCTACCTAAAGCCAGCAGGGATAACACTATAGCCACAAATTGAGCAGGGTAATCCCAATTAATCAACCTGCATGTGGCTGATCACCAGTAAGTTAAGAGCAGGAGTTACTGATGGGGGTCCCAAAGTCAGTTAACTCTGATGCAGGACATCGTGGGACGATACTGCTATGTGCACTACACATCATATAAAACCAGAAATACTAGTGTAACTTGAAGATGAAGGCACTGAAAGAAAACAACTTTCAAGTGAAATATCATTAAACTAGACAATATTAAATGAGGACTGCCTTTATTGTATTATTTTCCTTGAGTCTTCAGTATACTGTGAAGCAAAGACAGTATATACATTTTTCTAAGCAATTGGCTTTGTGGAAAAAGTGGGTTTTTTTCTCATTTCACACTTTGTTATATATCAAGTGTATGAAGTAGAAAATCTTAATAACCTGCTGGAAAACATTTGTCCATTTAAGTACACAGAAGTGTAAAAACATATCCCTTCCCTGAAGATTAAAACCCTTTATTTCATAGGCAACAAAATTCCAACTGTGTAAATGTTATCTCTTTTTATTAGTGGCATGTTTCTTCTACATTTTCTGCATACTAATCTGCTTGCAGTACATTAATATCATTTTCTTTTTTTACTCATTAATAGACAAGTGACTGCACTGCCGAAGCCTTTGGAAAAAGGGTCACGTGAATATTCAGATCATGGATATTTTATGTATAGATCTGTTTATTCACCTCACAAGAGAGCGCTGAAGATAATTTAACT
>JAHRHZ010000078.1:20559499-20640869 GCA_024137785.1 Ginglymostoma cirratum | reverse complement strand
AGTTAAATTATCTTCAGCGCTCTCTTGTGAGGTGAATAAACAGATCTGTACATAAAATATCCATGATCTGAATATTCATGTGACTCTTTGACCTTGGTCCAGGAACACCCTACCTATGTCTGTGACAGCACCCATGCCCTCCACCTCCTCCAGAACTTCCAATTCCCCGGTCCCCTACACCTCATCTTTACCATGGATGTCCAGTTCCTATACATCTGCATTCCCCATGCAGATGGCCTAAAGGCCCTCCGCTTCTTCCTGTCCCGCAGGCCCGACCAGTCCCCTTCCACTGACACCCTCAACCGCTTAGCCGAATTTATCCTCAACAACATCTCTTTCAATTCCTCCCACCTCCTGCAGACAAAGGGGCTGGCCATGGGTACCCGCATGTGCCCAAGCTATGCCTGCCTCTTCGCAGGTTACGTGGAACAATCCCTTTTCCGTACCTACACTGGCCCTAAACCCCACCTCTTCCTCCATTACATTGATGATGGTATCAGCGCCGCCTCGTGCTCCCACGAGGAGCTCGAACAGTTCAATCACTTCACCAACACTTTCTACCCCAACCTGAAGTTCACCTGGACCATCTCTAATACCTCTCTCTCCTTCCTGGACCTCTCTGTCTCCATCTCTGGCAACCACCTAGAAACCGATATCCATTTTAAGCCCACCGACTCCCATAGCTACCTAGAGGACACCTCCTCCCACCCACCTTCCTGCAAAAATGCCATCCTCTATTCCCAATTCCTTCACCTCCGCTGCATTTGTTCCCAGGATGAGGCATTCCACTCCTGTATATCTCAGATGTCCTCGTTTTTCAAGGACCGCAACTTCCCCCACCTCAGTGTTCAAGTATGCCTTCGACAGTTTCTCCCGTATTTCCCGCAACTCATCCCTCACACCTCCTCCCTGCAATAACAACCAAAACAGAATCCCCCTCATCCTCACGTACCACCCCACCAACCTCCAGATTCAATGCATCATCCTCCGGCACTTCCGCCATCTGCAAACCAACCCCACCACCAAAGACAATTTTCCCTCCCCACCCTTATCTGCCTTCCGGAGGGACCACTGTCTCCGTGACTCCCTTGTCTGCTCCGCACTCCCCTCCAGCCCCACCACACCCGGCACTTTTCCCTGCAACCGCAGGAAATGCTACACCTGCCCCTACACCTCCCCCCACACCCCCATCCCAGGCCCCAAGACGACTTTCCACATCAAGCAGATGTTCACTTGCACATCTGCTAATGTGGTATACTGCATCCGCTGTTCCCGTTGTGGCCTCCTCTACATCGGGGAAACCAAGCGGAAGCTTGGGGACTGCTTTGCAGAACATCTGCGCTCAGTTCGCAATAAACAACTGCACCTCCCAGTCACGAACCATTTCAACTCCCCCTCCCATTCCTCAGATGACATGTCCATCCTGGGCCTGCTGCAGTGCCACAGTGATGCCCCCCGAAGGTTGCAGGAACAGCAACTCATATTCTGCTTGGGAACCCTGCAGCCCAATGGTATCGATGTGGACTTCACAAGCTTCAAAATCTCCCCTCCCCCAACCGCATCCCAAAATCATCCCAGCTTGTCCCTGCCTCCCTAACCTGTCCTTTCTCCCACCTATCCCCCTCCTCCCACCTCAAGCCCCACACCCATCTCCTACCTACTAACCTCATCCTGTCCCCTTGACCTGTCCGTCCTCCCTGAACTGACCTATCTTCTCCCTACCTCCCCACCTACACTCAACTTTACTGGCTCCATCCCCGCCTCTTTGACCTGTCTGCCTCGTCTCTGCCTATCTTCTCCTCTATTCATCTTCTATCCGCCTCCCCCTTCTCCCTATTTATTTCAGAACCCCCTTCCCCTCCCCCATTTCTGCAGAAGGGTCTAGGCCCGAAACGTCAAGCTTTCCTGCTCTTCTGATGCTGCTTGGCCTGCTGTGTTCATCCAGCTCTACACCTTGTTATCTATGAAAGCAGATTTTTGGGTTTAAATCAACATAGAAAAACACGTACTGATTTTGCAAATCCAGAGAAGATTTTATTTTGGGTCCTCATACCAAGGAACTATTTCTTAACACCAGATAGAAATTGGATAAGCTATAAATAGCTAAAAGAAACCATGGCATAAAGGATTGTTCCGCATTATCTAAAAGCTTCTTCTCCAGTGCGTCTGGGTAACAATCCCAGAAAGTGGCCATTGACAACCAAAGGAACATGAAAGATGATGGACATGCAAACTCTTTCATAAAGTAGAAGTTTTCTGTTGGCTGAAGAAATGAATTACTGAGAGATATTTTCTTCCAAATGTGCCATACATTGAACAAACATTTCATTATGTCCAGCACTGTCACAACTGTTCAATGTTACGGTACATACCAGCTCAGGAGATAGACAAAATAAGTCTGTGTGTCTTTGACAACATAATAACTGCACTGACTACCTCACTGGTCTTAGGGGCTCCTAATTTTGAGAAGCCATTTGAACTGGCTATGGATACCAGAATTGCCAGTGTTAGTTCACCGTTGTTATGGGAAAAGGAGATGGGGATTGAATAACTGGTCAGATGTTTTTCCAAGATGATAAACGCATTGAAACAGAAATACTCAATGGAGAAAGAGACAAAGTTTTGAAATCTACATATCCAACAACTCTGCAAAGACTTTTCATTGTATGGACCACAAAACCTTGGACTTACTTTTTGCAGAGAATCTATTATATGAATCTCAACATGTTTGTTTCTTTGGAATTTAACGCTATAAGCATAAAATCTAAGTATTCATGCTACAGGAAAATACCATATTTTAAAAGACACTTTGTCAAGAGCAGTAAAATGAAAGAAGATGAACATTATGATCAAAATGGACTTGTGTAGAATATGATTACCATGAAAATCAATGTATTTAATGTAAATATATTACTATAATTAAAGTAAAATGCAGTTAGTGATCAGAGGACATTTTGAAAGAAAATAAACATACCTCTTAGTTACCTTGACATTTTTTGGTGGAGCTGAATTGTGATTTTGTTATTATTTGGAAACTTGGATTAAAAAGAGTAGAAAAATAAACATTTCTGATGAAGGGTCTAGGCCCGAAACGTCAAGCTTTCCTGCTCTTATGCTGCTGCTTGGCCTGCTGTGTTCATCCAGCCCCACACCTTGTTATCTCAGATTCTCCAGCATCTGCAATACCTTTTATCTCTGGAAAAATAAATTTTCATTTTCTTTCTTTTAAACAGGTGACTGATTTATTTTAACAAAGGCCAGAAGTAATTTTGAGCAGTGAACTAAACGATAGTTTTTCCACTTTCTTGGGCCACACTGTGGGACAAGGTCAAGTAGTAGTCTTTATTTATGATCTTCCAGCTATCTTGGATATTCCCATGTCTAGGACAAAATGACAAATTCTATGATATATTGGCACAAATGGATTTTATTTAAATGATTCATTAAGCTGCCTGGTGAGTTAATTGCTAAATATTTAAGGAGTTGAATTTTATGGTACAGAAACAGATGTTCAGGGGCCTCCAGTGAATTGAGTTCACAAGTAAAAAAGCCATTCTTGCAAAATAGCAGTAGAAGTCTCCAGACTTTAAGAATTTATCTTTAGCAATGTCCAGCTGTGATAGGTGGTAGAATTGTACAGGCTATCAGAATTGGAAAGCAGTACCTATTTCATCAGAGTTGAAAAGAAGTCCTCAGGCATTGGACCTGCAAGGAAGTCTTGAACTGCTCCGGCAGGCTGAGGAGAAGGACTGGGAAGAGTCAATTGAGTAAGAGATTGGTGAATTAGAGACACGGAGATTGATTATCTGTCAATCACATTACTGGGAAAAAGTGTTGAATCTTTTTTCTTGTTTATCTAAGATCTTTCTAACCTACCATTTATTTATATATATTTTTATATACATATATACACATACATACATATATAGACAATTGTACATGAATACATTCAATATCTGACTAACAGCACAATTAAACTGTAAAAATAAAACTTATGATCTATCTGATTTCTTCAGTATTAACATAAACTGGCATTTTAATATCAGGTAGTGACTCCCAAACAGAATAATCAAAGGCTAGGGCCTTCACGTCATGCTTATAAGCTTGGCATTTCAAAATAATCTTTTTGTTTTCCTGACTGTGGCAGAGGAATATAGTTCTGAGATTGAAGTGAGAAAAAAATGTGAATGAACAATTTAATTTGAGAGATTTGTCAATGCTTAAAAATATGTTATATATTGTTATGAATTCAATTATCCACTTATTCAATCTCTTATTCCCTGAGATAACAAGGTGTAGAGCTGAATGAACACAGCAGGCCAAGCAGCATCAGAGGAGCAGGAAAGCTGACGTTTTGGGCCCAGACCCTTCTTCAGAAATCTTATTCCCTGTCCCATTATCCATTTCTGAGGAGTAATTATGTTCAATGCACTTAGTAGATGATTAAGTAACTGGAGGACGTGTTCAGCACAAAAGTAACATACATATGCAGCAGGATATACATTGGGATATAAGTGTCATAAACACATTTTCAGACTCCCTCACTGTTGTTTACTTGTACATGGGGAGATTTTTGTTTGTGGTGCTCAGTTTTGAATTTTACGTTAAGCATCTACAGTGCCATCGACAGTTGAGCATCAATGACATCTTCATCAATTGATAGAACTGTAGAACCATAGGAAGCATAGAGCACAAAAGAGGGTCAATTTGGTCCATTTGGCCATGCCAACCCAAGTCATCCAAATGCCCTTTCTAATCCCATCTTCCTGCACATGGCCCACAGCCCTGCAGCTTTCAGCACTTCATGTGCAGATCCAGGTACTTTTTTAAAAGAGCTTAGGGTCTCTGCCTCCACCACAAACTCAGGCAGCGAATTCCAGACACCCACCACTTTCTGCGTAGAACAGTTTTTCCTCACATCCCCGCTAATCTTTCTGCCAAGAGAAACAGATTCCTCGTGTCCACTCTACTTCTGCCCCTTACTATTTTGTATACCTCAATCATGTCACCCCTCAGCCTTCTCTATTCCAAGGAAAACAACTCCAACCTCTCCAATCTCTCCTAGTAGTGACAATTCTCCAGCTCTGGCAACATTCTAGTGAATTTTCTCAACACTCTGTCCAGAACAATTACAGCCTTCCTACAATGTGATGACCAGTCCTGCACATGATACTCCAGTTGTGACCTCACCAGTGTCTTATATAGTTTCAACATTACATCTGTACTTTTGTATTCTATATCTCTGCCAATGAAGGGGAGCATTCCATATGGCTTTTCTACAATCTTATCTACCTGTACTGTTATCTTTAGGAGCCTGTGCACTTGCACCCCAAAATCTCTCTTCATCCACCCATCTCAGTATACACACATTTATTGTGTATTCCCTTTTACTGTTTTATTTCCCTAAATGCATTATCTCACATTTATCAGAGTTGAACTCCAGCTGCCACTCGCCTGCCCATTCAATCAACACATCTCTATCATTTTGGAGCTTACAGCTATCCTCTATACTATCCACAACATGGCCAATTTTTGTGTCATCTGCAAATTTCTCAATTATGACCCCAACATTCAAGTCCAAATTGTTAATGTATAAACAAATAGCAGGGGTCCCAACAGTGAACTGTGTGGAACACTCGAAACAGCTTTCCATTTGCAAGGGCAGCCATTGACCATGACCTTTTGTTCCCTTTTCCGAAGCCAACTTTAAATCCAATACAACAGATTACACAGTATCCTATGGACTTTTACTTTTTTGACCAGTCTGTCATGTGGGACTTTGTCGAATGCCTTAGTAAAATCCATGTAGATGACATTCACTACATGACTCTCATCGATCTTCCTTGTCATGCTAGTCAATACCTTTCCAAGGGACAGTTTATCCAATCTCTCAGGATTAATTTTAACAATTTGCCTACTATTGAAGTAAGATTTACTGGTCTATAATTGTTTGGCATTTCCTTTGTACACTTTTTAAATAACAGAACCATATGTGCATTTCCCTCGTCCTACAGCACTCCACCTGTGTCTACTGAAGATTGGAAAATAATCTTCAGGGCATCTGTTATTTCCTCCTTGATCTCCTTCAACATCCTGGGAACAATTCATCTGAGATAATAGGTATTGCAGATGCTGGAGAATCCGAGATAACAAGGTGTGGAGCTGGATGAACACAGCAGGCCAAGCAGCATCATAGGAGCAGGAAAGCTTGACATTTCAGGCTGAGACCCTTCATCAGAAATGGGGGAGGGGAAGAGGGTTCTGAAATAAATAGGGAGAGAGGGGGAGGCGGATAGAAGATGGATAGAGGAGAGGATAGGTGGAGAGGAGACAGACAAGTCAAAGAGGCGGGGATGGAGCCAGTAAAGGTGAGTGTAGGTGGGGAGGTAGGGAGGAGATAGGTCAGTCCAGGGAGGACGGACAGGTCAAGGGGGCAGGATGAGGTTAGTAGATAGGAGATGGGGGTGGGGCTTGAGGTGGGAGGAGGGGATAGGTGAGAGGAAGGACAGGTTAGGGAGGCGGAGATGAGCTGGGCTGGTTTTGGGATGCGGTTGGGGGAGGGGAGATTTTGAAGCTTGTGAAAACCACATTGATACCATTGGGCTGCAGCGTTCCCAGGCTGAATATGATTTGCTGTTCCTGCAGCCTTTGGGTGGCATCACTGTGGCATTGCAGGAGGCCCAGGATGGACATGTCGTCTGAGGAATGGGAGGGGGAGTTGAAATGGTTCACGACTGGGAGGTGCAGTTGTTTATTGCGAACTGAGCGCAGATGTTCTGCAAAGCGGTCTCCAAGACTCCGCTTGGTTTCCCCGATGTAGAGTAAGCCACAACGGGTACAGCAGATGCAGTATACCACATTGGCAGATGTGCAGGTGAACATCTGCCTGATGTGGAAAGTCTTCTTGGGGCCTGGGATTGGGGTGAGGGAGGAGGTGTGGGGTCAGGTGTAGCACTTCCTGCAGTTGCAGGGAAAAGTGCCAGGTGTGGTGGGGCTGGAGGGGAGTGTGGAGCGGACAAGGGAGTCACGGAGGGAGTGGTCCCTCTGGAAAGCAGACAAGGGTGGGGAGGGAAAAATGTCTTTGGTGGTGGGGTCGGATTGCAGATGGCGGAAGTGTCGGAGGATGATGCGTTGGATCCGGAGGGTGGTGGGGTGGTACGTGAGGACGAGGGGGATTCTTTTTTGGTTATTATTGCGGGGACGGGGTGTGAGGGATGAGTTGTGGGAAATGTGGGAGACACGGTCGAGGGCGTACTCAACCACTGTGGGGGGGAAGTTGCGGTCCTTGAAGAATGAGGACATCTGAGATGTACGGGAGTGGAATGTCTCATCCTGGGAGCAGATACAGCGGAGGTGAAGGAATTGGGAATAGGGGATGGCATTTTTGCAGGAAGGTGGGTGGGAGGAGGTGTATTCCAGGTAGCTGTGGGAGTCAGTGGGCTTGAAATGGATATCGGTTCCTAGGTGGTTACCCGAGATGGAGACAGAGAGGTCCAGGAAGGAGACAGAAGTGTTGGAGATGGTCCAGGTGAACTTCAGGTTGGGGACAACACCTTCCACCCCAACCTGAAGTTCACCTGGACCATCTCCAACACTTCTGTCTCCTTCCTGGACCTCTCTGCCTCCATCTCGAGTAACCACCTAGAAACCGATGTCCATTTCAAGCCCACTGACTCCCACAGCTACCTGGAATACACCTCCTCCCACCCACCTTCCTGCAAAAATGCCATCCCCTATTCCCAATTCCTTCACCTCCACCGCATCTGCTCCCAGGATGAGACATTTCACTCCCGTATATCTCAGATGTCCTCATTTTTCAAGGACCGCAACATCCCCTCTACAGTGGTCGAGAACGTCCTCGACCGTGTCTCCCACAACTCATCCCTCACACCCCGTCCCCGCAATAAAAACCAAAAAAGAATCCCCCTTGTCCTCACGTACCACCCCACCAACCTCCAGATCCAACGCATCATCCTCCGACACTTCCGCCATCTGCAATCCGACCCCACCACCAAAGACATTTTTCCCTCCCCACCCTTATCTGCTTTCTGGAGGGACCACTCCCTCCGTGACTCCCTTGTCCGCTCCACACTCCCCTCCAGACCCACCACACCCGGCACATTTCCCTGCAACCACAGGTAGTGCTACACCTGCCCCCACACCTCCTCCCTCACCCCAATCCCAGGCCCCAAGAAGACTTTCCACATCAGGCAGATGTTTACCTGCACATATGCCAATGTGGTATACTGCATCTGCTGTACCCGTTGTGGCTTCCTCTACATCGGGGAAACCAAGCGGAGTCTTGGGGACCGCTTTGCAGAACACCTGCGCTCAGTTCACAACAAACAACTGCA
Organism: Ginglymostoma cirratum; assembly: GCA_024137785.1. NCBI lineage: Eukaryota > Metazoa > Chordata > Chondrichthyes > Orectolobiformes > Ginglymostomatidae > Ginglymostoma > Ginglymostoma cirratum. The sequence goes on along the minus strand of JAHRHZ010000078.1, from coordinate 20,632,515 downwards.
CCTCCCAGTCGCGAACCATTTCAACTCCCCCTCCCATTCCTCAGACGTCAAGTCCATCCTGGGCCTCCTGCAATGCCACAGTGATGCCACCAGAAGACTGCAGGAACAGCAAATCATATTTAGCCTGGGAACCCCGAAGCCCAATGGTATCAATGTGGATGTCACAAGCTTCAAAATCTCCCCTCCCCCAACCGCATCCCAAAACCAGCCCAGCTCATCTCCGCCTCCCTAACCTCTCCTTCCTCTCACCTATCCCCTCCTCCCATCTCAAGCCACACCCCCATCTCCTATCTACTAACCTCATCCCGCCCCCTTGACCTGTCCGTCCTCCCTGGACTGACCTATCTCCTCCCTACCTCCCCACCTACACTCACCTTTACTGGCTCCATCCCCGCCTCTTTGACTTGTCTGTCTCCTCTCCACCTATCCTCTCCTCTATCCATCTTCTATCCGCCTCCCCCTCTCTCCCTATTTATTTCAGAACCCTCTTCCCCTCCCCCATTTCTGATGAAGGGTCTACGCCCGAAATGTCAAGCTTTCCTGCTCCTATGATGCTGCTTGGCCTGCTGTGTTCATCCAGTTCCACACCTTCTTATCAACAATTCATCTGACCGTGGGAATTAATCCACTTGCAAGGATTCCAACGCCTCTAACACTTCCTCTCTCATTATGATTATTTTGCCAATATTTCACACTGCTTCTCTCGGATTACCATATCCACATCATCCCTTTCTGTTGTGAATACAGAGACAAAAAAAAATCCATGTAAAATTCTTTCCATACCCTCTGCACTTCACACAAGTTCCCTTCTTCATTTCTGATAGTTCCCAAATTTTTCTTAACTAACGTTTTGCTCTTTATTTATTGGTAAAACATCTTTGGTGTTTTCCTTTATCTTGTTTGCTAATATATTTTCATGCCCTCCATTTGATTTCCTTATTTCTTTTTTTACTTGATCCCTGTACTTTCTATACTCCTCTCGGCTATCTGCAGTGTTGAGTTTTTTTTGTGCAAATCATAAGCTTTCTTTTTCTATTTAATCTTCCCCTGTATTTTTCTGGACAACCATAGGAGGGTCTAAATTTGGCAGTACCATTCTTATTTTTGGAGAGAATGTTACATACCATCTCATGATCCAATAGAATCTGTGCCCTAGTGTTGTATAAGGTCAGTACTGATGTTTATTTTACTTATCATTTTGATAAACATATGTCAGAACATTGTGAATCTTGGATTTCTTTCGCATTTCTGTGCTCCATTTGCATTATCGAAATGTCAATGTCCAAAACTATAAAACTCGCTTTTTTTAATATATTTCTTTTTTTATATATTTCCGTAACTGAGAAAAAACAGTTCAACTAAATTACAAAATTTTTCTCCACATCACAACTTCAACAATCTGCACTAGGAGTTCTACATTAAAAGGGTGATCAAAATCCTTGATAACAATGTGCATCCTCAAGGGGTAACTAATGTTCATTGACACATGTAATGACATTGCTAACCTGTACAGCATCAAGGTAAGATCTAATTCTTTGTTTGAAATCCATCAATTTAGGAGTCATCACAGGCTTTCAATAGTTAATATATTAGGAATTTATCTGTTTTTTTTTATCCTGTACTTTTGCTTCAAATAATCCTCAATACTTCAAAGGAGACTTCAATTTTGTTTCACCTTCATGTTAACCAGAACAATGGAGCTTCCACAGCAGTAACAGTTACATACTTCATATGATAGTGCAAATTGAATATCTCAATAACCAGTGACTTAACCAAGACCAAATTGACATTTATCTACTCATGTAGATATCTTAATTTCCCAAAGTAAAATTCCTTCTGCACACTATTTTAATTTTACGGCAAATTAGCTCACTCTTAAATGCTTAACAGTCCAGATAACATGAGCCAGCAGATGACAAAATGTGAAAATGAAACAAGAATATTAAGTTATACAATGCATAGAATGGAGTGATACATTTTCAGTAAAAAGACAGCCAAACTATACCTGTAAAATTGGGCACAGCAAGTTAATAAGAAGTCTTGAGAGAATAACTATGCCCAATTAATAAACAGTCCTTGCAAGCAATTGTATTTTACATGTGATTATAAATAAATAGGTTTCTCTACCTTTTCTCTGATGATCGAAGTAATTTGGTCAGCAATTTACTTTTCTTAACATGTTATTACGTTTTGCTTTTAATGACCTATAAAGGGCTGGAAACAGCCTACAAGAAAAAGAAACCTGTGCCCCAATATTTTCTGTATATTTTGGTAAAAATCCAAAACTGCACCATATTTCTGCATATAGCTATCAATTCATTATTCTCTTAATTACGCTGTAGAACTGAAGAATTAGTTGTAATTGACTGAAAATACTGACTTTAGGTATGTCATAAAATACTTTGTAAGAGATATTAGAAAGCTTCTGCTCTGGAGAAGTGTTTTTTTCTAAATAACCAGTTTTAACAGATAAAAAGTTGCTGGACTTGTACTCTCATTAACTGCCTGAGATCAATCAAAATCCATGTATAAGACTCTAAAAACCTGTAATTATTAACTATAATCATTAATAAAGAATTATTTAATAAACAATTCTTTAAAAAAAGCGATGAGAGCATAGAAATTAGCACTACAAAAGAATCAGTGGAATAAGACATGTTGCACTGAAGTGCTATGATTATCGTGTCAGTTATTGCCAAGATGTGCTTAACCTTTGTTTACAGGATATTGAGTCGGAACCAATAATTAAGCAATTAATTGTACACAGTGCACAGATAGAAAGTAGAGAAAAAACATCTGCAATACAGGAATCTGAAACAAGATGAGACACAAGGCAACAGTAGGTTTGGGAATTAAATGAACAGAGGAATACAGTATAAAACAATCTACTAGAGATCAGTTGTTCCATTTGATTAGTTCCCTAGAGGCCAAACAATCTTTACTTCATTTTTTTTCCAGATGGTACATTTTGATCGAATTAATAACAATTTTATAACATCTCACCCAAACTATTGGTTCATATGTTTTACTGACTTACAAAAAACACGTAGGTAGAAAATGAATTAGAAATAAACAGAATAGTATTTAGTATGGATTCTATTCATAGAAAACTTACAGTAGCACTTATAAGTACTATTTGGGTAAAGAAATTTAAAGATATGTTTGAAAGCAGCTCCACACATATGAATCCTAGCAGTCAGAAAAGAGATTGAGTTAGAAAGAAAACAGTAGTACCATTGTATGTTTGAATTAGTGATGTGTATAAGTCCTGGAGTTTGATGTGCTGTTTACAGGAACCTTTTTCATGCTTCAAGGAAAATTTATGACAGCATAAATTAGATTATCAAAATGGAATTTGTTTCTGTCATATGGCCATTCAGCTCCTGACCTATTTGCAATCTTAGTCCAAACATAGACAAAAGAGCTAAACCCCAGAAGTGAGGTGAGAGGAACTGCCCTTATCATGAAGGCAACATTTGATCAAACATGGCATCAAGAAGCTCTAGTAAAACTTGCGTCAAATGGCAATTGCAGGTGAAACTCTGCTGCTTAAAGCCCCCAGAACAATGGAAGATGGTTTGGAGTATTGTTGTTTAATCATGTCAGCCAAAGTACATCATTGTCGGAGTTGCCCGGAGTAATGTCCTCGGTCCATCTATCTTCAACTGCTTCATCAACGTAAATAAGTAAATATCAATATCTAAAAGGTGCTGTGCAGGTTTTGCCAGCCACAAAAGTGGCATCTTCTCTTTAGCCCCTTGTCTTCAGGAAATCACTGTGCTATCCATTATTCCTTAAACTCACCAAAGAAGTTTGTGTTCTGTCATTACAAACAAGAATATTTTAATGACAAGCTAACCACTAATTGCTACCAATACATCCTGCTGACTCCAAAGGCATATTGTTATGAATATAAGTTTTCCATTTCTCAGGTTTTGAATTTTTCAGGCATATTTTATCAATGTCACTTTTTTTCCTTACTTTGAATGCATTTCTTTTTCTCTCTCATCCTTAACCCAATCTTTGATCTTCTCTCTCCTTTGAATGTGGAATTAAAAATGAATTAAACAAAACCTCCCCCTTCAATAATTCAGATTCTGTCTCACTCCTTCTTATGTTTATTTCCCAATCCCACATCTTGGTTAAGAAGAATTGATCAGTTAAGTAAACAAACTGTTAATTGTCCTCTTCACTTCACTGTTATATTATCAATTTGTACTGACAGCAACTGTGCAGGCAATATGTTATTAAGGTAAATGGTGCAGGGTAGAAGTCAATCTATTAGCAGATGGAATTAGCTATCCGGCTTCAGCAAACTCTGACCCATTACAACTCAGATCAGAACTGAAGATATACTTGCTTTGCTAAATTTCATAATAGAAGAGTGGACACAGTCAGTCAAAAGTTTGATACTACCTTATATTCTGAAAATACAACTAATATTAAGACTTTTGGAATGGTGGAATAGTTTATTTGAAATTGCTTAAATGTGTAGATTGACAGAGAGTTGTCAATTCTAGTCACGGTATGCAATGGAGGAAGCAATTACATTCCATTATTTACTCAGTACCAAGAGAAGTCAAAGCTGTTTGCATACTTATTCCAAAATTAATGGATTTGGCTCAGCATTTAGCACTGCTGCCTCACAATACCAGGGACTTGGGTTTGATTCCACCCTCAGGCAACTGTCCATGCAGAGTTTGCACATTGTCCCCTGTCTGTGTGGGTTTCCTCCAGGTACTCCGGTTTCTTCCCACAGTCCAAAGATGTGCAGGTTAGGTGGATTGGCCATGCTAAATTGCCCATAGCGTTTAGGCTAGGTGGGTTAGTCATGGGAAATACAAGGTTACATGAATAGGGTAGGGGGGTGGGTCTGGGTGGGATGTTCTTCAGTGTCAGTGTGATGGGCTGAATGGCCTGCTTCCACAATGTAGGGATTCTATGATTCTGAGAAGGAAGCCCACATTTCTGGTTTCCATCATTGAGCTTTTTACCTTTCCCAGTAGATTGTGTAGCTGGTGGAGGCCAGAGACAACACAATGAAGGAATGATCTGTTGATGTTACATCGGGAGAGTAAGGGTCAATATCTGGTCAGGCCGCATTCATGTGTATGGTTAATATCCAAGAAGTTCAAGAAAGTGTTTTGCAACCTACATACTCAGTATTGCAGTGTAATATTTTCATAGAAATAGAAAAGAAAGCAGAAACTTTCATTCAAAAGATGCATTGATCAAAGAGCGTTCTTCCAGAAAAATAGCTGATCAATCCCTATAGACTGACTTCATTTCGGTTGTGTGATAGCTTGCTATTTTACTGCTGCAGTACATTATTTTATCTTTCCGTAAATCTGAACGAGAAGTGTAGATTGTACACATTGTTCTGGTGGCTTATTTTTAGTCTTAGAGATGATGGGAGAATTTGGCAGACATGAAAAATAAGCTCAAGACCATAAATGGTTTAGCAAAAAAGGCTGCAGGTTCAATTCATAAGGGATTCCATCTGCTTTGGGAAACTGCAAGCAAAAAGGAGGGAAGGAAAACTCAGATTATAAAGCTTTATTGAGTATAATCAAAGATCATTTTTGCTGTATTGGAGGAATATTGAATACTGTAGCAAATTACATTTCCACTGTACTATTCCTGCAAAAAAAGTTCATATTTAAGCAGGAGAAAATGTGTATTGAAACTTCCAGTGATTGTATGATCAAAAAGATTTTACCTGACATAGCGTTATACAAGGCAGAAACAGAACCTGTGGTCCAATTCATCCATGCCAAACAGGTTTCCCAAACTAAATTAGTCCCATTTGCCTACATTTTGATCATATCCATCTAAACCTTTCCTGTTCATGTACCTGTCCAAATGTCTTTTAAATGTTGTTTTCTGTACCTGCCTCTACCACTTCCTCTGGCAGTTCATTCCATATACACACCACCCCCTGTATGAAAAAGTTACCCCTCGGTTACCTTTTAAATTTTTCCCCTCTCACCTTGAGCCTATGCCTTCTAGTTTTGAACTCCCCTACCCTAGGCGAAAGACCTCGGCTATTCAACTTAACCATGCCTCTCATGATTTTATAACCCTCTATTACATCAGTCCGCAACCTCCTACACTCTAGGGAAAAACACCCCAGCCTATCTAGCCTCTCCTTATAACTCAAACCCTCAAGTCCTGGTAACATCCCTGTAAATCTTTTCTGCACCCTTTAAAATTTAATAACATCCTTCCTATAGCAGGTTGACCAGAACTGTATGGAGTACTCCAAAACAGGTATCATCAATATCCTGTACAGCCACAACAATGACGTCCCCACTCCTATACTCAATGTTCTGACCAACAAAAGCAACATGCCAAATCCCTTCTTCATTACGCTATCTACCTGTGATGCCACTTTCAAGGAACTATGCGCTTGAACTTCTATGCCTCTCTGTTCAACAACGCTTCCCAGGGCACTACCATTAATGTGTGTAAGTCCTAACCTGATTTGCCTTAATGACATGCTAAATGCTTTTGTTTTTCAAATATTGTTTCCATTTCTTTATCAGTCTATAATATTCTATCCTTTTTGGAGCCGCAGCAGCACATTTTACTTTTATTGAGAACTTGAGAAATGTTCTCTGGTTTAATCCATTTCTTCATCTCTGTTTATCATGTCAATGTTGACCAATTATGTTCAATTTCAGACATTTCTTTCAGTCCCAAAATAAACATTACAATAGAAAAAGACCATATAAAGTTAAACAAAAATATAATTTGTACACTTGGCTACATTATCTGTAAAGTATTACAGAAATCAAGTACTGCAAATAATTTGTAACACCTGGAGAAAGTTGACCATAACTAAAAGAGAAAGCGTAATAAGTGCTAAATGAATGGTTCAGTAAATGTTTCTAAATAACTCCTTATAAGATGTCACCCAGTTAGTCAACAAGTTCAAATTACATCACTAAAACAAAAAAGATTACTTTTGAGTCATGTGAATTATTTCCGTGACCTTTAAGATGTTCAATTACAAAACATAATGGAAGTAAACCCTAAAACCATATTCCAGCCAACAACACTGCAAAATGGAATTGTTTGCATATAATTGTTATAAAGCACAAGTCTCTTATTTCAGTAGTGGCATCAACAGGACCATCCAGATTCTCTTACACTGTCATTATACAAAAACATTATGTATAAAACTAGACATTGACTATCCACCTTGTGACATGCAGAGAAAAATAAAACATGCCAATTAGGGCAAAAATATTTGTATGTGAGGTGCCCTGTGGTGCTGATGGTATGACCCTGTACTAAGCTTTCATATTCTGCTGTGCCCTTGGTGTTAATACTTGATATAACTCCTCTCATCTCATCAAATCTCTGGCTTGCCATGGGAGTAGTGGATGAGATTTTCTAATATACAATAGATTTGGTAATATAGTGAGCTATGAACCAGATAGTAGCAGACTTCAAAAAGACATTGACTGTAACAAGGTTCAACAGAGAAAATTTATTGGGGATATGTGTGAAGTCTTTATAATTCATATGTTTATATCCTGGGAGATGTGTAAGAGCACTGTGTACAGTTTTGACTAAAACACTATAGGAAGATTGTCATGGGAAACTGTTGAGATTTATTTTCATACAGCAGGCTATCACCTTGAACACATTATTTAATATTGACGTGGAACCTGAGTCCAAGGAATGTTGTACTTAAATTTGAATAAGAAGCTGAGATGTGAGACTAAATGGTACAGTTCTTTGAAGAAGCCAGCACAAACACAATCATCCAAATGGCCACCTTCTGTGGTGAAAATCTCTATGAATTCTAGTACCACATTTTGCTGAGCAAAGTAGGTTAAAGTTGCAGCACAAGTCATGCGTAATCCAAGAAGAAATCAGATTAGTCAGAGGTAAAGATAAAGTTACCATAGTCCCACTCTCCTTTAGAGAGAGAGACAGTGGGTGGTGTGTTTAACCTGAAGGTGACCATATCTCAGACAAGGGGCAAAATTGAGAAGACAAGACCTTCATGGCAACCTCAGCTAGTAAAGGAATTGAACCGACAAGGTTGGTTTCATTCTGTATCGCAAACTAGACTGGCAACCAATCAACATAGGAAGGGAATTCCAAACTTGCACTTATCGCAGATTGACTGGCATTTACCAGCCATCCAGTTTAATCCTTGATCTTATCCCTGGTATTTGTGCCAAACATGGCTTAAGACAATGGATTAAGGATGAATTAAGAATGATTGAGACAACATTGCTATGTTAAATCAGGAGCAATCTTTGATGGTATCTACACTACCTATTCGCATACTGAATACCTGCGCTGAGATATCTGATGTCTTCACAACCATTCATACCATATTAGTCAAAGCCATGGAATGCATTGTTGACCTCAACAGTGAATTATAACTGCATTCTCAACCATACAAATTTTTAAAACCTACTAATTTTAGGAGTGAAAGCCATTTTAACATTTTAGTTGCAAATTTCTCCAGGAATTATTGGAATATAATAATAATCCACTGCTGACCATTTTAAACTTACATTATGTATATTTTAAATTATAATTAAATAATGCGAACCCATTTCCCTACAAGGGACTCCGGCAAATTACTAAACTGCGATGTAAGGTAAGTGTAAAAGTAAAATATTCCTTTCTGCAGTTGAAAGCCTAAAGTTTCTTGCAAAGAGTAGAAAATAATGTTTAGTTGATAGCACTTTGTAATACTTGTTCAATAAAGCATTTAAAACATGAAAACTTGTCTTAACATTCCTTCAGTTCATAAACAGAAATTCAAATCTTTAAAAGTTATGGGTTTCTAAAAGAGAAACTACGAGATTTCTAAATCTTCCTTCACTGGCTATCTGCCCTTGATAATTTTAGTTTACAGTCAAATCCTCAGTCCTAACTGACCAATTCTCCAGGCGACTGACCTCAACAAAATTAAGTAGAACTCATCTCAACTGAAAAGCTATTTTTTTTCAGAGTACTGGCATCAATCAAAACCCTGACTTTCTACAGTACTCTCTGAGTGACGTGTTTAATGATATTATCACTGTTATTTTGATGCTTTATCCAACATCCCACATTGTTTCTATGCTATAGCTGCTAAAATGTCAAGATAGAATATGATAAAGCATGTATTCAAACTAGAGATGGGCGAAATTGTTGCGAAGTTGGGTAGAATACTTGTGAATTGAAAGGCAAGATGTTAGAATTTATTTGTAAAAATGATAGGGGTGAAGAGTGTGTGGTCCCTTCAAGAGGTGATGTGCTTTCCTAAGCTTGGAGATAAAAAAAAGTCAGCAAGCAATTGTGGATGCACAGAGAGTTCTGAAATTGAAACATATGAATCGATTGGCTGTGTGGTTGGCAACTTAGGCTTGTTTTGATGCTAAGGCAACCAGCTTGAATATCAGCCAATTAATTTAAACCAGGCACTTAGGGACTGAAAACCAATGAATTTAAATCTGATGGAGTTGACAATTTAGGACCAATGCTATTTATAAGGAAGCTGATAGGTCATTAAGGGTATATAAGAAGAGGGTTTTTGAAAATCAGGATGAGAGCAAACTGCCATCGGAAGAGTAAAACTCTGCCTCTCACAGAAATCTTTATGTTCTCTGATTAAGCACCATCTAAAAGGTACCATTGGACTCTTAGCTAATATTCCTGTCACAAGGATTCGATGAAGTAAGAATTCCTGACTGAAGAATAGCGGATAAGTCATGGAACATTCTGGCAGATGCAGCCTGATTGTAATTTTGAAAGTCTAAGTTTTAATTTATTTTCTCTTATTACTTGGGTGTAAATCTCAGCCTATGAACCAGCTAATCTAACTCATTAAGCAGCTGTGAAAACAACAGCTAAAATTATTTTATAGTAATTCATTATTTCTTTGAAGTTATTCATAATATTAAGAAATAGGTTCTAGTTAAAGATTCTTCAGATAATCATAGAGATAGATTTCAACAAAAGTATAGATACATGTATAACCAAAAGTATAATAGAAGCTTGAGGGGGAAAACACTTAAACATAGATGTGAAAGTTAATTAGTCTCAGGAAACAATTTCTTGTACCTCTAAAAACCTGCCTGGTATGCCCTGAACAAAATAAATTGCTCGCAACTTATTAATCACAAAGTGATAACAGTGGAAATAGCTATATAAAATCATAACTAACTTTATAACAGAAATTAATATTACAAATCTTATAGCAGTTAGTTAAAACCAACTGTCATTTGTTTTATATATATATGACAGTAGAAAATAAAAGAGGAATGACAGAAATTGATAAAGACAGCACGTGGAATACAATGAATAACAGAATTCAAGCAGTTCTTAGAGACAATCAAGTCTGGGACAGACCAAAAGGAGTATAGTCGGTAAGTCTGGAGTGCTAATTAACAGGATGCATAGAAGGATCCCAAAGCCTGGAGATTATAATGTCTGTTAAACACCATGAGATCATTGGAATCTGAGGCTGTCCATAGGAATGCCCATTGATTACGTATTTCACAGGATTGGGTGTGTGGAATGAGAGGGAAGGACTCAGTGACCACATTGTGTGTGATTATTGTAACACAAAACGTATTAAAATGCAGTATTTCACCGTAAAGTGAATCAGAATGTGTCATTGATCTCTCTTCCAATGTGAGCCAAAGATGAATGGAATAATCGTGTTCTCACTTTGAGGCCAGATTCGAGGAAGATCCTTTGAACCTCTCCCTGCATTAACCGTTTTTTGCTTGAATAAACACCTGCCACTTGCCTGAATCCTGCCTGCCCCCTGAGTCTTTGTCCCCGGTCAGGGGAGCTTCACTCCTACAATAGGTAATAGACTCCAAGCTTGCTTTAATTGCATGCATTTAATTTTCTGCAGTTAAACTTTAATTCCTAAAGGTTCAAATATATTCCAAAGGTATATTCTAAAAGATGTGAATAGTGAACTAAATAATGACAACAACTGCTAAAAACTGATCAAACTATAGATGCAGGAAATGCATTACTTTGTAACAAGCTACACAACAGAAGATGGGTATCAGCTGGAAGGGCGGCGTGTGTGTAAAATTTTTCTGATGAAGGGTTTAGGCCCGAAACGTCAAGTTTTCCTTCTCCTATGATGCTGCTTGACCTGCTGTGTTCATCCAGCCCCATGCTTGTTATCTTGGCTCTTAACTGCCCTCTGGGCAAATAGGGATGTGCGATAAATGCTGCCTGGCCAGCAACACCCTCATACTGTGAATGAATAAAGAAAATAAAATTGTAACTTCTGTGTAACATTTTATTTTTCATGAATTTTTGGGTGAGGGACATCACTGATTGTCTTTGAGAAGGTAGTATGACAAGGATTTTATGATTCAAGGGGTTACTGAAATCTTCATGTCTGGGAAATGATGAAATGGAGCTTATCTAGGCAACCTCGCTTCAAAGTGAATGATCAGCAATATGAGGCAATCAGCTTCTGGGGCTAATGAACAAGGGAGTGAAATGATGTAATGTAGTTAGCTAGATTGCATGCTACACCTCCCAGCACTCCACAGCTAAATCAATCCCCGGTTACAGAATTGGAATCAGGACAGCTGACAGTGGCAGAAGTTGACAAGTTGCGGGGGGAATATAAGCAGTATACAGAGAGATATTGATAGGTTAAGTACTCGGGCAAAAAGCTGGCAAATGGACTATAATGTAGTAAAATGCGAAGTTGTTCATTTTGGAAGGGAGAAGAAAAGAACACAGTGTTATTTAAATGGAGAAAATCCGCAGAAAGCTATAACACAAACAGATATGGGGGTACGTGTGCACAAAATATGGAAAGCTATGATACAGGTGCAGCATGTAATCAGGAAGGCTAATGGAATATTAGCCCTTTGGAGCATAAGAGTAGGGAAGTCTTACTGCAACTGTGCAAGGTGCAGGTGAAACCATATTTGGAGTACTATGAGCAGTTTTGGTCCATTATTAGGCTTTCACGAATGTAAACATTAATGGGCCACTTGATAAATAAGACTTACAAAGAATTGATCAGACAATTGGATAGATCATGAACACACCAAAAAGGAAATTTTAAAAAATTACTTTTCTGCTTTAGCTTTCGTGATTACATATTATACCATTGCACGATGAAGACCAAAAACGACAATGGAAGTCCAGTCACTATTGTCTTGCAGAAAAAAAAAACAGAATCACACAACCTTGCAACATGTTAAATGACACAGATGGTCTATGTTTATGGGATACTTATTGCGGATTAAGTATCCAGCAGGAAGGTGGAGAGAACTTGCCTGCTCTTCAAATAGTGACACGAGATCATTTACATCATCTGAGAGGACAAATGGAGCCTCAATATAATGCTTCATCCACCAGATCTCAAAATGCTGACAATCATCTTTCTGATGTAGCACATGCCCTGCAACAAGTACATCTGGAGTACACATAGTGACAGCTATATTGTGCCATCTCCAGGATGCGCTGCAGTAACTCACCGAGGCTCCTTCTACAAAACCTTCCAAACCTGTAACATATAGCAACAGAAGGACAATGGTAGCAAAATGAATGGGAAGGTTTCCAGTGTTTCAACCTTATTCAGGAAGGAAGGCAACAAATTACAGGTAATTATATTTGTTAGCTTAACATTTGTTATTGGTAAAATATTAGAGTTTATTATAAAGGATTTAGTAGCAGAGAATTTAGAAAATCATATTGTAATCAAGTAGGGTCACTGTGTCTTCATGAAGATGAAATCAAACCAGACAAATTTATTGGAATTCTGTGAGGAAGAAACATGCAGGATACATTAAAGGAAATAGATTTTGGCTAACAGAAGACAAACAATTGGGATTAGGGGGGAATTTTCAGGATAGCAACCTGTAACTAGTGCAATACCGTAGGGGTCAATGCTGGGGCCACAATTATTTACATATATATTAATGACTTGGATGACAGGATTGAAAGGATTATCTCCAGTTTGTTGATGATGCAAAAATAAATCAAAAGATAAGTAGTGAGGATGACACCATTAGTTTACAGTGGACGTAGACAAGTTAAGTGAGTGGGCAAAAACTTGGCAGATGGAATAAAATGTGGAAAAACGTAAGCTAATGCATTTCGCAAGAAGAATAGAGGAGCTGAATATTATTAAATGGAGAAACACTGCAGAAAATTGTGGTGTATGGAGATTTGATTTCCCTCATGCATAAAGCACAAAATATAGCATCAAAGTTCAGCAGGTAATAGTGAAGGCAAATAGAATGTTGGACTTCATTTCAAAGGGAATGGAGTCTAATAATAGAATTGTCTTGGTTGAGTAGGTTATGCTTGTACTCTGCAGAGTTCACAAGAATGATAGGGGATGTATTAGAAATAGATAAGATTCTTAGGTGGCTTGACAGGGTAGATACAGAAAGCTTATTTCACCTCGTGAGAGAGTCTTGGACTTCATTCAAGATGTAATTCTGTCAATCGACTCTCCCAGGAAGTGCAGCATTTATGAAGTAAAGTTTAAGTATAAGCAAATATGTAGTAGAGCTAAATCCCTCCCTAATGAGATAACCAGACAAGAGGAAAGGAAATTGTGTATTTCATAATTTCAAAATTTTGTTTGAAACACTGTATTTATGGGTTATGAAAATTGGAAAACAGAACTGTTTGGACATTGCTGAGCTGAAGTGGGATTTATGATGTGATTTCTTGGAAAATGGTGAATCAAGGAGAACTGTGGGTTATTTGCTGGTTGCTGGAAAGGCAAATACAGCAATCATTGTTTTAACTGCCACCTTATGAACTGGTGCTTTTAATAAACGGGCAAAAATTATATACCTTAAATACCAGAATTTTACTGTACTTTTGCATTATAGGTGCCAGTCGATAAAATATTTGCTGTAATTTTGGAAAGAAAGACAACCCAAATCTTTTAAAAAGAGATGAGATCGCTTCTATGGCCTTAATGCTCCGACCAACAAACTTGAAGAGAAATTCTCAGATCTATGCTATCATCACCCAGCAACAGATTCTGGGCTTTAGATTTCTGTTTTTCCACAGACTTGACAGTGGTCATCACTTAGAAAAAAAGCTGGGAGAAAGGAAACCATTTCACTCTCACTGTGCCTTCATGAACTTCCATCATCCATCTGCCGTACTGGACCCACAATGCAGTTGGGAAGGGAATTAGAGTGAGTTCCAGAAGTCAGTATCTCTGGTCTCTTCATAAACTCTATAAGCATTTCATAAACTCAACCCAAGGACATATGTCTAACTGAACATTCCCTGAATTGTAAGGATCTTCCATCATTCTGAAGCTGGCAGCAACTTTATTTCATTAGGGGGAAACTGAAGGAACTAGGAGAAGGATGGGGTTGTTTCTCCCCCAATTTTCCCCAAGGTGGGGGAGGGGTGCGTACAGTTTAATTTTGCATAATAGATTAAGTTAATAACATTTAGGGCAAAACAGTGGCTCAGTGTTAGCATTGCTGCCTCACAGTGCCAGGGGCACAGGTTCAATTCCACTCTCAGGCAACTGCCTGTGTGCAGTTTGCACATTCTCCCCGTATCTGCATGGGTTTCCATCGGGTGCTCAGGTTTCCTCCCACAGTCCAAAGATGTGCAGGCTAGGTGGATTGGCCATGCAAAATTGCCCATAGTGTTCAGAGATATGTAGATTAGGTGTGTTAGCCATGGAAAATACAAGGTTATAGGGAAAGGATAGAGGAATGGATCTGGGTGGATGTTCTTCCAAGGGTCGGTATGGACTCGATGGGCCAAAGGGCCTGTTTCCACATTGTAGAGATTCTGTGATGATTTAGCCATTTAGTTAAAAATAAGATCTTCTTAATAAACAAGTTGGCTGAACCTCACGCACATTTGGCTAAGTGTCAATTTTGTTAACTTTAATGGAGGGATCCTATCTGTGAGATCAAGTGAGTTTTTTTTGGTTCCATCTTATCAAACGCACCTCACTAAGTTTCTGCAGTGTCCTATAATGCCAACTTTGACCCATTGTACCACTTGCTGTTCCAGGAAAAACTCACCACTCACCAGATAACTCCCAAAAGACCAATATTTCTGGCACCCATGCTGCTGTGAACCCTGACAACTGTTGGCAATCTGGTAATGCCCTTCACTAGTACTGAAATGACACAGCAACTACAAAGGCATACTGTTTATGGCACTTAGCTGGCATGGCTGACACTCCCTTGCACATACAACTCCTTTCTCTCGCCCTGGTCACTGTTTAATTACCAGGCCATCAGTTTGCCTGTCCTTAGCTACATCCCATCCAACCACAGTATACAAGTCACCGCTACTCTGTTCCCAATGCCCACTGGAGACCCACAACTTGTCATTGTCCAATAAGTAAACATCACATACAGGCATGGAACAGAACAATTCCAAGAGGAGTCTTCATTCTCATTCAGCAAAAGCAAACACTAATAAAACCAAACTGCAAACAATCTATAGGCATGATGATCAATGACTATTTTGTATTCTGCAATTGTTACTATCTCCCATCTCCTGAAACTAGCTGTCAGACAGGTCCTTTCTGGGTTTAGCACCTGACAATCTAAGTAACGGTACTATAGTTTCAACAGCTCTATTGTCTGCTCTACCATGACCCTGGTCAAAGCATGGCTGGCATTGTATCTGTGTTCCACAGCAGTCAGCGGGTTGCACAATTGTGCCATCAGTGATACCTAGGACTGTATTCATTCCAAACCTCTGACTAACTTCAACCAATAGCCCCTAGACATGACGGATCAGACCCCTGACCACTGTCTTTGCAGCTCCCCAACTGACAATAGGGTCAACCACTGCCTACTCCCCAGGTTATAGTCAGACAGATCCCCTTACTGTGACCAACCCATTGTACAAGTGACCATGGCCAGGCCTCTGGACTGTGTGCAGACTGCTCCCAAGACTGATGATACCAGGAACCCTTGGCCAATAGCAGCTCTCTCTAACTGGAACGAAATCTGTTCTCCATATACTTTCCAACGTGGCCATTTGGTTGAATAAACATGAAGCGTGTTTGTCAGACAGGCAGCTGCGCACGTTGTACGTGTTAGCTTGACAGCTCAATGTGCTATAGAATAAGGTGTTCCCCGCCTAGACAGATCCCTACCACATGCAGCTTGTCTGTGTGTCTGTCCATGTACAATACCCTGAGATGCTGTTGCATGTTGACCAACATGGAAGGTCTTTGCAACCAGTGGTGTGCTGAAGCAACCAGGTACCTGCTCTGACTTCCATGCTGAGGAAACTCAATTTCTTGTTTGCTCATGGTGGATGATACAGTCAAACTGCATATTAATGAGGTAAAACGTGCAGTTAAAAAGGTCATTAACAAGCAATAATATGCAACTTGCTACTGCCTCACAAGAATTTTTTTTTATAGAACCTCTACAGTGCGGAAAGAAGACATTCGGCCCACTGATACTGCACTGCATCCATCTGACCTCAATGTCCAGAACTTAGTTAAAAGATGTAGCAAGTTGTTCCTAACATCAAGATAAGCCTCACCAGACTATTCATCATGGTTCTGCTGCATTCCTCACTATAGCCCACATAATTCAGGCCCCTTTATGATTCCAGTTGATGTTTTTGAGTTTTTTTGAAATCTGGCTGTAGCCTGTTTTGAGCTTGACAACAGTAATGGTGACAAATAAACTGATCATTTTTCTGATGAATAAGACATTTGCACTTTTGGGATAACTCACATTATAAGGGTTTAATTTCCAGGACATAATATCCATTTGAGATATAATAAATTGCAAACGACTCAAACCGTACATATACTGTGAACTTTAAGGAGGATAGTGACTGATAGTGATAGGAGTCTGAGAGCAGAGACACCTCGGGTATGGGTGCACAAACCAACAAGTATGGCTTGGCAGGCTGAGAAACTGATTAATAAGGCATATGAGATCCTGTTAAATAGAAGCATAGAGCAGAAAAGAAAGGAAATTATGGGGAAATTTTTTTTTAAATCTGGCTCAGCCTCTGCTGGAGAATTTTATGCAATTCTGGGTACCGCAGAGAGGATATAATGGATAAAAAAAATCCATAGGCACTATCAGAAGAAGTGCAATGCTAAAAGAAAAGTATGAAATAAGGTGCTCACTGCATGAAAGTCTTGTATATTAAATTTGGAAAATATGCATTTTGAAACCAGTTCCTTTCAAGGCAATTTTACATAGCTGTTTATTTTTATCATTGAAGCTTGGTATTTGTGTGACTGTTGACACACGTAATAATGCTCTGATCCTGATGCCCTTATAAAAGGGACCCTGATCGATCCTTCTAATACTGAGTCAGCACTAATACAGGAAACTTAAGAACATTTCACTTAACAGCGGTAGGAAGGAGACTAGAATCTTAGCTAAAGAGAAGATACTGCAAGCATTTAAAGATTTAGAAATGTTGCATTTCTGAAAGGAAGGCTTTGCTTGAGCAATTCAGCTGAATTCTTTGAAGACATACAAAATAAACGTATACAAAGACAATGTAGTGAGTAAGGTAACACAGAATTTTAGAAGATCTTCAGTAATGTATCACAACAGATTGATGCATTCTCTAAGGATTGTGGACCATATGAATAAGATGGAGATCATTCAGCCCCATGAGCCTGTTCCACCATTGATAAAATTTTAGCTGATCTGTTTCTGTTTCAAATTACAAATTTCCATCTATCAGTTATAATTTTTAAAAGACATTTGGACAGATACATGGAGAGGAAAGGTTTAGAGAGATATAGGCAAATGAGACTAGTTCAGTTTCAGAAACGTGGTTACCATGGAGTTGAGCTGAAGGGTCTGTTTCCATGCTATATGACACTATGGCTCTATCCCCATTAACCTTTGATTCAACTGAATTGCAAATATCATTCCACCTTTGTCTTTAAAATATTCAACAACCCAGTCTGCACTGCCTTGTGATGCAGACTTGTGAAGTCCTGCAAAGCTCTGAGAGAAAACATTTCGCCTCATCTTTATCCTAAAAGGGCAACATCTAATTCTAAACTAATGGCCAATAATTTTGTGCTCATCCACAAGAGGAAATATTGTTTCTGTGTCCAACTTGTCAAGTCTATTCGGAATCTTATACACCTGAAACAAGTCACATCTCACTCTTCCAAACTCCAGTGAAAACAAGCCCAGTGTGTTCAATCTTTTCTCAGGAAACAATCTCTTATTCCAGGTATTATTCTTTTAAACATCCTCTGCACCACCTCCAACGCATTTACATCCTTTCTTAAGTAAGGAGATCAAAACTGTGTACAGAATTCAATATGTGGCCTCACCAATGTCCAGTGTAATGGAAGCATAGCATCCTTACTTTTATGTTTAATTCCTCTAATACTGCTCTATTATTCTTCCTGCGAAAGTGAAGAATTTCACATTTTGTTATATTATACAAAATCTGCCAGATTTTTGCCCACTCACTCACACCATCTATAATCAATCAATCTTCAACCTACTTCTGCCCTCTTCATAATATACAATCCCAACTATCTTTGTGTCATTTCCGCATTAAACCATCTTGTCTTTGCTCCCCTCATCTAGGTCATTGATATAAATTATAAATAGTTGATGATCCAGCACAGACCCCTGCAGCACCACACTAATCACATCCTACCAGTTAGAAAAAAAGACATTTTATGCATACTCCCTGTTTTTTGCCAGCTCGCCAAACTTATCTCCATGCTGTATGTTACCTCCCACACCACATGTATCTACATCGTGAATGATCGCTTGTGCAGCACCTTATCAAATGTCTTTAGAAAATCAAAGAACAGTGTGGCAATGAGTTACTCCTTATCCACACCACATGTTTTTCATGGAATCATTGAATCATATATTATGGAAGAGGCTTTTCAGCCCATTGGGTTTTCACTGACAAAACTACTCTAAACCTACGATAACAAGATGTAGAGCTAGATGAACACAGCAGGCCAAGCAGCATTAGAGAAGCAGGAAGGCTGACGTTTCTAGCCTAGACCTACTATCTACTATCCGACTATCTCCACTCTAAATCTACACTAGTCCCACTTTCCAGCATTCAGCCCATAGCTTTCAATGTGATAACGTTGAAAGTGCTTTTTAAAGATTGTGAGGTTACCTTCAAAGAACACCAATAATTTGGTTAAATATGATTTCCCTTTCACAAAACTATCTTCCCAATTACCTAGAACTTTTCTAAGTGCACAGCTATAATCTTCTGAATGATTAAGTCTAACATACTCCCATGATGTGGAGGTGCTCGTGTTGGACTAGGGTGGACAAGATCAGAAGTCACACGACACTAGGTTATAGCCCAACAGGAATATGTGAAATGTCAAGCTTTCAGAGTGCTGCCCCTTCGAACATTGGAGGCTGAATTGACCACTGAAGTGTTCTCCGACTGGGAGGGAACATTCCCGTCTGGCGATTGTTGTGTGGTGTCCATTCATCCAGGAATGTTCCCTCCCAGTTGGGGAACACTTCAGTAGTCAATGACATTCAGTCTCTGATCTTCGGGTAAGCATTCTCCAAAGGTGGCCTTCGAGATTCACAACAATGCAGAATCGCCAAGCAGAAACTGATAGCCAAGTTCCACACCCATGAAGACAGCCTTAACCTTGATCTTGCTTTCATGTCCCATTACACGTGATCCCATCATACTGTTCTATATTTACAAGATCTTCCTTGCTGTCGTGTTTTAACACCATCACCTTGCTAACTTCTTATGATCTCGCTACCTTAATTAATTTGTAGAGTTTTGGATAATTTGTTTCTTTGGTTAGACCCTCGTCTTATATCTTTGATGTTATTCCACCCATTTGGTTTGGCCCCAGCACCATCTTATTTTTAATTTTTTTTTGTAATTATCTCTGTGCCTCTATTAATTGGATTGTAGGTCATCTCCTTCACTTACTATTCAGCAGTTGACACTTTACTCACACCATGTGACACTTTTGATTGCCTGCACAGACTTATCATTCAGCCTGTTGACACTCCACTCACACCATTCGTATGATCTTTTGATCTCTCTGCACATTAATCTCTATAAATTTTGTGCCTGTATGCTTTTATTCACTTCAGCTGATGGAGGGGCAGTGCTTCAAAAGCTTGCGATTTTAAATAAGCGTGTTGGACTATAACCTGGTGTCCTGTGACTTCTGAACATATTCCCACACAGATGTCAATCTAACCTATAGATAGATTTTTTTCAAAGGTCTACAGCTTTCTGTTTTCTGCTTCTCTCCTATTCTGAATAGAGAAGTTATATTTGTTACTTAGCTACAGTCCGATGAAACCATTCCAGAATCCAGCATATTTTGAAAAAATTAATGCCAATGTATCCACTATCTCACCAGTCACCTTTTTTAAGACTCTGGGATGAACTCCATCAGGACCAAGGACTTATCAGATCCCAGTTCCATCAGTTCACTTTCCTGGTTATTGTACTTGCACCACGTTTCA
Organism: Ginglymostoma cirratum; assembly: GCA_024137785.1. NCBI lineage: Eukaryota > Metazoa > Chordata > Chondrichthyes > Orectolobiformes > Ginglymostomatidae > Ginglymostoma > Ginglymostoma cirratum. Next base: position 20,612,062 of record JAHRHZ010000078.1, on the reverse strand, counting down.
CTCTTTGCTCCGCCTCCTGATTTACAGCTATCACTGGAATGATTTGAGTATCATTGGTAGTGAAGAAAGAAGCAAAACATTTGTGGAGAATATGATTTAAAAGAAGGTTAAAAGATAAAAGCAAACAGCAGGTAGGAGTTAAGTACATTTCTCAAATGGGCCAAAGATGAGAAGCGTCCTGCATAAGTCCACAGAGCCACGACTGATTACCAGGCAATTAAATGACTTCTTCTCAGGAATTGAGGGAAAAGTGTTGGAATATAAAGGTTGTTCTGAAGTGACTGTTTAAGTTTACAATGTAGGAGTCTATACAAAATATAAAATACCTAAACAGGTTCACTGAATGAGAAGGCAATACCAAATTAAAATGAAGCTTGTGAAATGTCTGGGGTTTTTTTGGTAGAAGGGACAAAAAAATGCTTCACTTATTTTAATTAGTTTTAAAAGATAACATTGACACCGATTAACACTCTCTCATCAGCAAAGCAAAAATATAATTATGTATTTACTTACTTCTGAGACTACTATATTATAAATGTGGCCCCAAGTTAATGTTACTCTTACAATCACCAGAGAGGAATATTAATTTCATCAGCTTGGACTGAATTCTAACAAAGTTCCAAAGGTGTTCCAACCCATTGACTTGCCCAATGCTTAATGACACTACTTTCAATGACTGAGATGTTAATTTGAGAAAGCTAACAACTGGAGTGAGATAAATGGGTATTTAATGATAGTGCAATGATGTGTGAAATGCACTTATTGATGCATATAATAACTCTTAATAGAGTACAATTACAATTGGATTTGATGGCTTCATTTACACCTTCTTAGAAATTGATGCACATGAAATCATTTTGTTACTACTTGCTGTGTTTAAATCATTTTATTCGGCACATCCTAACACAAGTAATTCATATCATTGATGGTTCAATGCAGTGTCCCATTAATTTTGAACTGACTTTACTCAAGGGCAGAGAAGCAAAATACTGTAGACATTGGAAATCTGAAATAAAAACAGATAATGCTAGAAATATTCAGCAGGTCTAATGCAAGATCACAGGCTTGGGCTGACAAGTGGAAGTAATATTTGTGCCACATAAATGACAAGCAATGACCATCCCCAATAGCAGACAATTTAACCACCGCGTGGAATTCTAAACAAAAAACCAAAAGAACTGGGGATGCTGGAAATCAGCATCAAAAACAGACATTACTGGAAAAACTCAACAGGTCTTCAGTCCTGAGGGAGGGTCACTGGACCCAAAAGGTTAACTCTGCTTTCTCTCCACAGATGCTGTCAGACCTGCTGAGGTTTTCCAGCAATTTCCTTTTTTGTTTTGTGCCTGAAATTCAATGACATTACCATTACTGAATCTCCCAATAACAACATTCTGGGGTTTACTATTGGCAAAAAACTCAACTGGACTCATCATATAGACACAGTTAGACAAGAGCAAGTCAAGGGCTAGGAATCCTGCAGCAAGTAACTGCCTCCCCACAGTCTGTCTACCATCTACAAGGCACAAGTCAGGAGTGTGATAGAATATTACCCATTTGCCTGGATAAGTGCAGCTCCAACAACATTCAAAAAGCTTGACACCATCCAAGACAAAGGAGCCCACTTGATTAGCACCATCCTCAGTCAGTAACAGCAGTATGTACTATCTACAGGATGCACTGTGGAACGTGTCAAAGGTCCTTTCATGGCATCTTCTGATCCATGACCACTTCCATCTAGAAGGACAAGGGCAGCAGAAACACAGCAACACCACCATCTGCAAGTTCCCCTCCAAGTTATCCACATCCTAATGTGAAAAGGTATCACCACTTCTTTACAGTCGCTGAGTCAAAATTTTGGAATTCCCTCCCTAATGGCATTGGGGATCTAGCTGCAGCATATGGAGTACAGCAGTTCAAGAACGCGATTCATCAGCACCTTCTTAAGGACAACTAGAAATGGGAACTAAATATTGACGAACCAGCAATGCCCACGTCCTTCATCCCATGAAAGAACTTTTAAAAAAAGTCTGTTTCTGCTCATCCAATTGGCTTCAATCTTCACATTCCAAATGAATGGAAAAAAATGGTTTCAGGGATAGTAGGAACTGCAGATGCTGGAGAATCTGAGATAACAAGGTATAGAGCTGGGTGAACACAGCAGGCCAAGCAGCATCAGAGGAGCGGGAAGGCTGACGTTTCGGGCCTAAACCCTTCTTCAGAAAAAGGGTTTAGAAGAAGGGTCTAGGCCCGAAATGTCAGCCTTCCTGTTCCTCTGATGCTGCTTGACCTGCTGTGTTCACCCAGCTCTACACCTTGTTATGTTGGAAAAAAATGGTATCAGGAGAGAAAAAAACATACTTCTAGAATTTGTATTTTAAAGAAGTTTCATGAAAAATAGAAGAGTAGCATCATTCCTAGAATATAACGTGAAAACACAAATCAACAATGTTTCATAGATATTAAGCCAAATGGAATTTTAAAAGTTTGTATAATCAGGTATACTCACAGAAGTAGATAAAATATTGCTTAAAATACAATCAGAAAACTTAGTAAATATATGCATATGATGCTCATTCAGGTGAGTAATGGATAATATAATCTGAACCTATATTGGATGGAGTCTTATGGAGATGATAATTTTTCAGGAGACAACAGAGCTTGAGGCACGTGGTAATGTTTATTCATGTATTCCACCAGTACAAAACAAGGAGAGACCAAAGACTTCCCTCTAATCCGGCCTCGATATGTGAGTTCATTTACCCTCTTAATCTGCAGCTCAGACTGTAAGAAAAATCAATGACACACTAATTGCAATGTATTTTATACATTTTTCTTGGAACATTAGCATGGCAGCACACACTCCCTCCTCCTGTACAATATTAGGTAATTAGTCCTGGGTTGTTCAACAATGATTGGGTTTCTAGTACCTCATTCAATTAGTAGTCTTGTTGCTACAATCTGAATGGGCCCCTTTGGTATGTGGGAAACCAAACATTCTATGGTTGCAATGTGACCTTTTATCTCTCAACTAGGACAGATAAGGGAGACCCCTTATAATTAGTTTTAAACCTTTCTTTCTAATATTTTAGTGATTAATATATATCTTCCTATAACACTTTGGAATCTATACAGGTATCTATGCTTATCTTGAAGAATCTTAATTAAAACCTACTTGTAGTATTACAACTGATTGATTAGAACAAAAATAAAAGAAATAACTAATTGGTATCAAATGTTCTTATCTTTAGATGAGCAAAGAATGTTATTGAAGGAATAGGTTTCCATTGTCCTCTGTGCTAAGAACACATTAAACAAGAGTTTCTCACGAATTATAATTTCTGTTAACCATGTACTGCAAAGCTTGTTGGGGCTATCATTGGCCACTTTTGCTGCGCTGTCCTGGGGTAGCCCTAACAACCAAGTAGTTTGATGTCATTATACAAATGGACATTTAATCACACAGAACTAGAGAACTGCTGAAAAAAAAATGATAATTGTTCTCTGGTTCATTTCTCAGGGCAATGCTTTAACCAATCATAGTTAACCTTCTTAGTTTAAAATTTAAATGAAGCTTGGCAATTAACTGTCAGTTGTCATTAACTGGTGTTTTCTTAATGGTAATGCCTGTAACAATCACATTCCACTTACTAACCAATCAGCATTCTTCTATCATACAGTATGAATTATGTTATATCTTTACATGGTTACCTTTTGCAAGTTATTCTGATGAATGGCAGCACAGTGGCTAGTGGTTAGTACTGTTCCTTCACAGCGCCAGGGACCTAAGTTTGATTCCGCCCTTAGGTGGCTGGCTGTGTGGAGTTGCACATTCTCCATGTTCAGCGGGGGTTTCCTCTGGGTGCTCTGGTTTCCTCCCACAGTCCAGAGATGTGCAAGATAGATCGATTGGCCATGCCAAATTGCTAACAATGTCCAGGGATATGCAGGCTAAGGGTAGGTCTGGCTGAGATGTTCTTCGGAGGGGTAGATGGGCCAAATGGCCAGCTTCCACACTGTAGGGATTCTATGAGTGCAAGATGAAAAGCTTTGATAAAATGTACAAGATAATACAGCATTACTGGAGCCACAAGAGTCAACGGTTTGCGCAAGTCTTACAAATCAAATATGAACTGTAATTTTTTACAAGATGCTTACTGTGCTAAAAGAATCCAGACAGCAATGCCATTGAATGGCAAAAGAAAAACTAAATGCTGCCCTTGCTTACATATGGTTTGGTTGTAATATTGGAAAACTAGTTCCAGGCTCTCATTGCTCTCTGCTATTTAAGTTTCCACCTTCCATCTCTCTAAATAGGTTCATAGTTCTATGGTTATTAGAACAGAGGCAATTTGGTGCTAGGCAGTCAGTTTTAAGTTACAATCTGATGGCAGTCCACGCAACTTGTGAAGATATGAGTCTCCAAAGTCTGGCATTCAAATCCTTTTGTACCAGTGAGATTGGGAGCATCAATTAATAATGTATATCATTGCAAAACACTTCTAATCATTTGCTCTCATAATTGTCATGCAGCTGCCTATGAATTTTTCATTGAATTTATTTGCATCCCTCTCTTCTTCCAAAAGTATTGAATTACTGTTTATACAGCACTTATAGCTTTCTACAACCTCACCAAAGTGGTTATTCTTCACATATGACCATGAAGTTGTAATGAGAAAAGTATAAATTTTATGAATCGACAATGCTCCACCATATGAACGAATATCAGAAAGAAGACAAATAAGTTTTTTGGTTTTTTTGCTTTTGTAGCAATTTTTACATTTCTATGTAAAGTCATAGAGTCATACAGCATGGAAACAGACCCTTCAGACCAACTCATCCCTGCTGACCACGTTTCCTAACTAAACCAGTGTTTACGCATAGCTACAGTCTAATTACTTGTGATGAATAATAATTCTTGTTCAGGATAGAAAACTGGTCACTGCTTTCTATCTTGTTTTTCTGAGGAAGGGTCTAGACCCGAAACTTCAGCTTTCCTGCTCGTCTGATGCTGCCTGGCCTGCTGTGTTCCTCCAGCCTCATACATTATTATCTCAGACTCCAGCATCGGCAGTTCTTACTTTCATTGCTTTCTATCTACTTCGGTCTGAAAAATCAGGAAAATTGGAGTACTGCATGCACCTTAATAAAAATCTTTAACATTTGGTACAACGCTGGGAGTAGCAGTCTCCCCATTATAACACGCTATCCCAACAAGTTGAACAGAATGTAACTGAAAACTTAACATTAAAAACAAAACAAAACAAATTTAGACACCAAGCCAAGCTTTTTCTCCAAATGACATTAATTAAACTTAAGAGTATATTTAGTAATCTGCAAAGAAAGTCAAAACTTTTTTTTAAAAGTCAGAATTATTGCCAGTTGAAGTGCATGTGACAGGGGAAATAGTGCAGGGTTTAAAGTCTAGAACAATGTGTCTATTGGCACTGTATTTATTAAGGAAACACTCTAAGATGTAAAAGGTGAATGGCAGAAATATAACAAAAGCTGTTAATTTGACACGAACTCAGGAATGAATATGCTGGAGCCACAGGCAGGACGGTATTCTCAGTCTGTAAGGAGAGCAAGCTTTGGATTAAACTGACACTGAACAAGTACAGCTGGAAAAATTAGGAAGACATAAGCAGATGTTTGAATTAGTCACTCACATTTAAATAAATTGAGGGTGGTTCAGATGTTTAAAATATTTTAATATTTCCAATAAATTGAGGGTGGTTCAGATGTTTAAAATATTTTAATATTTCCAAATAACTAATGAATTCATCCGTTTAAACCTTTATTGTTGCCAATGGTTTTCTGGGCCTCACAGATGAAGACTTGATCAAGCTACAATATGGTATATTAATGACGCAGAGTTCTGTCATGATATATGTAAAATTAATGTAGTCTTCTTATTTACTATGTAGAGTAAAAACATTGATACCTTTTGATATATGAAGGGCAAAAGAGAGGCAAAAGTGGACATTGGACCACTGGAAAATGACAGTGGAGAGATAGTAGTGGGGAACAAGGAAATGGCTGAGGAACTGAATAATTACTTTGCGTCAGTCTTCACGGTGGAAGACACAAGTAATCTCCCAAAAATTCAAGAGAGTCAGGGGGCAGAGCTGAGAATGGTGGCCATCACAAAGGAAAAGGTGCTAGTGAAACTGATTGGCCTGAAGGTGGATAAATCACCAGGACCAGAAGGACTACACCCCGGAGTTCTAAAGAAGATAGCTGAAGAGATAATGGAAGCGTTAGTGGTGATCTTTCAGGAATTGCTCAAGTGAGGAAGGATCCCAGAGGACTGGAATATCGTTAACGTGGACACTCCCATTTAAAAAGGGAGTAAGGCAAAAGACAGAAAAGTACAGGCCAATTAGCCTAACCTCGGTCATGGGTAAGATTTTGGAGTCTGTTGTAAAGGATGAGATTTCTGTATATTTGGAAGTGTATAGTAAAATAGGGCAAATTCAGCATGGTTTCATCAGGGGGAGGTCATGCCTGACACATCTGCTAGAATTCTTTGAGGAAGTAATGAGCAGGGTAGACCAAGGAGAGCCAATGGATGTTATCTCCCTGGACTTCAAGAAAGCCTTTGACAAGGTGCCACACAGGAGGCTGCTGAGTAAGATAAAGGCCCATGGTGTTAGAGGCAAGGTGCTAGCATGGATAGAAGATTGGCTCTCTGGCAAAAAGCAGAGGGTGGGGATAAAAGGGTTTTTCCTACGATGGCAACCGGTGACAAGTGGTGTTCCACAAGGCTCAGTGTTGGGATCAAAACCTTTCACTTTATACATTAATGATCTAGCTGGAGGAACTGAGGGCATTCTGGCTAAGTTTGCAGACAATACAAAGATAGATGGAGGGACAGGTAGTATTGAGGATGTGGGGAGGCTGCAGAAGGATTTGGACAGGTTAGGAGAGGGGGCAAAGAAGTGGCAGATGGAGTGCAATGTGGGAAAGTATGAGGTCATGCACTTTGGTAAGAAGAATAAAAGCATGTACTATTTTCTAAACGGGGAGAAAGTTCAGAAGTCTGAAGTGCACTGAGACTTGGGAGTTCTAGTCCAGAATTCTCTCAAGGCAAACTTGTAGGTTGAGTCAGTATTCAGGAAAGCAAATGCAATGTTGGCATTTATTTTGAGAGGACTTGAATATAAAAGCAGGGATGTACTCCTGAGGCTTTATAAAGCTCTGGTCAGGCCACATTTGGAGTATTGTGTGCAGTTTTTGCCCCCATATCTCAGGATGGACGTACTGGCCCTGGAGTGGATTCAGAGGAGGTTCATGAGAATGGTCCCAGGAATGGAAAGATTAACACATGAGGAACATTTGAGGACTCTGGGACTATATTCACTGAAGTTTAGAAGGATGAGGGGGAATCTAATTGAAACTTGCAGAATACTGAATGGCCTTGACAGAGTGGATGTTGGGAAGATGTTTCCATTGGTAGGAGAGACTAGGAACCAAGGGCACAGATTTAGAGTAAAGGGAAGACCTTTTAGAATGGAGATAAGGAGAAATTTCTTCAGCCAGAGAGTGGTGAATCTATGGAATTCAGTGCCACAGAAGGCTGTGGAGGCCAGGTCATTGAGTACATTTAAGACTGAGATAGATAAGTTCTTGATTATCAATGGGAACAAGGGATATGGGGAGAAAGCAGGAGAATGAAGTTGAGGAACTTATCAGCCACGATTGAATGGCAGAGCAGACTCAATGGGCCGAATGGCCTAATTTCTGCTCCTATGTCTTATGGTCTCATGGTCTTATGATACCAATATCTCAACAAGCATATTGTTCATAAAAATGTAACAATGTCAGTGCTTCTTGTTCAAGTGTAATTTTAAAAATTGTGTAATTTGGAAAATGAGGGAGACAATTTATTCTTTCAAGTTCCAACAATATGTTCCTTCATATTTCTTTCTTTCTTGACAATTATACTGAAACCTGTCATGTTATCATCTTTGACACTTTGAGTAGTTTCAAATATTCGAGAAGTATTCCCAAAAGCCATCACTGACAGATTTTAATTTTCAATCCCCAGTAGTCCCTTTTACTCACTAAATAACACTCCGTTCTATTGTGATGGAATGATATCTATGCTCCATCTCTTCTTTTGTTTTTAAAATAAATTGATTTACTCCAGGCTCCCCTTTTAACCCACAAACCAACATTCTCTTTGGTATATAATGCTATCAGCGCATGAGATCTAGGATTGATTACTCTGTAAATTCTCCGAATGGAGGAAGGCCCAAGTGAATGCATTCCTGCAGTCAGAGTCTTTTTTAATATTCATAGGATGTGACTAGGATAGCATTTAGCAACCATCCCTAGTTGCCCAGAGGGCAGTTAAGAGTCAACCACATTGTTGTGTGCCTTGACTCACATGCAGGCCAGATTAGATAAGGACAGCAAATTTCCTTCCCTAAAGGTCATCAGTGAATCAAGTGGCTTTTTATGACAATTGGCAATGTTGCCATTTTATTAGCTTTTATTACCTTTTTTTGTGCTGAATTCAAATCTCACCATTCATTCCATGAAAATCAAGCCTAGGGCATTGGTCTGGTGTTTTGGATTACTAGTCCAGTGAGATTATTACTATGCCATTACCTCCATACATGCATGCATATGTGAGAATATAACTTATTTAACTTTAATATATTATTATCGTTTGCCTCAGCAACTAGAAAAAAATTGTAAGGAATGCAGCAGGCCAGGCAGCATCAAAGGAGCAGGAAAGTTGACATTTCAAGTCAGGACCCCTCTCAGGGGTCCCAACACAAAAAGTTGTGTTCCTCTAACTCCACACTTTGTTGTCTCCGACTCCAGCATCTGCAATTTTTGCTATCTCTCCTTGAATATAATCTTTCTCCTTTGCCTTTTCCATTTAAAAGGAAAATGTCTACATAATAAATTACTTCAGTGGGAAAAAAAATCAGTACATCACTTTGTTACAATACTTACAAATGCAGTGCAAGTGATGTGTTTCTACATTTTATGTCACCCCGTCTCCATAGTGTGTTTGAAAAAAATGAACAAGAGTTGCCTTTTTTACACTTCGCACGTTCAAAGATTTTGTTTGAAAGTTTAAAACACCTCACAGGTGAAAATTGGACAATCTTACAAAGCTGATGAACTAGCACAGTTTTTTTTTTCATGAATTGTATCAATAAAAGGAGCCAATTTCCTCCTTATGTTACCACAGGCTGCCTAGATCATTCTAAAGAGATTTATTTCAAGTTGACAAGCCCATAATGGTGCTGTTACAAAACCTCTCCAAGGAACAGAAACTGGAACCACACACTAAGGATAAGCTCCGAAACCATTGAGGAAAATATTACATTGAAATCAATAGAAGGTTTGTCACTTTTGGTTATATAAGCTGTCATTCTCCAGCATACTGCATGTTCTGTAGTTTCTGCATGATTATACTGGATGTTCTGGATGAACTGCAATTTTATGTACCAATTTGATCATGAATGAAGAACTGGTCACACCTTTTTGACCCACTCCTTGGATTTTTCTTCCACTGTGACATCGTCTTATATTTCCCGTCAAAGAAGTTTGTAAGTGTTATGGGGTGGCCTAAATAATTTGTGTAGCAAAATTTTCTCTGCCTCAAAGTCCATTTCTCAGGCTTTTTCAAATCTGACTTCCAACTATGACAGCCAATTTCCTATAGGAATGTAAATAGACATTATTTCCCATGTCAACATCCTTTATAGGACTGCTGATGAGAAGTTCAATTGCTGAGAATGAGGCAAAACATTCATGGTGCATACCCTGTCCACTTCTAACTGAATTGCACAAACACAAGGCCAGATTTTCATCTGCTCATGGAGGCAAGAATCAGCTCACAAAGCACACAACTTCATCATTACAGAACAAATAATTTTCCTGTGGCTTTCTGATCACACACAACAATTTGACTTCATCTGCGAAAGGCACGCTCAACCTACACTGTCAGTGTCAACATATTAAAAGGTACAGGGAATTTTTTTCCCCCTAAAGCACACCATTTTCCACTTGTTATGAAACTTTAAGCAACATGTCTCTTCATTCAAGGTATGAACAATTCTACCAGCTTTGGAACAGTGCAAGATTTGAGTGGAGCAACATTTTTCCAGCACTTTTCTCAATGTTTAAAACTGCAAATGCTCCTGCCAGGTAAGGGAGTCTCTGAAAGAGTGATACCACATAGGTGTCCACTCCAAGCACTGCGACAGATATGCCATTAATAGATCTCCAATGCAGCTTCACTTTCTTTAGCGGTCAGGTACCTGATGTATATAATTCCATTTTGTTATTGGTGTAACACCAGACCACCTCTGCTACATTGAGACAAGCACCCCTTTCGGATTCAATTAGCAGATAATCCTTTAGCAGAGAGGCTGGGCAATTAGAGGACAGTGAGATTCCTTTAAATCACAGGAATCCCTCACATCTTTGGTCAGGTGACCAAGGTCTGCTGTCCACAAGATTGTGCAGAGTGCGGTGCTAGGGATTAGCTGACAACCTTCCTAGTCATTGATCTACCACCCATGAGATAGTCCTGTTCAGTTACTGTCCATTCTCTCACCGTACAGCCACTGCCATTGCTCAGTACACTTGACTTCGATATTGCATGCACTGCACATGCTGTTACATGGGAGTCATCATCTGATCGCACACACTCATATCTGTACACTCCCAAGCTGAGACATGGAGAAGATCATGACCATGACCAACTCCTCCATTTGGAATGTATGAGTGTGCAATGCATCAAGGAACTCAGCTAGATGGTCATTTATCTGCCATTATAAATCCAGATATTCTCCCTAAGGGAGACTTCTGGGGCTCTGTTTGCCCCCTGGGGCATCAGTGCAACTACTGTCCCATCTCCAGAGCGCGCTGTACAGAGACACTCATCCTCCCCTGCAATGGGGCTATACTGTTCAGTCAATACTGCCCACTCAATCTCCACACACGAACCTGGGGATTTATGACATTGGGCTGCTGCCTCAGCAATGTGTCTCCACTTCACGTTCAAAACTGGACTCCTCTTCAGGGTGAGGCTGCAGTTTGAAGCTTTGGCAAAGATCTGTAGCTCGGGTTGTGGTGAGGTTGTTGACTTGCTCGCCAAGCTGCCTTGTTCTCATTCAGATGTTTCGTCACCATGCTAGGTGACATCATCAGTGGAGCCTCCAATGAAGCGATGTTATTCTACTCCGCTTAGAATTTATACTGTTTGGTCCATTATGGTGAGTAGTGTCATTTCTGGTTTTGATCTGTATGGGTTTGTATACCATATACATCTCACTAACCCTCTTCCAAAGCCATGCCTAAACTGCTCTGTCACCAATTGATTTTTTTCAACCAACCATCTTCTCTCTTGGAGAAGTATTCAAAATACACAGTGACAATGGGAAATGGCCAGGTTGACTCCCTGAAAGTCCCCAAATCAACAGGGAAAATCCATTCATGGGAAAGGCCGATCAGAGAAAAGTCTTGCTCACAGGTTAAATGGAAGAAAATGATGAGGCGTCATTCCTCCAATCATAGGTCGGAACTCTCCTATGCTAGTTGTTGATAGGCTCACTACTGATCCTTTTAGCAGAAAACCTAGGAGAGAAGCATCCTGTGATTGGAGAGAAACAAGTATATAGGAAAGTGAGTGCTGGAACTGACGGAGTCATCAACAGAGTCCCTTTTGCAGGGTTACCTCATATATCAACACAAATGTGAAAGCTGTTGTTGCTGCATGACAGAAACATATAATAAATGAGTTAGTGAGAATGACAAAAATTTCTCTTAAAAACAAAAGGTAGTCCCAGAAAATCAAAAAGCAGCCCTTGGGAAAAAATTTAGGGGAGCTTTCAAGAAAGAAAAATATATCCTAACCACTGTCTTGGAGTCACCCATTGTCATTAGTGTCTACGATACCATTCCAAACATTTCTCCTTCCACATCAGCCCTTGTCACCAGCTGTGACATTCCGTCAGCCCTACAGCCATGTACACCTGAGAGGGAGACTAACTATCACTCACATGTTTTGAGGACAGAAGTGGTACTTTGGCTATTTTTTTCTCCTCAAGAGCTTTGGTCTCTTTCAAATGTGGGGTCTCAGTCCCAGTCTTGACCACATCCCTGGCACTTTGGGCCCTCTCCTGAAAAGACAAAGGACTCATCGAGTCTTGGAACTTGAAAATGCCTCCAAGGTATCTCAAATGCCTCTTTTTCAATGTCCTCTGTTCATATGTATATTAATTGCATCACCTTGGCTATCAACAAATGCTTCTTCAGAGTTCTGCACAAGGGCAGTCTCTGTCCAACATGCTACAATATAGCAAGGTCAGGCTGTATGTTCAATAGGAAAATCTCACTTAAAATACAACTAGTTGCACCCAACATTAAGAAAGGCCTTGCCCAAGTTCTCACATAATTCTCCCAGATTTCTTGTGATCTCCTATATCATAAACAATCTGGTAAGATTCCACCCTTTGTACATAAAATATTAATTTATCCCTTAGTGCACTGTTAAGTTGACAAGCATCTGTGTTTCATTCTTATATCAACCATGGCTTAGTTGGTAGCACTCTTGTCTCAGAGGCAAGGATTCAAGACTACTGTTGAGATTTGAGTATAAAATTCTGAGTTGCTACTCCAATTTAATACTGAGTAAATCCTGCAATCTCAGGACTACTGCATTTCAAATGCCACATTAACCTGAATCCAATGTTGTCTCTCGGTAGCTGGCATGGAAGAGCTCATTACATTATTTTGAGGAAGGGCAGGGGAGTTATCCCGGTTTCCCTGATGAATATTTGTCACTTAGAATCACAGAAACTAATTATTTAGTTCTAATCACATGGGTGTTTGTGGGAATTTTCCGAGTACAGATTGGCTGCTGTGTTTCCTGCATTGCAAGAGTAATTTCTCTTGCAAAGTGCTTCATTATCTGTAAACTAGATTGGAGTCCCCTGAGGTTGGCAGTGATGTTGGATTAGCCGAGCTTGCTCAATGGTTAGTGTGTGATGCAGAGTGATGGCAATGGCATCAGTTTAATTCCTGTACCAGCTGAGGTCACCATGAGGGCTCTGCCCCTTGCCTGAAGTGTGGTGAGCCTCAATTTGAACTCACCACCAATTGTCACTCTGCAATGAGGTGCCTATGGTCCCTGAAACTTTGGTGACTTTTCTGTAAGCCGTAGAGTCACACAACACAGAAACAGACCCTTCAGCCCAACTAGTCCATGCCAACCATAATCTCAAACTAAACTATGCTCACCTGCCTGCACTTGGCCCATATACTTCCAAAAATTTTTTATTCTTGTACTTATCCAAATGTCTTTTAAATGTTGTAACTGTACCCCCATCCACCACTTCCTCTGGAAGTTCATTCCACACACGAACCACATTCTGTATAAAAAAGTTGCCCTTATTAAATCAAATTAACACTGAATTTCACTTCTAACTCATTGACAAACTGGTACAGGGACAGTCTGGGAAGAACATCTAAATTGTCTGGTTGATCCTGGATTAACAGTAGTTTCTGCTGCTTTCCTCTTTGATGGCCCACTACAGCAACAGAGATCAAATGCATTTAAACCAGGATAATTCTGAGGACAAAAATGAAACTTAATAATTGTTTCATTCTCTGAAGTAGAAGGATATCAACCAAACTTCCAAAATGCTTTAGTTGTTACAGGAAGTTATTCTAGAGGGTATGGGGAGAAAGTGGGAACAGGGAACTGAGTTGGATGATCAGCCATAATCATATTGAACAGTGGAGCAGGCTCAAAGATCTGAATGGCCTACTCTTGCTCCTATTTTCTATGTTTCTCTGTTTCTCTTATTCTGAGGGGTAATATGCCTGAATTGGACTGAAATTGCATTTTCCAGTTTTTTTGAATGTTTGGCACAAGAATATAAATTCAAGAAAATTGATTGTTTTTTTTTAAACACCTTGTGTTCCATTCTTTGTGAAGATGTTACTATAACATAGGAAAACCAAGTTTTGGCAAAGTGTCACTTCCCTCTGCAAGTAATGTTATATATTTAATTGATTGGGTTTTAGCATAACATATCGTACAAAATCATGCCAAGGCTCTTACCTCTTCATATTCCCCAAAAAGAATAATGTCTGAATACATGACTTTTCCATTAAGCTTTTATTTATGTCAAGTGGTCTGATGGTTAAGGCAATTAGTTCTTTTCTCAATGGTTCATGTTCACAATAGTTTGGATCAACAGTAGAAATTTAATACCACTCTCTATTGTCTGCACAAGTGTATCCACAGAGGGAGATGGCCCAGAAACAAAGAATCATACAATCGGTCAGAATTCAGCATTGAGGTATAAAAGGGAGATTACTCTTGGGCACTTTACAGCTTCCACTTGATGAGAACAAAGAGATTGTCCTTATTGCTGTTATCATTTATTAGAAGTGTACAATGAAATCCTGTTATAACAAACCAATATAATAGACCACCGTCCAAAAGTTCTAAAGCACTTTCTGTGCCATTATTGGCTTCATGTACAGTACGGTGCAACATCATTTTTCCTTTAACTCCACTTGCAATTCCAACTTGTTAGAAGTTATTGCATTTATTATAACTATGCAACATTCAAAAGTCTTTGAAATGCAGAATTACTTTGTTTGTGCATTCACAACCATCATATGCACAAGTACAAAGGTCATTTTATGCTCAGCAAGATGCAACAAAAAAGACAAAATGAATAATTATCTGGAGATTACAGCAGGTCAGGTAGCATCCATGGAGAGAAAGCAAGCTAATGTTTCAGGTCATCTAAATTTTCAGTACAGATTCCAGCAGCTTCAGTAATTTTCTCCTACTGAATGAGTATCTGTTTTGATGTTGATTGAAGGAGGGGTTTTGGCTTGGAAAATGTGATGAAACTTTAATCTTCTTTGAATAGCACTGCGAGTTCTTTCATAACAAGGTGAATGGAAAGACAGGGACTTAATTCCAACATTGCATCCGAAAGATGGGTAGTGCTGCAGCTGCCTTCCCCCTCCCCATTTCTGAAGGAGGGTCCCGACCCAAAACATCAACTTTCCTGCTCCTCTGATGCTGCCTGGCCTGCTGTATTCCTTCAGCTCCACACTGTGTTGACTCTCACAAACCTTGTTTCATTGAAAAGAGATGAAGGTGAAGCTCAATTTAATAATTCAAATCCATGGCATTATTCAGGTGCTAATCTTTCTGCATAAACTATATTAGCTGCAGCCTGTTTCATTTTTCCAATATAATGGAAACAGACTTCATGGCTACAAAGAAAAAATACCTGCATTTGCACACACAACAAATGCCTTTGGTTTTCAAATGTAATTCTTTGAATATCTTTCATGTACTTTGAGAATGCAATAATGTACAAGAGTTGAATAACAGATCAATACTTTCAGAATTTTATTCTTGCTGAAAGGCAGTTACTTTTAAAATTTTCAACAACAGAAGATGGTGTCAGAATAGAATCTCCCTTTGACAATGTGATGCTGCTGCAAAACATTATAATAAAAAACCTAAATATTGTGGATGCTGGAAATCTAAATTAAACGCAGAATGCTGAAGAAACTCAGCTGGTTTGTCAGCATCTGTGGAGAGTTAACATTAACTTCTTCAGAACTCCCAACGCAGAGAAGACCAGAACATCACATTACTGTGCGTCTGGAATCACATGTAGATCAGATCAGGTGAGGACAGCAGATTTCCTTCCCATTACTGAACTAGATGACTTTTTAAGCAACAATTGACAGTGATTACAACGTTAAATTCCTTCTTGAAAACTTTCAAAGTTTTGGCCTTTTCTGTGACAAAGAATTCCACAGGCTCACCATTCTCTGGGCGAAGCAATTTCTTCTCATCTGAATCCTAAATGGTCTATCTCATATCCTTAGTCTGTGATCCCTGATTCTGAACTGCCCAGTCATTGTGAACATCCTTCCTGCATTTACCCTGTCTAGTCCTGTTAGATTTTCTAGGTTTATCGTATTGCTGTTTGTGGAATCTTGATGCATGCAAAATGTTTGACATCTTCATTTAAACTGTTACTCCACTTCAAAAGAGTAATTTATTAGGCCAAGTATGGCACTCACAGAATAATTACAATCGCAGAATCAACCAGACCTAACACTCTAGACTGAAACAAACTTTTACACCTCGGGCGACAAAACACAGACAATATGAAACCCATACAGATACCAGACATTCAACTTCAATCAATATTTATTCAGAGATATATCAGGCATTCAAATTCAATCAAAATACATTCAAACATACTCTTAACTGTCAGGAAGCCAACTGACCTCAAAGGAAACATCAGTAACACAACAGCAAGTGCAGATTTGGCGAGAAGATAAGAGGCCCACAATTAGTATAATTGCAGGCCCTGATCTCACCTGAAAGAGCTATTCCCACAGCAATCTCAAGAAGAGGAATCCCAAACAGCTATCTTCCCGAAGCGATCCCCCGGCTGCTATTCCCAGGAGGCATTCCAAACAACGATCCCCAGAGAAGAAGAATTCCAACAGCAAATTCCAGCGGCTATTTCCAAAAGCTGTCTCTGGGAGGGTAATCCTGACAGCAATTCTGAAACCTACCGACATAGACCTGTTCTGCACTAGGGGAACCAATAGCAACTGACCGTGGCCAGCAGATCTGAGAACCGACAACCATCGATAACCACCGACCTAACCAATATCACAAGGCCTCAGACACGTTCTGAGGTGAAATCCAGCCCACAAAACCACCATGAAAGTAAGGAAAACCAAGTACTCACGCGATAAATCCAAATAAGTGTCCTATCGCATCAGTGGACTCAACCCAGACTGAAGGCCTGCACAGTCCAAAGTCTTCATCAAAGCACCTGGTACTGCAAGCGGGAACAGCCAGCTGTACTTCAAATTGCATTTATCCCCAGTGGTGAGTTTAAACTCCCCCGACCCCAAAGTATCTAACCTAGCTAGCAGGGAGGGGAAGGTGGGTAGTGACAGTGTAGGGACCTTAAGGGTAGGAAGCCTGATTAAAGTTTCTGTGATTACAACTGCTGTTTATCTTCTAATCTTCTGTGTTTAATATAATACTCTATTTAATTATTGTCTTTTGTACAGTTGCTAGTGTTAATTTCACTATTTCTTACATTTGCCTTTATTTCTTGTATTGTACTTACCTATTGTATTTTAATAAATGCAGGGTTTTCTTTGCTATGAAACACCTTACAACTGCCTTCTTCATTTCACATTCCTAAATAAATCCAGTGTCAGAACAAGGGATCTGGAGGTGATTCAAACCTCCTAAAAATCAGCAAATTACTGAGCACAAACCAGAACCCCACACCAATTACTTTGATTATCAGCCCTCTCATTCTTTACCCTTCTGTCAATTTAGACAGTATCTACTCTATCCCATACGCCTCAGGACTTTGAACACTTCCAGCAAACTTTCTCTCATCTCAAGGCAAAAGCCCCAACTTTGCAAATTTATCGACGTAAGTGAAGTCTGTCATTATCAGAACATTTTCATAAATCCTTTCTGCACCCTTTCCAATCTACCTTCAGAGCTTATCCGAAGTATGGCATTCAGAATTAAACATACAACACACAGATGAGACAGAACCATGTTTTATAAAAGTTCACTCTTTATTTGGTTATGCAATTAGACAACAGCCTCAGGCAAGTACAGATCTGAAAATACGAAAATCTAGAAGGTGCTGTTCCAGATATATGCTCCTTTGCATAATAAAAATGGCATCAGGCTGCCAACTTTCCTTGTCCAATGTAGTGTGTAACATAGAGTTCTTGTACGGCATCTCAGGTATGTACTGAACTTGTCTCACAAAATTAGAGCTTGTCCATTTGACTCTAAGTAACCTTTATATCAAAGTGGCATGTCTTAACCAATGACAAACAACTTGGAGTTGAAAATTAACTTTTACATACATGGGGCCTCTTTCCTTCATATTTTTTGAGTTTTCAAAAATGTATTTTTTTTTCATTTCTTGGTCTCTTCTTTTCTCTCTCTTGGTCCAATCTTTCATTTCCTTTCTGTGACTGATATACATTGTATTCATTGTTCTAACTTGTATAGCATTTAAAGATGCACTGATGCAACTCACCGCACATCATTTGACTGCACTTTCTAAAACTTTCTAATGCTGTAAGAATAAAATAAAAGTCCTCATCCAAACTCAGCACTATTTATTAACAATACTTCAATACGATTGATTATGGAGATACTGAGCTGCTTTGTCCATTACACAAGTTTCAGAAGATGTGGATCTCTAATTTGCAGGAAGTTTCAGTGTAAAAGATTGCAGAAGGTGAATGGACTACAGCAACTCTAATTCTGGCACAGAACAATGGATCAAATTTTAATGAACAATGAGTGTGATTTGGACACTGGATTCAATAAGTTCTGACTCAATTAATGTGAAGAGCTGGCAGAAAAGTAATCAAATATTATAAACAAAATCAATAACTTGCATTTTTATAGCAACTTTCACACCTGCAAAATGATTCAAAGTACTTTCCGCCAATGAAATACTTCAGAGATATAGTTTATCCAACAAATACAAGCATCTATATAAAATGCAAGTCTACAATTATCTGTCCATGTTCAGTTCAACTCCTGTTCAGCCTCTGTGGCACAAACAGTACTACAGGTCATCAAAGTCAATATCTAGGTTACCCTAATCCTTTTGGAGTTAATTGTGATACATTCTTTTCTACTTCAATCCATTTCACATGTATGATTAATTATAACTGTTAAAGTTACTGTAACTACAACAATCAACTAATTAGATTCCTTAAAGGTCATTCCATCAAAAGACACTTGTTTTACTTGCGTTTGAAAAATGTTTTTTTTAAAACTAACAAATAATTTTATTCTTGAATTGGTGAAAAAATAATGAGCTGAAATATACTCAAACTAATTAAAGAGAATTTTTCTTTTCATATTAATGGGTAAGACCCAGTTGTTTGAGTAAAATTACATTATGGCATGTGGAATACAACTAACCCCCCTGCACAAATTGCACTGGATGGAGGCTGTTTCTCTAAGAGACAGCTGGAAGCATTTGATCTATTATATCATACATTTCAGAAGGAATGTAGAGCATTTATTGAAATGAGATCTCATCATTGAATAAGAAAAAGGCCTAACTAGTTCATAAAGAAAATGTTAATGACAGAAACTAACTTAATCTACTACAAAACAAATGCTCATTAAGAACAATCCACAGAAAAAGAGTTGAATATTAGTTTGTCTGATCCTCAAGAATCAAGTCCCCTGCAATTTGATTGTCTCATGTGGCTTTGCTCACTTGGAGCAGAAACCACAGGCAGTTATCCAAGGAAAGGTGGTTAAAGGGCAGGGAATAATTGAATCATGATATACAGACATAATTCATTATCCATTCTAACATGATATATTCTGTCCTTAATTTGTAACATTTTTAACTTGAGCTTATTATTTACACGTTTAAACAGCAAAGATCATAACTCAGAAAACGTTTCTTTTCATACGCATCAAAGAACTGAGAGATGTGAAATTGAGGTAATATTGTGTTATTCAAGGTATTAGGTGGAAGCGGTAATTAAAGCAGGCTACATTTTGCAAAAGACAGTGGCCAGTATAAATGTAGAGTCAGAAATTTACAATCATTAAGATTGATAAGATGCAATGAGATTCTGTCAGCAGGAACTGATTTTCAAATACTTCATTATCTGTACATATTAAATAGTGCATGGCACAGACCTCCTATTTCTCTTTTTTTGTCAGAATTACTTTGTGACTTTAATGATCATTCAGTCATGTCTCCCATTTTTGCAAAATATAGGTTTTGTTTAGGTTTCTATTCTTATTATACTCAGAGTGCATGTTTTCAGAGGCTAATTGACATTGAGGTGCAATGATTTACATCACTTCTTTTGACCCACCTACCTGTAGAGCAAGGGGTTAATAGTTAGGTAATGTGATAATAATGTGTATCACAGTAATGATGTCAGCAATCTGTGCAAGATTCTGAAAAGAGAGATGGAATAGTCTATGTGAGAGAGAGATGTATGTAGAAGTGTAGAACATATTATTGTGCAAATAAAAGAGTTTTGAACAATTTTGAACTGGACCTAAGTCACTCATAGGTATAGAGAAAGTTTCCCCAATAGAAATAGGCTGCAAATTACCGGAAGAGAGATCCAAGCAGTGTTCAAAGTGGAATCAAACTATAACTTGCCTTCTCCCTCCTGCTAATAAATCTATCAGATGTCTGGACTTGGCACCCTTTTCCCTCACCATTACAGCCATTTTTAATGCTTATTGATGTCCATTCTGTCTGCACAACATACTATCCTGCTACTTGCTGTTGTAATGTTATATCTTATATCTTTGAGCTCAAAAGCCCCCCATACATAGCAGTCACCATCAGACGTCTCAGAAATTTCACTATCCTGTGTTTCCCACTCCATTTCACAACATCATTCTCTATTTTTTGCGAGTTTCCCAGCAATAGGTTTTTGATGAAGTATGTTTTGCTCTATAATCATAGGCAGCCTGGTGGGGTGGGAAGATATAAAACTGAAAGTTATTACAGAAAAGTGTGAAGAAATGAAAGATGAATATGAACTAAATAAATAACATCTGCATCACACAAATGTTAGGCAATGACCATCTCCAATAAAAAACAATCTGACCACCCCTTGATATTCAACGATCTTACCATCACTAAATCCCCTACTATTAACATCTTCAGGATTACCATCAACCAGGATCTTAACTGGACTGGCCATATAAATACAGTGGTTACAGAGCAGGCCAGAGCCTAGGAATACTGCAGTGGGCAATTCACCTCCTGGCTCCCCACAGCCTGTCCACCATCTACAAGTCATGAGTTAGGAATGTGACAGAATACTCCCCACTTGCCTGGATGGATGCAGTTCCAACAACGCTCAAGAAACTTGACACCATCCAGGACAAAAGAACCCACTTGATTGGCAACATATCCACAAGCATCCACTCCCTCCACCACAGATATTCAGGAGCAGCAGTGTGTACTATCTATAAGATGCACTGCAGAAATTCACCAAAGATTTTTAGACAGCATCTTCCAAACCCATGACCACTTCCTTCTAGAACAACAAAGGCTGCGGACACATGGGAACACCACCACCTTCAAGTTTCCCTCCAAACCACTCATTACCCTGATTTGGAAATTCATCACCGTTCCTTAACAGTATGGGGGTATCAACCCACAGCATGTAGACTGCAATGGTTCCAGAAGACAGCTCATCACCACCTTTGAGAAGCATGGCAGCTCAGAGGTTAGTACTGCTGCCTCACAGTGCCAGGTACCTGAGTTCGATTCACCACTCAGGTAACTGTCTGTGTGGAGTTTGCACATTCTCCCCACGTCTGTGGATTTCCTCCGGGTGATCCGGTTTCCTCCCACAATCCAAAGATGTGCAGGGTAGGTGGATGGGCCATGCTAAATTGCCCATAGTGTCCAGAGATGTTCAGGTTAGGTGGGTTAGACATGGGAAATGCAGGGATAGGGTTTGGGTGGAATGTTCTTTGGAGTGGCAGTGTGAACTTGTTGGGCTGAATGGCCTGTTTCCACACTGTAGGGATTCTATGATTCTCAAAGGCAACTAGCGATGAGCAATAAATGCTGGCCAGCCAGGGATGCCCATGTCACATGAGTGAAATAAGAAAAATGAAAGTAGAGAACTTTGGGCATGGTAATTATAAATGTTTGAACATGGCAGGTCAAGTTGGTAAGACTGGTCTTAAAAAGAATGATCCTTCACTATATGCTGACAGGCAAGGGAAAAAGATAAATCACAGCTTAGGAACCAACTAGAGTATTGATGGGAATTCTACACCTGCAATTTTCCCTCCAAGCCACAAGCCATCCTGACTTGGAACTACGGAGATAACAAGGTGTGGAGCTGGATGAACACAGCAGGCCAAGCAGCATCATAGGAGCAGGAAAGCTTGACATTTCAGGCCGAGACCCTTCATCAGATATGGGGGAGGGGAAGAGGGTTCTGAAATAAATAGGGAGAGAGGGGGAGGCGGATAGAAGATGGATAGAGGACAGGATAGGTGGAGAGGAGACAAACAAGTCAAAGAGGCGGGGATGGAGCCAGTAAAGGTGAGTGTAGGTGGGGAGGTAGGGAGGAGATAGGTCAGTCCAGGGAGGACGGACAGGTCAAGGGGGCGGGATGAGGTTAGTAGATAGGAGATGGGGGTGCGGCTTGAGGTGGGAGGAGGGGATAGGTGAGAGGAAGAACAGGTTAGGGAGGCGGGCACGAGCTGGGCTGGTTTTGGGATGCGGTTGGGGGAGGGGAGATTTTGAAGCTTGTGAAATCCACATTGATACCATTGGGCTGCAGGGTTCCCGGGCTGAATATGATTTGCTGTTCCTGCAGCCTTCGGGTGGCATCATTGTGGCATTGCAGGAGGCCCAGGATGGACGTGCCATCTGGGGAATGGGAGGAGGAGTTGAAATGGTTCGCGACTGGGAGGTGCAATTGTTTGTTGCGAACTGAGCGCAGGTGTTCTGCAAAGCAGTCCCCAAGACTCCACTTGGTTTCCCTGATGTAGAGGAGGACACAACGGGTACAGCGGATGCAGTATACCACATTGGCAGATGCGCAGGTGAGCATCTGCTTGATGTGGAAAGTCTTCTTGGGGCCTGGGATTGGGGTGAGGGAGGAGGTGTAGGGGCAGGTATAGCACTTCCTGCAGTTGCAGGGAAAAGTGCCGGGTGTGGTGGGGATGGTGGGGAGTGTGGAGCGGACAAGGGAGTCACGGAGAGAGTGGTCCTTCTGGAAAGCAGACAAGGGTGGGGAGGGAAAAATGTCTTTGGTGGTGGGATCAGATTGTAGATGGCGGAAGTGTCAGAGGATGATCCGGAGGTTGGTGGGGTGATACGTGAGGACGAGGGGGATTCTTTTTTAGTTGTTATTGCGGGGACGGGACGTGAGGGATGAGTTGCGGGAAATGCGGGATACACAGTCGAGGGCATTCTCGACCACTGCGGGGGGGGAGGTTGCGGTCCTTGAAGAATGAGGACATCTGAGATGTACGGGAATGGAATGCCTCATCCTGGTATCAATGTGGATTTCACAAGCTTCAAAATCTCCCCTCCCCCAACCGCATCCCAAAACCAGCCCAGCTCGTGCCTGCCTCCCTAACCTATTCTTCCTCTCACCTATCCCCTCCTCCTACCTCAAGCCGCACCCCCATCTCCTATCTACTAACCTCATCCCGCCCCCTGGGATGTCCGTCCTCCCTGGACTGACCTATGTCTTCCCTACCTCCCCACCTATACTCACCTTTAGTGGCTCCATCCCCGCCTCTTTGACTTGTCTGCCTCCTCTCCACCTATCTTCTCCTCTATCCATCTTCTATCCGCCTCCCCCTCTCTCCCTATTTATTTCAGAACCCTCTTCCCCTCCCCCATTTCTGATGAAGGGTCTAGACCCGAAACGTCAAACTTTCCTGCTCCGATGATGCTGCTTGGCCTGCTGTGTTCATCCAGCTCCACACCTTGTTATCTCGGATTCTCCAGCATCTGCGGTACTTATTATCTCTGACTTGGAACTACGTTGCCTTTCTTTAACTGCTGGTCAAAAACCTGGAGCAGCTTCTTGAACAGCACAATGGGTGGACCTACAATGGATGGAGTGCATTGTTCAAGAAAGTAACTCATCACCATTTTCTCAAAGGCAAATAGGGATGGACAGCAACTGGTCTAGGCATTGACACTTGTATCCAATGAATGAATAAATACAACATTATGGAACATACTTTCGGGAAGAGGGTATAAAGGAGATTTACTAGCAGGACATGAGGATTTAGGAGAATCCAGAGGGTTTGGGATTGTACTCCTTAGTGAATGGCAACAGGAGATTGATTAGATGCTACAAAATTCTTAAGAGTTTTAGTAGAGTAGATTGGGAGTTGGATACATTTAAAACAGATGTCAAATAATAAAGAAAAGAACCAAAATTTAACCTGAGAAAAGCTTGCGTTAAACATTGGGATGGTATTTTCCGAGGGGCTGCAATTTCATGCAGATTTCTGGGGGACTTCAAGGTGGCGTGTGCGTCCAGAGTGGGAGAAGGATTGGAATTCACATTTGGGTCTGGGGGAGGAGCAGAGGGTCTATCAGTCGGATCTGGCACTTGGTCATGGGGTTGCATCCAGAGCGAGGGGGTGTGCAAGTTCCAGGGAAGTGACTTGTCCTGTACAAAAGGAGGGGGGATGACAGAGGAGTCAAGCCCCAGTAGGAGAGGGGTTATCAGATCAGGATCTGGGGGTGATTTGGGGGAGGTCTAGTTAACAGTGTGTGAGGTAAGTTGGGGTCAGTTGAATATTTGGAGTTAGATTTTAATATTCTAGTTTTTCCTGAGCAATTCAACTTAACTGCCGCAGAACTCTCCAAATTCTCTAATTTTAAATAGACACTTTCAAAGGATTCCAGGTGTTGTGAAATTTCACAAAGAAACCTTCTATTTCCTTCAGGGTCTGTTACAATGGGAATTCCGCAGGACCCAAATGTCTAACTCCTGTCTACACTTCTGAAACAATTACCTGGCTATTAGAAAATCCAGACCATAAATACTAGAGCAACATTTCACAAATCCCCAGTGAGAATATAGCTGGTCTTCTGGTGAAGTTATAGTGGGAGGTTCCCTTAAAACTGCCTTAAATTAGATTTTGAATTTATTCACTAATGAGATGTGAGCACTGCTGACCGAGGCCAGCATTTATTGCCCCTCCATAGTTGCCTTTGACAAGGTGGTGGTGAGCTGCCCTGTGCTTTCTCAGAATGTCTCCTGAATTTTAAAAGTGAAGAATTATAGTGCAACAATGAAACAATGCCCCCTTCAAAATGTTATTTTTGGACTTGGCCAGTTTTCCCAGTGTTTGCTACCTTTAAACATTTCTGCACCATTTCTGCCTATCGCAATATTTAGCAGAGTAAGACCTGTACTGTATCTTCTGGGCAGCTGCACATACACACCATGTGGCAGCAGCACTGCACCCAAAGACATTTAAAATTAATTATCATTTCAAGGTAGCCACGTTAACTATCCACGCCATTTGTTTCTTCTCAAAATTTTCTAATTCAAGAAGAGTTTAAGAAAGGCTGTTACCGAAAGTATGATCTACTAAAATCAAAATAATGAACAGTATTTTGTTCTACATGCTTATCGCTAGTTTCGGCCAATTTTCTGATCAGGGTACTCTTTGGAATTACAAGACAAACAGCTGGATTTCTTGATAAAAACTGAAAGAACTGCGATGCTGTAAATCAGGAACAGAAACTGGAAAAGTTTCTGGAAAAGATCCGAGGAAGGGTCACTGGACCCGAAACATCAACTCTGATTTTCTCTTCACAGATGCTGCCAGACTTGCTAAGCTTTTCCAGCAACTTCTACAAGCTGGATTTCTCAACTCTGGGAAAATTAGACCGAAGAAGAGTCTATTATTAAGAGAAAATCCATCCTAAAATTGGAAAATAGAAACAATGACCTATTCAATGCCATTTAACTAGAGCAAGGACATATCTTTAAATACAGAATCATTATAGTGTGAAAGCAGGTCACTTGGCCTATTGAGTCCATTCCAGTCCTTCGAAGAGCATTACAACCGGATCCACACACCTAATTATCCCTATAACCCTGCAATTCCCATGGCTAATCTACCTAGTCTGCACATCCCCAAACGCTATGGGCAATTTTGCATGGCCATTCCACCTAATTGCACATCTCTGGACCGTGGGAGGAAATCAGAGCACCTGGAGGAAACCCACGCAGACATGGGGAGAATATGCAAACTCCACACAGACAGTTGCCTGAGGATAGAATCAAAACCAAGTCCCTGGCACTGTCAGACAGCAGTGCTAACCACCGAGCTGCCATGCCGTCCTGAATATGATCTGAATAACAGTGATTTCTGGCTAAGAAAAATAGCTGACCTGTCAGCAAGAGAAACAGACATGTTCTGGGAAAGCTGCCGAGAAATAATCATTAGACATGCAGCTATTTGGAAATACTTTGCATGAAGTTTCTCATTTTCTATATCAGATTTTATAATAACCACCTAATGTACATTTGACAGTTATTTAGTTTCAAAAATTGAACCATTTAACTAAATGGACTTAATTATAGATATGTCACTAATAATTGCAACCACAATATTCCCCGCCGTCCTCTTTGCCTAAGATCTGTCCAAACCACTAACTCTCCCTCAGATATTTCCCCAAATCCCTTCCATCAACCACAACTTCTCCCCCTCTCCTCCTGAACCTCTAACACGCAGTTCCACTATCCCCATGATCTCCGTTCCAAGCTACCGTACTAATCACTAATCAGGACTTTAATTGAGAGACAATCTTCTCTTGCACTTTATAGCTCCTTAAAAATTTAGAAAACTACCCTATCCTACTTCTAATAGGAAAGGAAGTGGAAAAGTAGATTTTAAAACTGGCAAGCACCCAACCATGGAAGGAAAGCTTGATAAAACTTTGCAAAACACTTCAAAATGCAGAATTAGCAATTTACTTTATTTCCAACTTTACCTGGATAATTTAGTTGGAGAAAGAAAAATAACATATTCAGTTTAACTAAAATAAAATTACATCCTCAAATTGGAGATGGCATACTAACAAATGAAAGTGTTCAAATTCACCTCATTGCAACTTTAATAGAGCTGCGAACCCATTTAGTTTAAGCCTGTATTGAAAATAAAGGAGGAATTTCAGATGGTTGCAGCATTTTTAGGTGATTGCTTTAGGTTCAATTTCCCAGCCTATAGAGAAAAAGCATTATGCCGACAATGGGGATTCATAAAGTGAAATATCATAGACAATTATTACATTGCAAACAGCCACTGCAGTACTAATAAACAGGTCCAAACTTATGTGCATAGCAAACAACTTCCAATAACTACAGAGGTTAAATAATTTCACCAAAGTTAATGCATTTTTTGGGACTATTTGCTGATCCTTGTTCATCACCTACCATGACAAACAGTATGCTAATCAAGTTAAGGGCTGCTAGTCCTGGTATTATCTTTCAATTATTGAACTCAGTGTCTGCTGTAAGTATACCTACATCAGATTCAGAAGGTTGAACCAACTTCCATGTGTCAAATGTTACAGTTGGCAACCCATTTCATTAATAAAGCCTGGCATTTGAAATGCACCCTTGCCACAACCCTTCTCACAACTTGATAGCATCCACAAAATGTCCATCTTTAATGAATTTTCACTGTGAGATTCATAAAGATATTTTACTTAATCCAATTCAGAACCAAGTTCAGATTAATCCAAAAAAAAAACATTTGTTTAAGGCTACAAAAGAAGACTGAAATTCCTCATGACCATTGAAACTGCATCTCACACAAGCTCCAAAAGTGAAAACTCTATATTTTCTCTTACCAGAAAATGTGTGCAATTATACCAGAAGATCTCATTGTGCTGTAAGTCAGGGGAGGGTGAGTATTCTTCTACTAGGAGGATATTGGTAGATAAGTGAAACATTGCATTTGTTATTATATTCATGATTAAGGCAAGTGTAAAGATCTTAAAATTGATCTCACAACTTGGCTGATTATGTTACATCAATCAAGAAACATTTTGAAAGCACCATTACCGAGATTAAAAGGACAACAAGATTATGTGTAAACTCAATTTGTGCTTTAATTCAATTAAGATTAGACCTTCTATCTATATAAGCATGCGTTTTCCTTGTTAATTGAATTCTTAAATTCTAAAAATACAGCACCTATTGGTTGAAGATGCTTTAATGGGAAGACAATTTTCAATATGTGCCAGCATGAGAAAATTAAGGATTAGCTTTCAACCACAATTGCCTATTATTAATCAAATTAATCATAGGGATTGAATTTTGTTTTCAATCAAGGGTGTTTTGTACAAGTTAGAAAAGAGCATTGCTTTAATTAGTGCACTCTAAGTTGAGCTTGGTGCCTGGAAAGAGAAAAAAATTGCCTGCAGGCTTACATTAAATTCTAATGGTACTTTCAGTTACTCTTCAAAATAGGTTTCAAGTGATTAACTGTCATTTATTTCTTTTTTGAAGTGCCTGCGTAATTTTTTTTTTAAAAGTGACACGATCCAGTTTAAAAGATCTATTTTCCAAATTGTTTCTTGTAATGACATGAGCTATAATAAATTTCACTGAAGTTTAGTAAGTTTCAGTAACTCAATTCAAACGTAACAGGAAATCGTCAGCGGACCTATCAGCAGCTGTAAAAGAAACTATACAGGTAATATAGATTCTAACGAAGGATCCAAATCAACAACAATATTGTTATGAAACAGCTTTAATGAACAAAATGTTCCGAGTTTCTTCATAAGAACAAAACAAGATGCCAAGCTATCTAAGGCAGGGCTTCCTAAAGTGTGGGTCAGGACTTCAAGTGGGATTATAAAGTGGAATTTTTTGACACAAGCTCTGAGGGAACAATGGCTGCTGTGGAGCTCTGACCAAGCTATAACAGCTGTACAGCTGTCCTCACTGGTGATCATGACTAGTTGTCAAGCCTTGAACATGGGTCCATAAGACCATAAGACATAGGAGTGGAAGTAAGGCCATTCGGCCCATCGAGTCCACTCCGCAAATGATCATAAACATTTGGGAAACAGTGTGTCAGGAAATATAAGGGAAGATTGTCAAACATTTGGTCAAAAAGTAGGTATTAAGGATTATCTAGCAGGGGGGAGCACAAGGAAAGAGAGATAAAGAGGTGTAGGAAGAAATCTCTGAGTTTTAGCCCTTGCTGTTGAAAGCACATCAACCAATGTTTGAGTGATTAAAAGCAGGAATGTTCAATGGGCCAGAATTAAAAGGGTGCAGAGAGTAGGGCTATGCTTGTAGTGCTGGAGTAAATTACAGAAATAGAAAGGAGACAGGCTATGGCAAGAATGGGAACTTTAAAATTGAGTTGTCATTTAACCAGGAACCAATATAGGCCATCTGGACTTAGTGCATATTGAAGCATTAAGGGACTTGGGGGTCCTAGTTCAGAACTTACTTAAGGTTAACATGCAGGTTCGGTTGGTAGTAGGAAGGCAAATGTGATGTTAGCATTCATTTCAAGAGGACTAGAGCATAAGTGCAGAGATATACTGTTGAGTCTGTATAAGACATTGATCAGACCATATTTGGAATACTGTGAGCAGTTTTGGGCCCCATATCTAAGGAAGGATTTGCTGGCATTGGTGGGGGTCCAGAGGAGGTTTACAAGAATGACCCCAGGAAGAAGGGCTTGTCATATGAACAGCAGTTGAGGACTCTGGGTCTATACTCAGTGGGATTTAGAAGGATGAGGGGGTATCTCATTGAAACTTACAGAATACTGAGAGGCCTGGATGTAGTGGCTATGGAGAAGATGTTTCCACTAGTATGAGAGACTAGAATCAGAGGCCATAGTCTCAGAATGAAAGGATAATTCTTTAGAAATGAGATGAGATGGATTTCTTCAGCCAGAGAGTGATGACTCTCTGGAACTCATTGCAACTGAGGACTATACAGGCCGAGTCATTGTGCGCATTTAAGACAGAAGTAAATTGGTTCTTGATTAGTAAGGGGATCAAGGGTTATGGGGAGAAAGGAGGAGAATGGGGTCGAGAAACATTCAGCTAAGATTAAATGGTGGAGCAGACTCGATGGGCCAAATGGCCTCACTCTTCTCCAATATTTTATGATCTTATGGCTTTATAATGTGCCAAAGTGTAAGATTGCCTATTCTGACAGAAAGAACAAAAACAACAGCATATTATCCAAATGATGAGAAGTTGTAGAGTTCTGAGATGGAAAGAGATCCGGGCGTCCTAGTGAATAAACCAGAAAAGGTTTGTATGCAGGTACAGCAAGTAATCAGGTAAGCTAATGGAATGTTATGCTTTATTGTAAGGGGAATTAAATGTAAGAGTCAGGAGTTACGCTTCAGTTATGTACAGTACTAGTCAACATATTCACAGAAAGATGTTAATACATTGGAAGCAGTTTAGAGAACATTTGCTTGAATTATACTTGGAATGAAAAGTTATCTTATGAAGAAAGGCTAGACAGGCTGGGCCTCTGGAGTTTAGAAGAGTCAGAAATGAATTAATTGAAAAAATATAAGATCCTGAGGGGACTTGACTGGGTGGATGTTGAAACAATGTTGGAGAACTAGAGATCATAGTTCAAGAATAAGGGATCACCTATTGAAGTCAGAGATGAAAAATGTTTTTTTCTGGGGGTTGTGAGTATTTGCAATTTGCTTCCTCAAATATTTTTAAGCTAAAAGTAGATAGATTCTTGATTACTAAGGGGATGAAAGATAATTGTGGGTATGCAGAAATGTCAATTTGAGGTTAAAATCAGATCAGGTATAATGTTATTGAATGGTATAGTAGGCTCAAAGGGCTGAGTCAGCTAATCTTCTTCCTTATTCGTATGTTTGTAGGACATGTGGCTGAAATCCTCTTACCTTGAACTCCAAGTATTAGCGAGGATGTTCTCATATACGATGCTGCCTTTCTTAAGTAATATGGGTGGGATTGTGGGGACAAAGTAACAATAATCAAATGGCACATACCATGTCCTTATGGTATTTGTGTGACATAGCTTGTGCTGCATTAATCAGAATAAAGTCCCCACGTTAAGAGGTCCATGTCAAAATTTTCCATGGCCCTCCTTGTCAGAGTGTCCATGTCCCACTGCATGGAGGACTGTTCTCGAATTACACCTATCTATTTTGCAAATGCTGACTGCTCACATTACTAAGCACCTGTTCAGTTTCCCATATTCCCCACACAAGTTCATTAGAAACATGACCAGTGGATCCAGCTACAAGAGGAGTTACTGTACTGTGGCCCTAATGCTACAATCATTCCTTGATTGGAAATTTGTTGTTGATTGAAAGACAAGTGGACTTTGTCTGTTCCCACAGTAAATGCAAATTTCTATTCCTTGTTTCTTTCTTTGTTTCGCTGTTGTTGAGTAACAGTGAATGTTTTTAACCCTTTGAAACTTTCCAAGATGTGATATCTCCACATTGAATAATAGAAAGATGGTATGCTATGCTGGGCATTATGGAAAGAGTAGCACTCCCTTAAACAGGATTGTAAGATGCTGTGGTAGTAAGGACAGTAATCTGTGTGGCTTGATTCTTATATCTGCAGTTACAATAATAGTCCATCAGACAGGTGATGCTACAAAATAGCAATACGTTTACAAATCTGCATCCTGTATTTGAATTTGCCCTCAGAAGCATTTCCTTCCCATTACATACAGTAAGAGGGCAGCTCTTGGCCTGGTGTATGGCTGGGCTTAAAGATGGTGTCAATGCCAGGCATCTCAAGGGGGTCCAACAGTGGTGAGTAACTCTGCCATTGCTGAGTGGAAGATAGTGTTAGCAGGGCACCGTAGAGGTGTGGTGCACAGCTCATGAGGTGAGCTGCAGAGAATAACATTTGAAAACTAGCTAGGGCTCACAGAAAGAAATTTTCCATGAAAGTCACTGAAATTGAAACTTGGCCAATTTTTGTTAAAATTCAAACCCGGGTTTTGAACGTCTACAAGTTTCCGAAGGTTAAAACATGGTAAGCCAGTCAGAAGTACATTGGAATAGTGAAATCCGAAGGGAAGAAAAAGGATGGATGAGGGTTCCAGGAGCAGATGAGCTGTGCTGCAGACAGATTTGCATAATGTTGTAGAGGCAGAAATAAGCAATCTTGGCAATGGTGAGACAAAAACAGAAATTGCTGGAGAAACTCAGCAAGTCTGGCAGCGTTTGTGGAGAGAAAACAGAGTTAATGTGTTGGGCCCAGTAACCCTTCTTCAGACTCTGCTTTCTCTCTACAGATGCTGTCAGACCTGTTGAATTTCTCCACCTTTTTCTGTTTTAGTTTCAGATTTCCAGCATCACCAGTGCCTTGTTTTCTGTTTCAGTAATGGTGAGGATATGTAGTAGAAGCTCATTTTAGGATCGATGACGATATCTAGATTGCAAACACTGTGGTTCAGCCTCAGACAGTAACCAGGGAAGGCAAAGAATTCCGTCACTGTGGAGCAGAGTTGGTGGCAGGACTAGACAATAACTTCAGTCTTCCCAATATTTATTTGGAGAAAAGTTTAGCTGATTAAGTACTGGATATCAAACAAGTAGTATTAAGACTTAGAGAAATAGAAAGGTTGAGAGAGCTAGCTATGAGGTAGAGTTGGTTAGAGTTGTCAGCGTATATGTGGAAACAAACACCCCTGTGTTCAGAAGGTATTTCTAATAGAATGCATATATCAAAATTGTTTGAGAGGGCGGAGTTTGGCCAAATAATATTTCTTTCTGAATCACAGTGTAGTGACATGTTTAAATTTAAAAGAAAGTTTCTGTCTCATTATCTTCCAGTTTTCCTGAAATCTACAAAGCAGTCTAATTTTTCTTGGGAATCAAATCCCCTTCTGGTAAGTTTTTTACTAACTGAAACCTGAACATTTCCTAAAGAAAAGGGCCAAAAAAATCCCACAGTTACCACTTCTGATTTTCCCTTTGAAGATAAGACTTGCCTTGCATGGCCTCTTATTTCTTTGGATATTTTAGTTGCGTATGTAACTAACAGCTTCCTTAACAATCATAAATTTATGAGACTATCAATTTATAATGTGACTTAATCCAGATTATCTGAACAGAATGCTGAAGTTGGAGTTTTGAATGCAGACATTGAACAGAAACAATCTAAATTCAAAAACCTGAACTTCATCATTCTCGTCATAACTGTTAATTGTCTCCAGAAATTAAACATTCAATCAAACTCAATAATAACGTTGTGGAGCTGGATGAACACAGCAGGCCAAGCAGCATCAGAGGACCAGGAAAGTTGACGTTTCGGGTCGAGACCCTTCTTCAGAAATGGGGGAGGGGAAGGGGACTCTGAAATAAATAGAGAGAGAGGGGGAGGCGGATAGAAGATGGATAAAGGAGAAGATAGGTTGAGAGGAGACAGACAGGTCAAAGAGGTGGGGTTAGAGCCAGTAAAGGTGAATGTAGGTGGGATTTAGGTGGGGGATAGTTCAG
This sequence comes from Ginglymostoma cirratum, assembly GCA_024137785.1. NCBI lineage: Eukaryota > Metazoa > Chordata > Chondrichthyes > Orectolobiformes > Ginglymostomatidae > Ginglymostoma > Ginglymostoma cirratum. The sequence goes on along the minus strand of JAHRHZ010000078.1, from coordinate 20,578,965 downwards.
TCCAGGGAGGACAGACAGGTCAAGGGGGGGGATGAGGTTAGTGTGTAGGTGATGAGGGTGGGGCTTGAGGTGGGAGGAATGGTTAGGGAGGTGGGGACGAGCTGGGCTGGTTTTGGGATGTTGTCGGGGGAGGGGAGATTTTGAAGCTTGTGCAGTCCACATTAATACCATTGGGCTGCAGGGTTCCCAAGCGAAATATGAGATTCTGTTCCTGCAACGTTCGGGTGGCATCGTTGTGGCACTGGAGGAGGCCCAGGATGGGTATGTCGTCCAAGGAGTCAGAAGGGGAGTTGAAATGGTTCATGACTGGGAGGTGCAGTCGACTTCACAAGCTTCAAAATCTCCCCTCCCCCGACCGCATCCCAAAACCAGCCCAGCTCGTCCCCGCCTCCCTAATCTGTCCGTCCTTTTTCCCACCTATCCACTCCTCCCACCTCAACCGCCACCCCCACCTCCTACCTACCAGACTCATTCCTGCCTCCTTGACCTGTCCGTCCTCCCTGGACTGACCATCCTAATTCCCCACCTACACTCACCTTTACTGGCTCCATCCCTGTCTCTTTGACCTGTCTGTCTCCTCTCTACCTATCTGCCCCTTTATCCATCTTCCATCCGCCTCCCCTTCTCTCTCTATTTATTTCAGAATCCCCTTCCCCTCCCCCATTTCTGAAAAAGGGTCCAGACCCGAAACGTCAGCCTTCCCGCTCCTTTGATGCTGCTTGGCCTGCTGTGTTCATTCAGGTCTACACCTTGTTATCTCAGACTCTGAAAGCTTGTGTTTTCAAATAAACCTGTTGGACTATAACCTGGTGTTGTGTGATTTTTGACATGAAATAAAGTACCATTGCAAGATACAACAGAATATATGAAGCTCAAAATAAGCACAGTAAACTGATATACGTAGGTCTATTGTATTTTTTCAGTTACAAAACAAAACTATTCTAGAACATTTAACAGGAAAGATTTCAAAGCTAAAATTCTGTTACTGCACAACCTGTCACTTGTGGGCTTGATCTTCAGTTTAGAGAAGTACTACAGCTACTATTCAAAAAATATCAGATGTTATTTCTTTGAGTTTTGCTGTATAATTTCAATTAAAAATGTGAACTTGTACCACGGAAAAGCTGAACTTAAGAAGTAACTATATAACTGTAAAAAGATAAGTGATAATGTTTTAGTTTTCCCAGTTCTGTTGAAGACTGCACACCAGAAACATCAGAATCACCCCTTTGGCTGTACAGATGTTCACTATTTCTCTTGCTATTTCACAATTACACATTTTGTTTTAATTATGTAAAGTGTTACATCCCAAGTCAGACCACCAAATTTATGTTACAATCTTTTGGTTGGCTCACTTGCTGAGCTTGTCCGTTGTTCCGCAGATGTTTCATTACCCTGCTGGGTCACACCATCAGTGCAGCCTCCAATGAAGGCTTCATTGGAAGCTGCACTGATGATGTTACCCAGCAGGATAATGAAATGTCTGCGGAACAACGAACCAACTCAGCAAGTGAACCAACCACAACATCCACAACCCGAGCCACAAATCTACTCAAAAATCTTATGTTATGATCTACTTAGGGACCAGTAACTTTTTGTTACAAGTAGCTAAAGAATGAGATCCAGGGGCCTTAGTAAGAGAGTAAAGCCACAGAATTCCACAATTTTTAATGAATAACAATACACTTTATTAGACAAAGTTAGAACAGAAATACAAATTACAATACATGTACAATTTATATTCTGACCCCCAGAATTAACAGCCGGTCAATATAGGCAAACAGATTGAATGGACACCCCAAAGAGCATGTTAAACAGCAAGTATGGTGAAGACAGATCCCACAGATTTGACATCCCAACCCCAGATATTAATGACAGGGTGGATCATCTAATCTCATTAAATCTCACAAGAGATTATAATTCTTCAAATTACTGATCAGGCTGAATCACTTTGTCATGGACGACTTCAATGACTGATACCACTCTGGTCAGTCAGTCTCCTGGCTCTATGTTTCCCTGGGCTTTGAATCTGCACTCTAGGCTTATTCATAAGCATTACTTCAGCTCCACATGGACGGCCAGTTATTCTGAATAAATCCAGCCCTGTGATTTTCCCTGAGTTCCAATCCTGCTGCATTACATCAAGCAAATGCTGCTTGTGAGATTTTCAGAGCCCACTTTGTCAGCTGTGCTGAAGTGTTAATATTCACAAGTTTCTTCTGAGCCCATCATAGCTTCCTCCCAAAGCAAAGCCAATGATCTTCCCACTTCCTCAGCTTCCCAAGACATCTTCTGAGTTCTGACGCAATCTGGACCCTGTTCCAGATTTCTAATGCCCAGAATGACCCACATGGCCATGAATCACTGAATCAATCTAGTTCAGACTATCTAGGCTAGTCTACCTTCCAGCAGTACAGTGAACTGCAGCACCCCTAACATGGAATCTACTTCAGTCTCTGTCTGTCTCATTCTCCAATTAAATGTAACCATTGACCTCTTCTTCAGTAGCCTCTCCCTGTCCTGAGTGAAAACATTGCAATAAGCTTCTCCCCTACTACTGGGCAAAATTGAAAGTTGCAACTTTAGGAACGGTCTACCGCATTAAGGTTAGGTTGTAGATTGGCCTGCTTAGGGCAAAAAAGAACAGAAATAGAGGACTTTATCACATCAGTCACAAATTATACTTCTCCTGGCAATTAATGATAGGTTGGAAGGGTGCTGGAATGTCACTGCATCGTCAATGTAACTTTGACTGTTAATATTTTTGCTTTATGTTCTATATTGTCAATTGATATTTGAGTTCGGCATTGGTGATATTTGTTTTATATCGTTACAAATTAATCTTCCTTGATAGTATTTGTAGTCTACTAGCTTTGGTCTTTTTATGAGCAATGTTTCTCCATCCTTCCTATTCCTTTTTTATTTATGTTTTTTGTTAATCAGCACAACAGCAGATCCAGACATGATTGCCTGCATGCTCCAGAAGGAGAGTTTTGGCCATCAGCGCCTGATAAAGGACCAAGCATTTGGTCTGAGGGCAACCCACTAATGGCCCTTTCTTCTGATCCCCTGCTCTGAAGCTGCTTCCAGCCATTACTCAGAGATAAAAGGTACTGCAGATCCAGCCATTACTCACCTGTTTCCTGGGATACAGCAATGAAGCTAGACTTTGAGTTGGTATCAGTCTGACAGTGGTCACTGTCTCGCCAGTGGCACCACTGCTCAATAGGCCTGCCAGCAGCTCTCAGCAAGCCCGGGATTCACCCCCTGAGTAATAATCCTGGGGACGATCCACTGCTTTTCAGGGGCTGATAAGCACTTTGTTCAGTGGGCCATCCTCATGCAGGGTGAGGTTCCTCTCGATTCTCCAGCTAGCTGGTGTGACCGATAAGTTCCATCCACTGAATCCATTCCCACATCTATTCAGCTCATCACCACCAAACCCTTAGCAAACAGCTCTGCTCTCTGCGCTTGTTTTCGTTGGATTCCCAACATTGAGCAGGTAAAATAATTGGAAGGAGTAAAGGTGGAGGTAGCAGGAATTGTAGGTTCAATGCAAAAAGCTACAAGGATGTCAATGGAAACAGCTATCAAGCCTGATTGGGACAGTGATGTGCAAAGGAGAGGCTTTCTGACTTCCACCAGCTGAGGTAGGAATAAGCAGAGCTGACAATCAGTGGGCAAACATGGGAGGTTTGACAGACAGTGAAATGAACTGTAAAAGACACAGGGATGAATTTCCGGTTGGATCCTTGCATTCGACCACAATAACGCCAAAACAAAATCATAGAGACTGGAGAAAAGCAATGTAAATAACATTTACTGTTGTAACGTTCTTGGAAATCCTGATTTCTGCCAAAGTTACAGCATCATAGCATCAGAAAGTCTAAGGAAGTTCAGAAACAAATAAAATGTACAGCAATGAATCACTAGGTTACTTCCAGGAATGAAAAAATATATTACTGGAAAGAGACAGAGACAAGATTTTGTAACCTGCTTTACTGGTGCAGTGATGTTCAGAGAAGATTTATTTAAGGTTTTAAAATTATGAAGGGTTTTGACAGAGTTAAAAATTTCCTTTGGTTGGAAAATCTGTTACAAAGGAAAGTCAATTTAAAATTTCCACTCAGAAAATATGAGAAGCAAGGTTAGGAGAAAAGTATTTTAGTTGCTGAAGCATGGCATGTGCAGTTAGAGGAAATAGTTGAGGCACAGAACATTACATCTTTTAAGGGCAAAGTGGATAATTATTGAAAGCACTGAAGATCAGGCTTTGGGCCTTTGCTATTCATAACTTTTATCAATGTTATCAGTGCATCAATACAATAAAACATTGGTATACAAACTGAATGCAGATGCTGTAATTCAGAATCAAAACAACACAAATAGCTGGAAAAGTTCACCAGGTCTGGCTGCATCTGTGGAGAGAAATCAGAGTTAATGTTTCAGGTCTGTTGACCCTTCCTCAGAATTTCTCAGAGATGTTGTCAGACCTGCTGAGCTTTTCCAGCAATTTATTTTTCTGAAACATCGGAATATCATCTGCAAGTTCTTGGATGATGCAAAATCTGTGCTAGGGTCAGAATCTTCATAGCAAGAATAAAAGGAGGATGATTGGCTCTAGGTTTTATGGAGAAAGAGTCCAAATATGGGTATAATAATTCATTTATTTTGATCCATCATGGGATGTGGGTAACGCTGGCTGGGCCAACATTTATTGCCCATTTTTAATTGTCCAGAGGGTAGTTCAGAGTTGATCACATTGCTGTGGGTCTGGAGTCACGTGTAGGCCAGACTAGGTAAGAATGGCACATTTCCCTCCCTAAAGGATCCTAGTGAACCACAGTTCACTAATATATGTACATATATGTAGAGCAATGCATGTAGATAGGGTGAAAATTAGAGGCGCTTGTGCCATGTTCAGGTATATTGTCAGAGAAATTAGAGTAAGGATTCACAATTAGAATCCAATAGTTAACAGACAGCCACTTGGCTCTTCTACTTGACTTTAAATCAGGTTCATCTAGCATTTACCTGTATAATAGAAGATAATGGTAAAGAAAAATCGAAGTCACTGGTTTAAAAGACGTCAGAAATCAACACTGGTTCTTGGTCCCAGGTTTTTTCGCTCTTGAAAAGTGAAGACAGTGGGGATTGGACTAAAATGTTTAAAGTACCGAACTTCGTAAATTTAGGCAGATAACTTGAATTCGATAAATTAGAGAGAATAAGAGGACATGAGTACACATTGCAGAAGTATTGGCTATGAGGAAAGATTTCTCCCTTCACCATTGGAACGTTGCTGGCTCATGCAATAGAATCAGATTCACCACAAACTTTCAAAAGACAGCTGAACAGGTAAAGAACAAATGTGTGGAATGTACTTCTGTGTTTTGGTATTTTGTATTCATTATTGTTTGGAATTTACTGATCAGCTTCAGGAATTAGAGAGGAATTTCTCCAAATCCTTTATTTCAGATACAGACCAAGAACTTGTTTTAAAAAGATAATTCTATCTTTCCTATGAGGAAATTAAGTGATGAATTGGAAATATTGGGAATTGTGTTATCTAGTGCAACACAACCGAAAGACTAGATAGACCAGCTGGTTGTTATGACAACCTTTTAACATGTTTTTAAGATGCAAACTTAAGAAGAGAAAAGGGACAAAATTTTTAATTGCTCTTGCAGAAATCCAGCACAGAGCAACGGTTCAAATCGCTCTCCAGAACAAAACCATACATATTGGATTATTACCAAAAGTATCAGTGAAATGTCTAGAAGTATTTAGACAGACTTTATTCAATTTACAGAATGTTTTGTTTTCCTGTGAACAATCAGAAAATACAAAAATTCCCTAACTACTGACTTGTTATATATAGGAGCAGCTTGAATTAAGCGTCTGCACTGTTTTTCAACTTGGTATAAATGGTGATCGGGATTTATCTGGAAGTTTTATGCTGCTTATTTACAAAAGCTGTGTAATTAACTCAAGCTGACTGTGTCTTGGCACAAACCACCCACTTTGTGGCTAATGTCTGCAGATAGGTATCATGCCTAGTATGGTTTCCACTTATCACTTGATGCACTGGAATCCAGAGATTACAATCAACTGAAGGTAAATGGAAAAGCATTTAAAACCACAATCGAGTTTTGCCAACATTGGACAGATCTCGACTCAGCTGCAAACATTTGTATTTAATCAAACTTACAGTAATCTAGTGATGGACTGGATCAGAACTCATCCCAATAGGGTTGAAGTACCTGGACTGAGTTTAGTTTTGGATATCCTAGACAAAAATGTTGCACTCAGTTCAGATGCATTCAATATTTATTAGGTGTAACCATCCCATTTGTGTGTAATAAAAAGATTTCACATGTCCAACAGAAAAAAAATTGTGCTACATTCATTCCTGTTTAAGATTTCTTCAGCCATTAATTTCACTCACCTGAAACTCAATAGCAGTTAGCTGTTCTTCAGTCTTAAAGAGCAGGCTTTTAACAGGAGATTTCTTTTCCTGTCTTATATAAGTTGGACTGCTAAAGATAGTTATAAACATTTGTTCCCTGGAAGCGATTTCTACCTTTCCTATGCAATATTATTATGGCATCAGATAGTGGGGTGTAACATTGCTTTGTCACATCCGAGACAGCAAGGTGAATCAGAAAATGAACAAAATATTCAGTTATTTAAAAAAGATCTTGCAAAGGTGATGGATTTCCCTGTGCCAGATTTCTAACTGGCAAAACAACACATAAACTGAGACAACAAAGCCAAACATTTACCAGGTTTGCGATACTGCTCCTATGTCTATATTTTCTGAGCTAACAGCCCATTTGTGTAAAGCAAACTCCAAAGGTTGCCACATGCTGATTGGTTGAGGAGAGGGAACTAAATGTAACATATTTTGTATAAAATTGAGTTTGTATACATCAATCAAATCTCAAACATGATGTGTCGAAATATTTGGATAAATGCACTACTTGCAACTCTTGACATCCAGAAGTTGTTTTAGATCAAAACAGAAATATTTATAAATAAACCCCCATTTAATTACAAAGTGTAAAGCCTGACAGACTCTAAAACATTGTCTACTTTCATCTGATTGGTTTGAATGGAAACACAAACACCTTTTTTTGCATGGAATGTGAGCATCTCTGACAAGGCCAGAATTTGTGGCTCATCTTCAGTTGCCCTTGGACTGAGTGGCTTATGAAGCTAATACAGAAGGTTGTTTACGGTCGACCAAATCATTGGGGATCTGGAGTCACACGTAGGCCGAACTGGGTAAGGATGACAGAATTCCTTCCTTAGAGAACATGATTTAGATAATGGCAAAAGTGATGGACATCAGTTTGGTGAAAGACAAAGCTTTGATTTTAAAAATTCATTATTAACTGTTAACGTTCGGTTTGAAATGACTGAAGCTCAAAGTTTAAAAAATAATATTGCAATATGCTTGTAGACAAACTATTAGGGCTCAATGTTTTGTTTTTTTCTAATCTGGTGAAACATAGATGAGAGAAGAGAATGGGAAATGTTGATATTTACTCACTGATTATCTTCTTATTGTCCCAGAAATCGCATTCTATCCATTGTCTTTATCACAAAGTTTGATGTTTGTAAATGAATAATTCATTGTTAATTTTTCAGCAATTTCTGTAACCATCATAGTCAGAAATTTCAGTCATATTGTTCAGTGCAATGTATTGAATACTAAATGTTTACATATCAACATCTCTGAAGTTACAAAATAGACTGAACCAAAGGCAAGTTTGAAAAGAAGATTTTAAATTGGGGTAAAATGGAAAAATAAAACCACGATAACAGTAGCATGCAAAACCATAGTTGGATCATCAAAATCAAAAAATCAAGGGCACGTGACTCTGCAGTTGAGCATAATCTCACACATTCTCCAGATCCACTATTGTGCACCTAGAGTCTCTGTATCTGGAGAGCAATGAAAGCACGATGAAGAGGGAAAAAAACTAGTACAATGCTTTTTAAGTATTTTTCTATTTAGTCATGGGATGTGGGCAATGGTGGCTTGGCCAGCATTTACTACCCATCCCTAATTGCCCTGGAGAAGTTGGTGGACAGCATTTTTCTTGAACCACTGAAGTCCTTGGAGTGTATGGACACCCACAGTACTGATAGGAAGAGTTTCAGAATCTGGACCCAGCAACAGGGCAGGAAAGGCAATATATTTCCAAATCAGGATGGTGTGTGGTTTGGAGGGAAACCTGCAGTTGGTGGTGTTCCCGTGCATTTGCTGGGAAATTTTCCACATTGTTGAGTACATGCAAATGTGGTAATGGCTGGCTCCATGATCTTTGCAGAATCCAGTGCCTTCAGCCATTTCTAGATTTCACGCCAAGTGATTCAGTTTAATTGAAGGCTGGCATTTGTGATGCTGTGAACCTCAGGAGACCAAAAAAATGGAATTTGACATTTAGAGTTTACACAGGGTAATATTAAATAACAAAACTATCAATCACATGGATAAAAATAGAAGTTATCAACTATATACACCATTAAATGCTTTTGCAGCAATGACTGAATTAACCAGAAATCTCGTCAAGAACAAATATTCAGAACAGGTAAAACCTTTTTTGTTTATACTTCCAGCAGCTTTAATTCTGCCTGTTCAGACATGATATGACACACCTCTGCTGCAGGTGGGACTTGAACCTGAGTCTTCTGGTCTTTATGTACTATACTTCAATACTGAGATCCAACTGGAGTGTCTAAAGATGAAACCTATTGATACTTAACATGAGGTAGTTATAGCAAAATCAGTCCTTATGTTGGGGGAGTCCAGACAAAGGAACTGAAATCTTATTATTAGTGTTAAGCTATCTAGTGATATAGGGACTTCATTTCTATGATTTCCAGGCACAGGGGAGAGTAGAAAGGTCAGTTTTGCCAAAAATAACCCCATCCCGACACTCCACCATCCCCCTCCACCACCAATCACCACTCCTAACCTGCAACCAATCCCAAAAGACAATGGGTGCTGCAACAGTTCAGCTCCTCAGGAGAGACATTGATAATGTCTGTTAAATAAGCATACTAATGACTGATATGCTAAAAAAAGGGATCAAGGTGCTATGCCTGACTCCTATTCCAATATAATGGGCCATATTTGTCAGTCTCCAATAGTCTTGATGTGCTGATCAGTCTTGATCTGACTAATGAAGCTTATTCAGACTTTGATAGATTTAGAAAGTCAAAAGGTTATTCTGTGGAAGAATATAAGACCATACGTGACACATAGGAAGATGGTCATGGTTGTTGGAGGTTAATCATCTCAGCTCCAGGACATCTCTGCAGGAGTTCCTCAGGGTAGTGTCCTCGGCCCAACCATCTTCAGATGCTTCATCAATGACCTTCCCCCCATCATAAGGTCAGAAGTGGGGATGTTCACTGATGATTGCACAATGTTTAGCACTATTTGTGACTCCTCAGATACTGAAGCTGCCCATGTTCAAATGCAACAAGATCTGGACAATATCCAGCTTGGGCTGACAAGTGGCAAGTGTTTGGTCCTAGACTCTACCACAAAAGGAGACAACATCTACACATCTACCCTGTCTATCTCCTTAAGAAACCTCCAAAGATCGTTTCACTGAACTTGAGTGCTAGATTTTTGTGATTCATGCGTGAGGATCCCCAGATCTCTCAGTACTGCAGCCTTCAATAGTCTTTCTCCTTTAAATAATCAGCTCTTCTATTCATCCTACCAAAGTGCATTGCCTCACATTTTCCCACATTGTATTGCAAGCTTTAGTTTATTCATTCAAATTGTCTAAAACACCCTGTAGACCTATTGCAGAAGTAGAGAATTTGGCTCTTTGAGCCTGCTCCACCATTCAATATGATCATGACTGATCCAATTCAATGCCCTGTTTCTGCTTTCTCCCCATACCTTTGCTCCCTTTAGACACAAGAACTATATTTAATGCCTTCTTGAAAACACTCAATAATTCGGGCTCAACAGCTTTCTGTGATACAGGCTCACCACTCTCTGGGTGAAGAAATTTCTCTTCATCTCAATGTTAAATGGCCTACCCCATATCTTTAAACAGTGACTTTTGGTGCTGGACTCCGTGGTCATTGAGAACATCCTTCCTGCATTTACCATGTCTAGTCCTGTTATAATTTTTTTTAAAATTTCTGTGAGATCTCCTTCATTCTTTTAAACTCCAATGAATATAGTCCGAATCAATCCAGTCTCTCTGCATACACTATTCCTGCCATTCCAGGAATCAGTCTGGTAAACCTTTATTGCACTACCTACATAGACAGAACATTTTTCCTCAGACAAAGAGACCAAAAATGCACACAATGCTTCAGGTGTTGTCTCACTAAGGCCTTGTACAATTGAAACAAGGCACCCCTGCTCCTGAAATCAAATCCTCTTGCTTTGAAGGCCAACATACCATTTGCCTTCTTCACCAGTGCTGTACCTGCATTCTTCCTTTCAATAATTGGTTAATAAGGATACCCAGGTCTCATTGGATCTCGCCTTTCCCAACCTATTACAATTCAGATAATAATCTGCCTTCTGTTTATGCTACCTTACAATTATCCACATTACACTCTATCTGCTACGTATTTTGCCCACTCAGTCAACTTGTCCAAATCATACCAAAGCATGTCTAAATCCTCTTCACAATTCACCCTCCTACCCAGCTTTTTATTTCCACCAAACTTGGAGATAGTACTTTCATTTCCCTCACCTAACTTGGTAACATAAAATATAAATACCTGGGGTCCAACTACTGATCCTTGCAGGACCCCACTAGTCACTGACAACCACTCGGAAAAAGAACCATTTGTTCCTACATTTTGTTTCATGTCTGCCAACCAGTTCTCTATCCATGTCGTACATGACCCCAAGCCCAAACACTTTAATGTTACATGCTAATCTCTTATGCAGGGCCTTATCGAACGCCTTCTGAAAGTCCAAGTAAACCAAATCCACTGGATCCCCTAATCAACTCTCCTGTTGATTTCCCTTTTGTAAATGCACACTGACTCTATTGAATGCTGTCCTTGTTTTCCAAATGCTCTGCTATTAAATCTTCTGGAACGGACTCTAATATTTTCTCACTATCAATGTGAGGTTAACCAGCCTACAATGACCTGTTTTCTTTCCACCTCCTATTTTACATTGTAGGGTTACATTAGCTACTCTCCAATCAATAACAACAGGTCCAGAGTCTACTGAATCTTGAAAAAATTGACCACCAATGCATCTATTTTTTCTCGGGTCACTCTAATAATTCCTCTGGGATATTGATTATCGGGCTCAGTGTTTAATCCCATCAGTTTCCCCAAAATCATTTCTCTATTGATACAGATTTCCTTCAGGTCCTCACTGACACTAGGCCTTGCACTCCCCAACATTTTTGGGAAGCTATTTGTGGCCCTTTGTGAAAAGAAAACTAAAACATGTACCTGTATGGGCACAGTTATGCTTGCCTCTTTGTTGGTTATGTGGAACATTCCTTGTTCCAACCCAGCTCAGGACCCTCCACACAATTATTTCTCCGGTACATTGATGACATCATTGATGCTGCTTCCCTCTCTCATCCAGAATTGTAAAATTTTGCTTGAAATTTCCATTCCTCCCTCACCTTCACCTGGTCCACCTCTGATTCCTCCCTTTGACATCGACAGTTTCTATTTCTATGGTTAAGTTGGCCCCCGATATCCATTAACAAATTCATCGTCTCCCACAGTTACCTTGACTATGCATTCTCACACCTTGCTTGCTGTAAGGACCTTATTACATTCTCCAAGTTTCTCTGAGTCTATTTCCATCGCATCTGTTCTGATGATATCACCTTCTGCAGGGGGGATTGGCGGGGGAGGAATCCTTAGATGTGTCTATTTTCCTCAAACGAGGATTCTCCATCACCATGCTTAACATGGGCCCTCATCCATGTCTGACCCATTTCCTGCATTTCTGCCAAAACCCCTTCCCTTCGTCCTATATCAATAGGGACCCCCTGGTCCTCACTTTTCACCCAACCAGGATCCACATTCAATTACACCAAATCACTGCATCCATAAATACACTGAGTCATACAATGATGTTATAATTAAAATTGTAACATTCAGCTGTGTTCTTATCGACTGTCATCATCAACCTTCTCAACTAGATATAGCTAATCTGCTAATACTATTTTATTGGCTCTATTGGTGTAGTAACAGGGAGCACTAAGTGATTGAGATGTATTAATATATCAAGCCAAACCTGGCTGATGCAATAACCAATCATTTCAGTATTCCTTAAGGCAGCTAGGATTAGTGTAAAAGTAAGGACAGGGGTAAAACTTGTGAAAAGGAATGGTAGAAGCACTAAGTCGTGGGAATGAGAAAGGATTGGAGAGCAAGGGACTGGTAGAAAGTAGCAAACTGTCACGTCATATCTATTATAGCTTTAGAAATTTGGCAGAAATATCCCACTTTTCCTGAACTAACTACAAGATTGTGTGGTTAGTATTTGGATGAATTATATGCTTACAGTATGACTACGAGGGGCAGGTTTAATAGCCCTTTGCTATTTACATGTATGGAATTTTAAATTTCAAAACAATTAAAATGAAAAGCTAATCATTTTCTCTATTTCAATAACACTTTATACTATGTAAGACTATTTTGTACTTATGTGTCAAATAGAAGTTGTCAAATTTCACTGGATAAAAAGGCCCATGACTCCAAATTTTTGTCATATAAATTTTAGTGCTGAACTTAAAACTTACGAACATTGTGATCTTAAAAATGTTTCTGATACTTGAAGAGTATGTTTGTTTAAATATGATTTCAAAGATTAGGTAAATATTGCAGCTATTATGGATTAATGAGCAGAAGTGAAGTGAGTTTACTACTTCTGAGGCAGCAAATGAAGTCTTACGTGATTTAAAAATGTCCAAATATAGTTTCTAAAATATTATAATCTGTTAATTTCCTCTGTTATTAGACAAACTTATTTTAAGAAACTAATAAAATGCATTTGCAAATAGAATATTTCTGCAGGAGAAATATTACGAATCTTATACAATACCCCTTTAAAACTAGTGATTTATTTTTAAAGTAAAACATGTTATACAGCATAACATAAACCTTTGCCATGTGCTTAGAATCATGTGTTTCACATTTTGGCTCCATTATGGAATAACCCAACCCATATCATTTGATATTTATTTAGCAGGAGAATTTATTTATTTTATTACTTTAATTTATTTACTCTTTACTACTCCTCTGTGCAACAAATATGGATTCAGTTCATGTGAATAAATTAGCTTATAAATCAAAAAGCTTATCCTTATAGTGGGGGAATGTTTTGGTACAGCTTCAAACATTCCTATTTTAAAACCATCACCTTTTTTCAAGAAAAGATGTCAGCTGCCTGACAGCAAAAGAAAACATTAGTAATTGAATTCTTCCAAACGCAGTAACACTTTATTCAAGAAAATAAAGGATTCCTTTGGTGAGCAGAACAACAGTCACTGAAGGACAAAATGTTTCTTTTAACATTTCAAAATCATGGAATTAGAGACAATTACGATGCAAATTATGCCATTCTGTTCTCCAAATCCTGATTTCTTGTTCACTCCAGTGGTCTTGAATATCCCTCTTTTACCAAACAACTACATTTTAAAAGGATTCATGGACTGCTTCAATGTCATTTATAGAGAATTGCATTGTCTGTTGGAGCTGTTTCTTTTCCCAAACTCCCCATAAAATTCACTAATTGGACAAAGCTATATGAAATTTTCTCATAACCCCTCATAATCTTAAAGATTACCATCAGGTCATTTGTAAAACTTTGCAGCTCAAGTGCCAAATTTTCTTCTTAGCTGTAACTGCTTACTCCTCCTCCTTTCACTTTTTGTTAATTTTCAATTACAAGGATAAGCATTTTAGTGAATTATCATAATTCCTTTGTTCTTTGAGTGTGGACAATGCTGACAAGATCAAAAGTATTGCCTACTTATTCTGAGCAAATGCAAGTCAGCCTCCTCTTTGAACTGTGGCAATCAATGAAGATGTTTAATAGGAAATTTGAGAACTTTGACCTGCAAAGAGGGAAATGAGATACTTACCCAAGTATAGATGATATGCAACTTGAAGAGAAACTTGGATGTGCTGCTGTTCCCACGACATTGCAGCTCTTATCTTCTCAATGTTAACTCCATCAACGTTAAGAGAAGCACTTGAGAGCTAATCTTGATGAGTTGATACAATATTCTGTAAAACTAAATTCTGCTCTCACATTCAAACAGCAAATTACTGACTGAGCCATCTAAAATGTTGCAGGCATCTAAAATTGGATTGGAGACTAGTTGTAAATGGTGTTCCCCAGGGATTGGTGTTGAAACCCTTGCTTTTTCCAAGTTATATAAACAATTTAAAGATGAGTACTGAGGGCAAAATTTCTGAATTTGGAAATGACTCCAAGCGAGGGAGAATTGTGAATTGTGAGGATGACACTGAGCAACTTCAGAGAGAGTTTGATAAGTTGGCCAAATGGGAAGACAGCTGGCAGACCAATTCCAATGCAAAGAAATATGAGGTAATGCATTTATGGAGAGACAATACAGGCTCAATGATACAACTTTAAGGGGAAAAGATGAGAAGAGGGATCTCAGGGTTCAAGTGCATAATTCTCTGGGAGTGGCCAGGCAATTTGTTAAGACAACCTATAGGATCTTTGGGTTTAGAAATAGAGGCACAGAGGAGAATAGCAAGGAAGTGATGCTACACATCTGCAAATCATCAGTTAGACCACATCTGGATATTCAGTTCTGGGCACTTTATTTAAGGAAGGATGTTAAAACACTGGTGTAGGGCAAAGGACATTTATGAGAATGATACCAAGTATGAAGGATTTTAGGTACAAGAAAATATTAGAGAAATTTTGCCTATCCCTGGAGCAGAGAAGATTAAGAAGTGGCTTTACTGAGGTGTTCAAAATTATGAACAATTTTGACAGAGTAAAGAAGGACATTCTGTTTCTACTAGTTGGTATGTCAGTAGCTGGGAATCACCATTTCAAGACTGTCAGCAAAAGAGCTAGGAGTGAGATAAGGAGGCACTTTATTGCTTAGAGAAGGTAGGATTTAGAATGCACTGCCTGAGAGAATGGTGGCGGCAGATTCTGTAGGAGGTTTCGATAGAGAGCTGTATGTATACTTGAAAGTGTTGATAAATTTAGAGGACTGCAGAGATAGAACTGGAGAATGGGACTATGTGGATTGCTTTTTTATGAGTGGGTACAGACATAATGGGTCAAATGGCCTGTTTCTGTACTGTAAAATTCTATGATGTTATGATTTTAGAGTTGTAGAATGCAGAGCAACTGGAAATCACTGAAATCAGGATTGCCAAAAACACAATAATGCACAGTAGCATAACAATAAAATATAATGAAGAGGGAAAAGGATGATTTCATTATTTCTGTTGAATTTTTGTCTCCTATTTTGTTTAAAGAGAAACAACCTCAGTGGTCAGTGTTTTGCATACTAAAGAAATAGATGTGTTTAGTAGATATAATGGAACTTCTGATGTTCCAATGGTTGGGATTATGCAGGTTCCTTTAACGTGAAATTCTGCACTCGGATTTGGTTAAGTGGCAAGGTTGCTGCATAATACATTGCTTGCAATGGGGTGAAGTGGCCTTCCTGCCACGTTTCCAATCTGTTAACCAATCCTTCCATTAGAATAGGTGCTGTGAAATAAAGTCATAGAATCATACAGCATAGAAACAGGCCCTTTGGCCCACCATGTCTATACTGATAAACAATCACCAAACTACACTAATTCCACTTACCTGCACTTGATCCATAGCCTACTATGCCCTGACATTTTAAGTGCTCATCTAGATTCTTCCCAAAGGTTACAGGAGTACTTGCTTCCGCCATCCTCTCCGGCAGCACATTCCATATTTCTATCACCCATTGGTAGATATGACGAGTACATTTTTTTCAAAAGCACAACATAGAAATTGGTTTCAAATAATTTGTATAACTCTTGGATCTTTTTCTCCAAGCTTTGATTACATTCAGCTTCACTTCAAGATTCTAAGTGTAATAATGACTGCACGTCACTAATATGCAAGCATTGTTATCCAGGATCTTCCAGCTTATAAGATATTCAAAGGGATAAACATGGCTTCCTTCATCTCTGGCAATCATTTCCATACTTCCCAAAAAAGTAATAAAGACGTGAGACTTTAAAGCGTAAGATGAACTTAGTGAAAAATGAGCAGTCAAAGTTAAGCAATTGTCAGATCTTCTGAGCACAAGACATTCCGTGTTTTGTAAGCTTTAGTACCGTTCTCATTTATGCTAGTAGGAATTTCTTTTAAAACCTTACAAATTGTCTCTTTCAGGCACTATGGGCTATATGTTTTGACTTCACTATTAATGGCATTGGCTGAGGGGATATGAGAAGGATTTTGATTGTGGCAATTAGTTTGATCAAAATCATTCCTTTTAATCATTTCATAGAATCATTTAGATGTATAAAAGATAGCAATCTCCCCCCGCCTGAGCAATGAATCCAACTATCTACTCGCAAATGTCTAAATTCCCAAATGGAAAGAAAGGATTTGTTTAAATTATAAACTTTTAGAGAGTGGGGGGCCTTAATGAACAATTACATAGCTTACTAGGTTAATAAGACCACCAGACCATACGAAATAGGAACAAGAACAGGATGCTTGGCCCCTCAAGCCTGCTCCACTATTCAATAGGGCCATGGCTGATCCTACATTCCTCACATGCACTTTCCTGCATTTTCCCAGTAATCCTTGATTTCCTGCTGATCAAAAATCTATCTGAGCCTTTCTATCTCAGGTTCACTAGGCTGATCCTAGTGTCGGTGTGGAGGGATTGTCTTAAAAGTAAAGGTTAAACTGGTCGAGACTCTACTCACTGGAGTCTAGAAGAATGAGAGGTGATCTCATTGAAACATGTAGGATTCTTAAGGGGCTTGACAGGATAAATGCTGAGAGAATGTTTCCCCTCACGGGGAGAGTCTATGACCAGAGGGCATAGTGTCAGAATTAAGGGCTGAGGAAGTTCTGAGGAATGGTCACCGGTCCCAAAATGTTAACTCTGTTTTTTCCCTTCACAGATGCTGCTGGATCTGCTGAGCTTTTCCAGCAACTTTGTTTTTGTTCCTGCCAACTTAAGACTGGGATGAAGTGTAATTTCTTCTTTCAGATGGTTGTGAACTCCTTGCCACAGAGAGCTGTGGGGGCGGATTCCTTGGGTAAATTTAAGGCTGATATAAATAGATTATTGATCAGTAGGGGAATCAAGGGTTACAGGAAAGGGCAGAAAAGTTGATGTGAGGAATTTCAGATTAGTCATGGTGCTATTGAATGGTGGCCGAACAGCCTACTCCTGTTCCTATTTCTTATTGCCTTATTGATGATGACAGCATAAATTAGATAAGGCCATAAAGAAAAGTTAGTGGAATCCTTAGATCCATTTGTGTGTATTATGTATATGTGTAGAATACAGAAGTTAGGAGGTGCTACGGGTATTTCTCCTAAATCGTGATAGTTGGATTCGTGTGTGACCTCATGCTATAGAAAATCACGTTGTAGAAAACCCCCTAGAAAATCGCACTATAGGGAAATTGCTATAGAAAATCGCTATACCTGTACAGCAGAAAATTCATGTTATCCAAACAGCGTCCACTATTCATCAACCAATTCACACTCACAAAACATGCATTATAGCAGAAATATCTGCATTGAACTTAGTTCAATGTGTGGGTTTCCTCCAGGTGCTCCGGTTTCCTCCCACAGTCCAAAGATGTGCAGGTTAGGTGGATTGGCCATGCTAAATTGCCCGTAGTGTTCAGGGAGGTGTAGATTAGGTGGGTTATAGGGGGATGGGTCTGGGTGGGATGCTCCGAGGTTCGGTGTGGACTTGTTGGGCCGAAGGGCCTGTTTCCACACTGTAGGGATTCTATGATTCTATGATTGTATGAAAGTATTTCCAAACAGCAAAGAGCCACAATCACTATCATCAATGATTTCTGGCTACTTTATTTTTCTGAATTACCAGGGAATATTCAAATACAGTCAAACACATTTCTGTGAGAACAAAGTTATAACAAAGGAAACCATATTGTGATAGCTTGAAGTACATATCAAAATTAAATTAATTGCCACTTTAAACAAAATAACCTATCCTTCACTAAGAACTTCCGTGCTCAGTAAATGAATAACAAAACCAAAATTGAAATTTATAAACTATTAAAATGTTCCATCGTCCTATAATTATAACTTCCTTACTATCTACGTTTATTCATATATATTTATTAAAAATGTATTATATTGTAGAATTAAATCTATTTGTAGTTAATTGAGATAAAGCAACATTTTCATTGTCCATACATTGACAGTAAATAACTAATGTAACATACAGTATCAAATCCGTTACTGATTTCATGTTATTATGTTGATTTACTTCATGTCAGGGCCAGTAAATCATTTACACTTGGCCAAATACTGGCATTGCTATTTCATTATTTTATGTCTAGAACATGATGATAGCAGAATGCAACTTGCTAATTGTATAGAAAAAGAAAATGTGGTGCATTGTCAAGCTACTACAAACTAATAGCTTTCAATAATTAGGTGCCCCTTCATTTACGTCAATGTCATAAAATACTTTATAACTAATTTATCACAGCATTTGGAAGATTCTATTGCATAGTAACTAATTTAAATGTAAACTTAAAGTGGAGGATTACTTTGTAATAAGATATTTCCAAAATATAATGCAATTTTGGCATAGAAGATGGTGTGGTCTGAAACAGTAGTTCAAGATCAAACCCATAAATTTTTATACTGTGACTTCCAGTTGACATTTTATTAGCATCAAGAGCTGTGTTAAGCCTTAAAAATACAATGAATGGCATTTCATTAAAAATTGAAAAATCATTCATTGCAGTTACCTTAGAAGACGGAACAGAAAGCAAAATCTTAAATTGAACCTCTATCAGAAAGCGCCCTTAATGAAAAATACGATGCACAAAACAGAGTTGGAAGTAGATGGCTATAATCTTTAAATTGATCCAGAGACACAGGATGGAGTACAACAAAGTAGCCAGTTTGTGCAACATAGGAATTTAGCAAAGCAATTCTTTTTTAAACAGCCTGTATTTTAACAGTTGTACACTTACACGACTTCAGTTCTCTTCCTAAAGGCAAATCCAACCCATAGTGCTTTGAATGTACCACAGATAGGGCATCAAGGCAGATCCTGAACCTACCTTAGCCAGAACAGGCATGAAACTCAGTGCTTCAGAGATAGTAGGAACTGCCGATGCTGGAGAATCTAAGATAACAAGGTGTAGAGCTGAATGAACACAGCAGGCTAAGCAGCCTCAGAGGAGCAGGAAAGCTGACGTTTTGGGCCTAGATCCTTCTT
>JAHRHZ010000078.1:20511482-20559099 GCA_024137785.1 Ginglymostoma cirratum | reverse complement strand
AAGAAGGATCTAGGCCCAAAACGTCAGCTTTCCTGCTCCTCTGATGCTGCTTGGCCTGCTGTGTTCATCTAGCTCTACACCTTGTTGTCTCTGAAACTCAGTGCTGTTTATTCCAATCTGATCAATGCCTGCCATTCCACCAAGTGAACCAATGAATCCACCAAGGAGTCCCAGGTGCTGTTCAAACGAGGTCTTATTGGAACTATGACAGCGGAAGAAGCAATTTTCTTTGCACCACATGGTTGACCAGGAATCTCTCTCACCCTTACCTCCTGCCTTTGGCATACTAAGAAGGATTTGGAGATTGATACTCAACCTGGTTGGCTGTATTGTGAATGCACTTTACTGAGCCTCTGGCTCAGAGGTAGAGATGTTACTGACTGCACCTCCACATATACAATATAAAGGCTAAAATAATGATTGCAAATATGACATGATATAATGAAAACACTGTTGGACACCCTTCATAAATGATGTAATAACCCTGATCAGTAACGTCAGTATTTAATATTCACCTTCGATATGGTGTTTTGTCTATTTTGGCTCAACATTGCAATGAAAACAAAGAAAGATAAATACTAAAGGATGTTGTTCAGTGGAACCTTTGTGTTGCAATGTTTCACCTCTCTTGAAAACATAAAACATTGATACTTCACAGTGAATACCAATACAAGTGCACAGTATAGACGTTTCTGTTCTGGTTGGCTATTAATGTAGAAAACTCTTTTGAAGCTGCCTGATAATGCAGTTAGTAAGTTTTTTTGTTATTTTTACTTTACACTGAATCTTGAATAAGCCCATGCCAAAAATTATGATAATTGCAATGACGCTATACCTTCAAGGTTAAAGCTAGTTGTAATAATAATAACAAAATTCTGAATATCCCCTCTACTGCATTTATTATAATCACTTAGACATCTAGTAGACACATACATGCAAAACAAATTACACTGCATTCTCTGTACTGTACCTCACCTATGCATTAGACATACTCCAATAGGAGGAACAAAATAAAAGGATATTTGGCAATATGTTTCATAAACTATGCAGACAATATATCAACCACAGACTATTCCCTGAAAACAGGAATTTGTGGTTGCCCTAGTTAGAAGGCACAGCATAACAAACCAGGATAAGCCAACATAATTCAGTCCCAATTTTACAGACGATTCTGCCATCATTTCTACTGTGTCATACTGATTTATATTACCTATAGTCAAGTACCAAAAACTACAACAAATTGAGAAGGACAGCTGTTTGGAACACAGGAGCTGTACCATAATACCAGCCAAGGTGCTGGGAGAGGTAAAACTAAAGGATGCATGACCACAACTGGTAGGAGAGTGTAATTACAGCAAGGCATGATCACACAGACATGACAGTAGTACTGTGGAAACATTTACAGCCAGAATGAATGCAAACACAAGATACGTCTTTCCTTTTTTCTTGGAAAGTGAACATATCTCCAAATTAAAGAAAAAGTACTTTATACTAATAATGTTTCAATTTAAGATATCAGGTATATCTTATTCACAAATGATTGACCTATTCCTGCTCCTGATCGTCTTCAAAATGTTAAATTTTACTCTGCAAATTAGAAGGAATAAAACAGGCTAATACCTTATTAAACCAGCATTGTTGGAGCATCCATTAAAAACAGACACTTCTGCTTTGGTGATTTGCAGACTTCACTCAATTTAGTACTGCTTGCAATTAGTGGAGACCTTTATATTTAGTGTAATTGCTTCTAATTGCAACTTGTTACAATAAAACATACATTAATTTACTTAAGCAAACAACATACACTGTGTGCTTGACTTCAGTTAAGATTATAAGGAAGTTTGGTCTTGATCCACTTTTTGTAATCAGATTGTGAACCTCTAAAGTGGTTCAGACTTCTTAGCATTGCAAATGCAGTACTAATGTTAAAATTACACAGTTAAAAGAAAGCAAAGTGCAAGTGATGAAAATCTGAAATTATAACTGTCTATGCTAGAAACCTTTAGTGTTTCTGATTTCAAAAGATCAGTTGTGTTTTTTTCAGCATACTCGTCTTTACAATTATTGATTTTTTCCCCCTGAAGTTTCAACAATATGTGCAGAACATATCATTGTTTTGATTTGACATGAATCATTCTAATGGTGAACACACTATGATCAATATATTTCATAACTCCAAAGTTACATTACATTTGTTTCAGTTTTCAACCTTGTCCAGTTTTAGTCAGTAAATATATCAGCATTTTTTTGCTGCTGGCCTCAATTACAAATCCCTTGAGATAACCATTGTAACAAATGATTCCATGATGTAAGGTGTGAGATTTATATAATTTAATGTTATTTATTTTAACATTTGTGTTGGAGTTAGTCACATTAGATTTTGATGTTTACCTGAAGGGGGTTTAATAATTAACTTGGTATTTCTGCAGCCATGGTGATTACTTTTAAAATGCAACATTCGAGAGAGACTTCCTAGAGAGTTTATTTACATTGGGAGAATTTATGAACAAACAAAGTAAACAATGTAGTGCATGAGGCTTTCAGATAGAAGAATCTGGAATTTTTGGGGTGCATTGGAGAAACACCCGTAGTTAGAAGGAAAAGCTTTATAGTTTCAGCTTGCAGTAGTTTTGCAGAAGTCTTGACTCAAGCTGGATGTGTGAAATAGTTGCTCCTGAGAAAAGGAGGTAGTTTAGGACTATTTTTAAAGAGAGTATTTCAATGTGAGGAGCTTAGATAAAAGTTCCAGAGCAGAAGTGATTGGTTAAAACTCTGAAAGGGTTATTTAAATCTGAGAAAGTCTACACTTAATCTAGGAAAAGGCTATCAGATTTTCAAGATGGGCTTAAAGCTCAATGAAAATAAACCCTCTAGATATCAAATAGAAGGGAGTTTTCTTTGATGAGAATACTGTAAAGAAATGTTTATAGGATGCAAATAGTTCATTTCTTCTAGGTTAGCTTCATTTCTTTCATATCATAATCTTCTATTTTATTGTTGAAACCAAATCCACAGTATTGCTTGTTTATATTTCAATTAAAGACTACTTCAATAAAGGCAGAAAAAAAAGAATGGTCTAGTTAGACTTCAGGCTCGTACCTGAATCTGCAGTAGTAACATCAACTGGGATCATAATTTTAGTGCAACTTGATGTTCCGATTAGATTAGAAATATTACCAAATTAATGATGCTAATTATGACCTGAAGCCAGACCTATTTCTGAATAATTTTGAACATATTTTAAAGGGGTAATGTTTTCAAGTATATGTGTTTTGACAAAACTTTTCATGAGACAAAGAAGAAGGTAGGCAATGCATCCATTTTTGTACTGACCCACAATGTTAGAATTAGAATCCCCACAGTGTGGAAACAGGCCCTTCAGCCCAACAAGTCCACACCGAACCTCGGAGCATCCCACCCAGACCCATCCCCCTATAAACCACACACCCCTGAACACTATGGGCAATTTAGCATGGCCAATCCACCTAGCCTGCACATCTTTGGACTGTGGGAGGAAACCAGAGCACCTAGAGGAAACCCATGCAGACACAGGGAGAATGTGCAAACTCTGCACAGACAGTCACCTGAGGCTGGAATTGAACCTGAGTCCCCCTGGTGCTGTGAGGCTGCAGTGCCAACCACTGAGCCACCATACCATTATACTGTGACTTTGTAAGAAAACAAAGAAAGCTAAACCAAACATATTTTCTTGCTGTCTTTTATCTCAAAGCAGATCGCAGAGTACTTACACTGCAGTCATACACCACTCTCATTGGTGAGATTCTTCTTTACAATTTGCAAAATAGGGCAACAAAAATAAGCAATTAGCTATTTCTGATTAGGTTATGTGGATTGGATTCTCCCCAGTGCTCCTGATGGAAAGTTTTCATCACATTTGAATGATTTGTGATATGACTGGCTGAAGGTACAACACAATAGTTTACATCATCATTCATTACCGAGAGATAAGGCTTTTAGTTATTTGGTGAAAAATACTCATCATTGATGAGAAGAAAATCTAACTAGGTAATCATCTTTTGTATTTATGAAAGTGACATTTTCTGAATGGAAATGCATTCACACACATACTTAATAAGATACAGTCTGCACCCAATTGTAACTGAACATGCTCTTTCAAGGCATACTTTTTGATCCTTTACATTGTTACAAGGTTGTGAGATCAATTTTAGCTCCAGAGCGATAACACATAATCTAGGAAGACAGTGCAGTATGATTTTGAGAGCTGAACTTTCCACGGTGTTCTCATTCAAATGGAATTTGCGTGAAAGTTTTATCTATCTTATTCAGCCTGAGGGGTCCTCAGCACTATTCAATGAAGAGGAGGGAATTGCTGGTGTTGTGGCTGGCATTACTCCCTTGATAAACAAATCATCTGGTCATTCACCTCATTTTCTGTTTGTGAAATTTTGCTCTCTGCTGCAGTTACTCCAATAAAGTAGGGATAGCATTTCAAAAAAAGGGATGTAAAATATGTTGGGATGTGCTCAGAGACATGATAAAGTGTACTACAATCCAAGCAAATTCCTTATAACTTGACATGCAGATATTTTTCACATAATGAGTGCTGTGGCAACTGTTTCAGAAGTGAATTACAACAAACCTTTTACAAAATCAAGGCACATCTGGAACTCATTGTCTTAAGTTATAATAGTACGTTTTAATGAAAAGAAAGTGTAAAATTAGGAATTCTACGTTGGAAAACTCATAAGTAAAGAATTCTTAAGGATGGCCACTCAGGTGAATTTGAGCTTCAAAATTATATGATGTTTTGAAAAAGACATCCTCTCACAATTTTGCCTGACTTGATGATTAGTGAATAATTGGATTGTCCTCCAGACTGGAAGCAAAGCAGACACCATAACAGCATATCCAGCAGTTAGTTCTACAACCAAGCACATATTTGAAGTCTTGGGGAAAATAGAACATTTAATATTGAAAAACATTATATATTGAATATTCATAAGCTACTGAAAGTCAGCAAAAGGTATTTAAGAAATTGTTTTACCATCTAAAATATACATAATACAGAAGTGAAACCAGATGATTGGAATATAGTTGATACTATTCCAGTTGTTTAAAAACGTAGAAAAATACTTTATAAACCTGTCAACTTGGCATTTACAGTGTGACAAAAGATTGGAGTCTATCATAAAGTAAGCAATGCATTGGTATTTCATTTGCTTATGGGCAGTGATCCCAAGCCAAGCTGTGAAACCATGCCAAACAGATTTATTGGATTTCTTTTGATAATCCAACAGAAATAACTGTTGAGGGGGTAGACATTGAAAATATTGTACCTATAGATTTCCAAAGGCATTTTGTGCAAAAGGGCAAATTTCAACAGCTAGTTAACAGTAAAGCCACTCAGATTAACTTACTAACCGAAGGTCATACAATTTGTAACATTTTTTTCCATGCCCCCTGTGAGTGTAGTGTGCTAATCAGTTCCACACTTCAGGAGATGGGAAATATGTCAGCTCTTCTGCTGAATAAACCAATAACTAAAGGCAAGGGTGTTCCAGGCAATTTGATGGGTAACCCAGGCTGAGTGGCAGTGGTCCTGGATTGTGTGTGTAAGTCCAAAGGCAATTCAAAAAGAAATAAAAGAAGTCTCCTCTAAGTAGCCTTCAACTTTTGTTTCCTCTTGCTCTGCCCATTTGCAGCTTGAAATTGCCTCAAGGGTCATACTCATAGCATAGGAACCAAGTTGCATTATCTGGCTAATGTTCTGCCAAATTCCAGCCGTTAACTGAGCCAAACTAGTAAAGGATCTGGGAAAAATATGTGGGTGATGTAATATCAGGCAGTTAGTATTTGAAAATGTTAACTGACTTCACAAGATAATCTCCATCATCAAGACTTAAAGGACTCTTCCTGTGAGGAGATAACTTAGTGTCCAAACCAGGTCAGCTTCTTGTTCTGTTCACAGGGTTTTCTGAGATGATCTTTTTGCTTGTCAGGATTTGCTGTCTGCTGATCTCACTCTACCCTAGTCTTTCAACTCGACCCAGTTGCGGCTAATATATAATGTCTGAGACACAGTGGGATGTGGAGTAGTGATAAACATACTTCATTTATTTGAAACAATTGTATAAAGAATTTAATTATTGGGAAAAGAAAGCTCTGGGGATAATGACATATAATTCTGTTAGGACCTGAAATGGTTAAATGAAATTATGAGATAGGCACTACCCATCAGGATTTAAAGAACTGTACCTAGGAGGAGCTAATCAGTAACCTAACGTGTCTGCTTCTGGTTCTGTATTTGCCACACAAACTGTACTGTGTGAGGATATTTTAGGAGCTACAATGTGAAGTTAATCTTAGGTGAGACTGATGTCTTACAAAAGACAATCAGGTCTCTTAAATAAAATGGAACTGGCTTTTTAGTAATATTTAATAAACCTATTTCCTGTTCATCAAGATTAAGTCCATTTTCTGCCTAACATATTGCGTTTGCATCCTTCCCCATATGGTATCAGGAGTTTAGATGAATACTAGCAAGAAAGAATGGTGGCAGTGGATCTACTCAAGTTATTTCACATTATAAACCGTACTATCAGAATGGGAACAGGCCTGTATCTCCCTGTTCCTGTTGGGCAGACTAAGTTCGGAGTTAATCCCTTTTTTTTTTCTCCATTTGTTCATGGGATGTGGGTATCACTGACTAAGTCAGCATTTCATTACTCATCCCTAATTTCTCTTCAGAAGTCGGTTATGAGCAATTGCATCATTAGATTTGCTGCAATGGAAAATTCAAATCTGTTCAGCCTGCAAAATCAGCTCCCAAATAGTGTCATTGGCCAAGATTAATTTCTAACTGCAGTTCTTTTTTTCAGTTGTGAGGAAAGCAAAATACTCAGAGGAAAGGCAAAAACATGTTTCTGGAAACAGTACAAACAATTCGCAGGATACGGAAGATAATTTGAAGACTGAAGAAAATTGACAAGTAATAGAAATAGATTACAATAAAAAGGATTTAATTACAAATAAAGGAGTCATTTGTTAAATAAATATTCTGGCACAATGTGAGTATAGATCAGGTGACTAAGACACCTGCCTAATGACAGCTATGAAAGTACTTGTGGAGCACATTTAGAGCAGGAAGATACTCCTTTCCCCTGCAGTGTATATCAGATGTTCAGTCCAATTAGCTTGCTGAAATTAGACAAGTTGAGCCTTCAATTCATCCAAACGCAGAGAAAAAGTCCTCTAACAGATTTACTGCCATACACTTCTATATTTTTAACTTAGTCTGCCCAATACGAACAGGGAGATATTGGCCTGTTCCTGTTCTGACAGTACAGTTTATAATGTGGAATAACTTTTATAATGTGGAATACCCTTGTGATATTATGGATTAGAATGTTCTTTTGGTATAATTCTGAGTGCACAGGCAGGAACAGTTATAAGTGGTAAGAATAACACACAAAAGAGTTCATTGGAAGTACATTTAAGCCCCTGCTTCGCTGACAAGGACAGAAGTGCAGGGTTCAAAAGAACAGTTACTGGACTCAAAATGTTAACCCTCTTTTTCTTTCCACAGATGCTGTCAGACCCACTGAGTTTCTCTTTCACTTTCCATCTTTGCTTCAGATATGTAGAATTTAACAATCTTTAAAACCAAAATATCACTGATGCGGCAGAAGTCGTGAAACATATTAAACTGCTTGCAAGGCAGCAATGATCTTGCCCACAAAATATAACCCCATTCCACCTGTGGCAGGTGATTGCCAGACTTGATGCACAGCTCTGATAGCCTCGCTGTATAAGGATTTAGACCTTTTCAAATATCTATGCTGTAATTGAACAATATGGGAAAATAAATGTTCCTAGAAGTACGCGGTCTTCTGTTTGTTCTCCCTGCTGTTCTCTTTGTTTCTTTCACATATTGTAGCTGATCTTCCCCATTCTCCAGTGTGGAATTACCAAAACGACACACACAAAAAGAAACAAAAAATACATTGCCAGCAACACTGAGAATTCAGAACTCTAACAGCAACTATAAAGACTTTAAATTCGTCTAAGTCGTCAAAAGCCATTACTTAGTGTTTCAATGTGTCGACCGTACTTGCATTGAGCAAGTGACTTGTGCCCGCTTTGATAATGCAGATACTTTCATCACTTTTTCCATTGAATCGAGGAAACAGCAAAACTCTCCCCCAAAGCTTTGCAACATGTTACCTGAGAGCAAGCAAGTGTATAGCTTGCAGTCAAGAAAAGACAACTATGCCTTTCGCTATATTTAACAGACACTGGGCTGCTTTTGGAAAGCATACATGCTACTTACATCAAAGTCTGCCTAAAAATCAGAATTAGTGTTCTAACATGAAGTTTTGCTCCTGAGTCAGGAGAACAGATTTGAAATAACTCCCAGATCCCAAGCCTGACTACATTTAATGATGTGATTTTCAATCCCAAGGATCAGGCTGCTAACTGGAGCTGGGTTATCACCCCAAGGGGAACAGTAGCTGGTGAAAGGGCTTGTATCAGTCTGTGGAACTTCATTCAAGTTATATAGTAAAACAGTAAAATGAGAAACAGCCCTCTGACCCTCACCCCCCATAATCTATCACTACTCCCAAAACATTCACTACGCCACACTCTCATGCAACCTCACATCTACCTACCTAATGGCTCCTTCATGCTTTCCATAAGCAACCAAATGCCAACTCATTCCAAGCCATGACATCCTCGCCACTTCCCCCCTCCTGCCCACCAACCCCAGGCACTAGCCTTTGACTTTATGTCCTCCATGTCAATTAATCTAGTATCTGTCATGGGGGGTGGGTGCCTTTAGATGACAAAAAAGAAAGCTCTACCTACCTGTAGTAGATTTCACTGATCTAAAAGGAATTCATTGATAAAAGCCTACTCAATACATTTAAAATCCTTAAAGTACTTAATCATTATGAATACAAACATTCCTTTCAAATGCAGTAAAGTACCACCATTTACATCCTCATCATTCATAAATTTGCTTATCTGTACAAAACATCATACATTCCATCCCATTCATTGGAAATCCAATATTCACTTGTCCATAATTATCAGAAGAAAAACTAAGAAAACATGAACAATTTATCAGAAAAATTGAAAAAAGTACCTAATAGAAAAATAAATAAAGATATGGATAATGCCCAAGACTTAGTGAATTGTATTGCCTGAACTAAAAAGTGCATGTTGAACTTATATTATCTGCTATGTTCTTTACTGGAGTGTTTGTGTGTGGGTACTCATTATTGTTATAGTCATTGCGTCCTGTGCAGAGCCTTAAAATAAAAGTAAGTACAGTATGACAAGGTTTATTTATTTGTTTATTTATTTTATTAAGCGATTTTTCCAGAAGGACATTATTGGATGTATTACATTTTCCTAAAAAAAATTAGTTTCTACTGTATGATTCAACTGATTCTATTATAACATACATTCAGCATCTCTGAATTTGCAATTTGCAAGATTTTCCAAGTGTGGAACCCTTGTAAATGGCATGGGACTTTTTTAAGGTACTAAATCCCATATAAAAACAAAAATTTGTATTCATAGTCCCATGCCAAAGACATATCTGTTATATAACATGTAGCTCTTTCATATAAACTATGCTTTTGAAGGCTCCCATTTTAATAATGATAGGTTATAAAAACATTCAAGCTGTTCTAATTTAAAAATGTTAGTGTTCAGACTTATGACAACAACAGGTAGTAAAATTGCAAGCACTGATTTATTTCAACTGAGAAAGGCTGGGGTTTTTTCTAATTTGAAAGAACAGGGATTAAAACGCCAGTTTGTTCCCCAATTGGAACTCTGTGTTTAATGCTCCAAACAAGTAAACTTCAGACCAGAACTTCAGATTTATCCTCCCATTCACAACTAAATGAAATCATCATGGTTTAAATATACATCATGGAAGATACAACATGGAAACTTGATTAACTTAGCAATTTTAGCACATGATGAAATACATTAGCTCTTCCTACCTGCCTTTGATTCACAATCATCTTAAAGATTACGTCGACAAAATCCATATGCATTTCTTTCCTCAAAACAGCTTTAAATTTCCTTTATTCTTAATTCCCATTTCATTTCTTATTCCTTTAATCATCCCTATATCTTTTGAAAGCTCAAATCAATCAGACATAAATCACCACACACACATTCTATAAATTGTGAAGTGTTTTACCCTAATCTCCCTGCAAGGTTTGTATTTACCTGCATTTTTCACTGAAAATTATGATATATTTAAAGGTTAATTGCTAGTCTTATGCTTTATTTAGTTTCTTTCAATATTCTTTTCAGGACAAAATAAGTCATTTTAAAATCATCTCTGTTTTTCTAAGGCAAAAAAATGCCAATCCTTCTCACTTTCATCACCAAGGCAATGCATAATTTGTGGTGAATCGATGTATGATTTATTCAAATTACTTTTGGATATTCTTTCTCACCGTACACACAAAATATTAGAGTCAAATATAAGGTTTTATGGAGAAAAGTGAAATGTCAAACACTGAAAGAAAATACAAATGAGGAAAGAAACAAAACAAAATGCATTGAAAAAGCACAAGTGACTGTATAATTTATTACCTTTTATGCACATAATTTTGCATTATTTAATTCTAACTATATTAATAGGCCTAGCAATTAGTACCAATAATGTTAGGAACATTTCACGTCTGAAGCAATTACTTCTGTTCCAGCAAAACTGAATTGAAGAATCATTAGAAACAGGGAAAGGTGACAGGAACTGTCAGTGACATGATTACAGTTGTCAAATGCTTGATGCATTCTTCTTACATTTCATATTCTAGGCTCAAGGGACATTAAGAAACATTGTCATTGCACAGGTTAGCCCTCTCACATACTTTTCAACCATTATAGCAGAACCTTCTCGCCTGCCCCATTCCCTTTCAAATTGGGAGTTAAAATTCCTCCCACTGACAGTTAAAATTCATTGCCTGTTTATTCCAATTGAATTTGCGTAACTAAAATCTACTCCCGCCCAAACAGACCCACATATTGCAACCAACAGAGTAGATCCCGCCAGTGACTGTGATAGAACCTGTAAGTCTATTTAACCGATATATGAATGGAAGCTGCAGCTTAGATTCTGTCTTGAGTTAGAAGAGGAACATAAGGTGTACCAGCAGAAGCAGGCTATTCAGCCCTTTGAGTCTGCTCTGCCATTCAATGAAATCACAGCAGATCTGAATATGCTCAACTCCACCTTTCTGCCTTTTCCCCAGAACTTTTGATTCCCTTACTAAATAAAAAATATATTCAAGGCTGAGATAATGTAAGAACGCAGCCTCTACAACCCTCTGTAGTAAAGAATTCTACAGATTCACTAACAGAAGCAGAAATTGCTAGAAAAGCTCAGTAGGTCTGGCAGCATCTGTGGATAGAAATCAGAGTTAATGTTTTGGGTTCAGTGACCCTTCCTCAGAACTGGAATATCCTGGAATTCCCTTCCTTTTCCTTATCCCCTGTTGCCTGGTTAGACTGAACTCAAACAGTGTTCAGCTTCAGTGTTCCGTTTGACACTGAGCTCAGCCTGAAAGCCATGTTCTCTGGAACTGATTAAAGATAGAGCTGCACTGTAACATGGACTGCTACCTTCTTGATCCATAGATATACAAACCTATAGTCTGCCTCCATTGCTCCGAACAAAAACAATCAGTGCCAGGTTTGTGGGTGGACCTTCTGGATCGGACCCCCGGTGACACATTCCATACCTAGAAAAGTTCAGGCCTACATTTTCAAGGGCTGAACCCAAATTAGCAAGACGGAATTCCCAGATTAGTCATTATCTAGCCAACTGTAAATATGTTTGTTCTAATTGTATTGATTTCACTACACCGTGCACAATGGAAACGTCCCGCATGACTGCACATGACTAAACCAGTCCAGCAACACCATCTCCAAATTGGCAATGAACATGGCTTTGACAATTTGACACTGCTGCCGATTTTGAAAGACGTTAAAAAATGTATGCCTTTAATTACATCTTTCTCAGAACATGGCAAGAAAAGTACTTTTTAAAAACAAATCTTATTGATTCACAGGTTGTGGGTGTCACTGGATATTCATTGCCCATCCCTAATTACCTTTGAGAAAGTGGTCACAAGCCAATTTGTTGAAACACTGTAGTCTACATAATGTGAGTATATCCACAGAACATTTAGGGAGATTTTCAGGATTTTGACCCAGCGACACTGAAGAAACAGTGACATAGTTCCAAGTTGGGATGTGTGTGGCTTGGAGATGATGGTGTTCCCATGTGTCTGATGCCCTTGTGCTTCTAGATAGTATAGATCATGGGTTAAGAAAGTGCTGCTGAGGAAGGCTTTTGATGTATTGCTATCACCATATGTCAGTGGAGAAGAAAGTGAATGTTTAAGCTAGCAAATAGGGTGACAACCAGGCAGGCTGCTTAATCCTCAATGATGTTGAGCTTCTGGAGTGTTTTTTGGAGCTATGGGGAGTATTCCATCACATTTTTGTGTCTTGTACATGACAGACAGGCAGTGAGAAGTTAAGAGGTGACCTACTCAATGAATTCCCAACCTCTGACCTGTTCTTGTAAACACAGTATTTATATGCTCAGTCCAGTTCAATTTCTGATCAATGATAATGCACAAAATGTTGAACATGGGTATTTCAGTGATGGTCATGGCATCAAATAGTAAGAAGAGATGATTAGATTCTCTCTTTGGAAATAGACATTGGCAGGCATGGATATT
Source organism: Ginglymostoma cirratum (assembly GCA_024137785.1). Lineage (NCBI taxonomy): Eukaryota > Metazoa > Chordata > Chondrichthyes > Orectolobiformes > Ginglymostomatidae > Ginglymostoma > Ginglymostoma cirratum. The sequence continues at coordinate 20,546,341 of JAHRHZ010000078.1, read as the reverse complement.
ATTTGCCACTTATCACCACAAGCTGATAACAAAGTTGGAGATAAAAGGTACTGCAGATGCTGGAGAATCCGAGATAACAAGCATGGGGCTGGATGAACACAGCAGGTCAAGCAGCATCATAGGAGCAGGAAAACAAAGTTGGACAAGTCTTGTTGCATTGAACACAGACTGCTTCAGTAACTGAGGAATGATAATGACGTCAGTTCCCAGATTCAGTACTGATGGGAGCTTCACACACTTCCTACTGAGGGGACATTGAATAACACAAAATAATCATTTAGCTACCTATGGGATTAACATAAATACAATGTGATGCAACAGAATTCAGAACTGCTGAAGTCATTTGCCACTTTGTATTATTAATCAAGTTATCAAAGTCCTAACTCCAGAAAAGCTTTGATGTTTATTTACACTCAATTCAACAATGTAGAAGAGATTCCAATGCTGATTTTCAACATTTATCTCCAATCTTGCTGAGAAGACAAAAACAGGCATCCCCATGTTCATAATATAATTCTTGAGAAATTATTTATAGAATCCCAAGAAATGATGGTGGTCACAATTCAACTGTGTTTCTGGTCCAAGAAACCTACTTCACTTAATATTTTAGTCAAACAAAATATGCTTCTTTTTGGATGATAACCATATTCCATTTTGGGTTATATGCACTTGCAGCTCAGTGTGGGCCAATATCAGTATCAGTTTGTATGGGGACTTTGTCTATACTTTAACCTCTTAAACTCAGCAGTGCTGGCTTATAGATCCTTGATGTTGTTTCTTAAACACTCAGACTTTTGAATTATTGGAAATCCTTTAATATTTGTTCACTTTAGCCCTGTGCTAAAAAATAATTTAGCATAACTGCATCATATTTAAATATTTATATACTCAGAAATTGACTTGACTTTAACACGTTTTAAACTGAACAAGATTAATCACATTTAGAAAATGTGCAAACTCAGTTCATAAAAGCATGATCATTTTCTCAATATTTTCTACAAGAAACAATACCGTGACAACCTAAGCTAAAATAGTTCCATTGATCATTTAGGGTTTTAAAAGAAGTGAAATTACAAATGAAGTTTCAGTCATGCTTAAGGAGGCTTTATAAACCCAAAGATCTATATTTGGTTCGATTAACTACCTGCAGTTAAATCAATTACACTGATTGGTTCAACTATATAATTGATTAATGAAAAATTTCACTGAAAGTCAGTCCCCTCATTAAGAAAAATCAAAATATTTTTCTCCCCAAGGCCACCATTCATGAAGCAGCAAAAGATCTGTTCAATTGTTCAACAATCAGCTATTTTATTCATGCCCTAAAAATCAGCCAGATACAGAACAGACAGCAGACTGAAGCATGGAATTCAACTCTGTTACCAGTGGCATAAAATGAATCATATGTGATGTATGATTCCTGTAATTGATGTTTGTTCTGGTAATTGTTGTGAGTTTATGGATACTTGTGATCTTCTCTTGAACACATCACCTGGATCATTTTAAGCACATGTTTGAGCTGGGTCCACAAAATAATCCAAAATGGAGACATGCACATATACATTATTGCTTGAATGTGGGTGTGAACCAAGTTACATGAATAATGCAGATTATGTGCAAAGCATGTTTTCGAATTTTCAAGTAATAATAGTTGACATTTAAAAACACGTAACAAGGTTTAAGTGCTGACCCAGAATATCAGAGATAAACAATAACTTAAACTAGGGGAATAAGCTGCTTATGTACATAATTTTTTTTTGCGGCAAGTGCTCTGCATTTTGATATACCAGGTAATATATTTAATTCCAAACCTGGAAATATGAGGTTGCTGCTTTACTTCAATTCATTTATCTCGATGTAAGTTGTGTGAATCTTGTTACATTTTCCTCCATCAGTGAGCGTTCCATTTTCATTAATGCAAAAGCATTGTTCTCAGAAATACTATTGAGATCTGGAGGCCAATGCCTCCTTGTTCTCTTGTGCTAATCAATATTCATTACCATAAGCATCAATTCAGTTTAAGGCAGACATAATCTGAATTTCAACAATGTGAAATTGCTGAAGTATTTGTAAATGGCAGAGATTTTTTGCTTATTTTCTCCATATCAAGGCTAATTAGGATAATGGGACCTGAGTAAAATATGATGAAAAGCCTTTAACTGTCACTTTTATTAAATAAATAGTTTCCCCAACAGCTGCAGATTGCATTAACATGGTTCCTTGAAAGCATTGATTGGTTTAGGTTATGAAATATGTTTTATTTTGTGGCATGATATTGCATAACCTGCCGTGTTTCATCATACTACTGAATTAGCAAACTTCCAATAGAAAACATAAACTTAAATGTTAATTCTAAACAAAACACACATAATAAAGAAGAAAACTTCAATGTTGCATGGAAAAATGCAAACATATTTCTATTAAATTCTCATGCTGGATATCATAGTGTATAGTTGGAAATAATTAAAGAAATCACACTTAATAAAATTCTGTATCCCTTGCTGCAGTCTTTATTTCTGATGTCCTTGGGAAAAGTGGGAAACTGCCATGCAGTGCATCATGGAGATGCATTTGTACTTCATCACTACCACTTTAGCTCACTGATAGCATATGCATCAGAAGGTCACAGGTTCAAGCCCACTTAAGATTTGAACATCTAATCTAAACTAATACCAAATGCAGTAGTAAATGACATGGTTGGACGTGCTGTCCTTCAGCTAAGACACTGAACAGAGATCCCATATGCTCTAATGGGTGATTTAATGGATCCCATTACATTATCTGAAGATAACACAAAGATGCGTTCTCCTCATGTGCTAACTAATCCTTAATCCTTTAACAATTACTGAAACCCAACAAATAATCATACAATTCATATGTTTATGGGACAAAGCAGTCAACAAATTGGCTGCCACAATTCCCAATATTACAACATTGACTACACTTAAAAATGTTTAATTTTATCTATAAACCAGATTGGAACATTCTGAAGTTGTGAAAGTGGCTGCCTGAATGCAATGGAAAACTTTTTTATTTGTTTCCTGATTACCAACAGAAATGTCCTGGATAACAAGCATGGGGCTGGATGAACACAGCAGGTCAAGCAGCATCAAATGTCCTGGAATTGTCTTTAACTGAAAATCACATTCCATTCTCATCTTGTATGTATGTGATCATAACTAAATTCTTGAGTGACATAAATAGTGTAGAATTCATTTGTTCAGTATTTGATTATGTGAGACTGTTGACTCTTCTCTGTTCAATGTTCTATTAGTCAAGTTTAGGTGCAGTCACTGAAAAACAGAAACTAAATTGAAGGAAGAAGTTATCAACACGAGACTAGCATTTTAAAAGCACTATAATTAAAGCTCATACACACACATAAAAATCTTGTTTGTCATCTCACATCTCCGAGACATAAAACTTAAAAGCTGGTGATTGAGATAATACGTAGTTTAAATGCAACAGGTAAAGCACCTCTGTCGTGGGATAGATGGAATTCAAGGCTCAGACCTACCTGCTCATCTGGAGAATTGACAGTCTGGATATACTAGCACTGGAGGGAGTGCAGAGGAGATTCACTCGGTTGATTCCAGAGTTGAGAGGGTTGGATTATGAGGGGAGACTGAGTAGACTGGGATTATACTTATTGGAATTCAGAAGAATGAGGGGAGATCTTATAGAAACATATAAGATTAGGGAATAGATAAAGTGGAGGTAGGGAGGTTGTTTCTGCTAGCAGGTGAAACTAGAGAGTATAGCCTCAAAATAAAGGGAAGCAGATGTAGGTCTGAGGTCAGGAGGAACTTCTTCACCCAAAGGGTCGTGAATCTGTGGAATTCCCTGCCCAGTGAAGTGGTTGAAGCTACCTCACTGAAAGTTTTTAAGGCAAGGCTAGATAAATTTTTGAAAGGTAAAGGAATTAAGGGTTATGTTGAATGGGCGGGTAAGTGGAGCTGAGTCTCAAAGGTCAGCCATGATCTTATTAAATGGTGGGGCAGGCTCAAGGGGCCAGATGGCCTACTCCTGCTCCTAATTCTTATGTTCTTATGTTCTTATGGATGTAGTAGCAAGCCACAAGAAGACAGTATTTATGTGTTATTTTGCAGCAGAAGGCCCCTGGATTGTTGAGCAGCTCACGGAAGAAATGCCTCCATTTGAAATTGTGATAACAGTTCTCACATAATTCAACAGACCAAATTATAATGTGACAATTCCATTACACAATCATTCCCAGATACGCCAGACAGCCCATCACAGTCAGATGGATGCAAGTTGTGCAGGCATCTCAGTTTTTTAACACCACATCCATATTGAAAAGTGTAACTCATACATAAAATGGAACCACTTTTCAAAGATGTGCAAGTCGAAGAAGATGGTTTTGTCAGATCAACATAGAAGGGAGTCTCTTTGAAGATTGAGATGGTAAAGGATTTAAAGGAATGGTCTGTCGAGATTGTCAGCATTTGGATGTCACTTCTTATCACTGTTTGGAAAGCAACATCTATATTGAATGATAAATTTTACCAGCATGATTTCACGCAGCTTTCTCTCGCTCCCATGGCAGATGCTTTTTGAGTTTACGATGACTATTCGTCTGGTTTAGGGAACAGTCCTAGTTCTACAGCACGACCAAAATACTAATCTGAACATGTTCAAATTCCACATGGTCAAAAGCCTTACAGAAGAAAAACCATGTTTGATATGTTTGGCTTTAAACTTGAAGACCCCATTGAAGAACATATAACATGATAAACAGCACTAACCATACACAGGACTATCTTTTACTTACTGGGCTTAAGGAGGTTGATGGGTCCTGTCACGCTTCGCATGTCAACAGTACCAATTTTTTCAGTTTCACAAAAGTTGAGGCAATTGTCATTTGCAATCTACACTTGAGTGTCACAGGAGCTGAAACAATTTGAAACTGATAGGACAACTGAGCAAATCAACTCTTTGCCACAGATATCGAGCTTAGTCATTGCACAATGTCAAAGTGGCAAACGCAGACTATTCATCAATCTTAAGGCCACCAACAAAGCTATCGTTCCACACCAAGGATTCACGTCTAATGATCCAAGAACTATGGCATCATTACATGACTCAATAGTCTTTACAAAGTTTCACAAGTGACAGAGGCATCTTCAGTTACCACTAGTGCAATGAAGGTCGTATCCTGTAGTTTTTGTTACAGATGAAAGTGCATTTCAACACTACAGAATGCTCCATGGGCCATGTTGCACAAAGAATGCATTGCAGAAAAATGTTCATTTAATTTTATCAGATGTAGTCATGCCATAATCCGTGAAAGAGATGAAATGGCAGATGGTCAATAGCCATCAGACGTGATCATTCAACCTGCACAACATAATGTAACACTCATCAAGGACAAAGGCACACTGGAGACAACCGAGATTAAATTTCCAGGGCACAGAGTGGCAGCCACTGGAGTAAATCCTACACAAAACAATGCCAAAGCTATTAATGTATTAGAGCTAACATCATTCCTGAGCAATACTAAATTTTATCACAAGCTGATTTCAAAGTATGCCGAGATTGTGAAGCCTCTTCAAAATCTATTCAATAACAATACACAATGGAAATGGACAGTCACATGGCAAACAGTGTTTGAAACATTATAGGCTATGCGTCTCTGCCAGCTCTTGCATATTTCAAAACCTGCAGAAACATAGGTAATAACAGATGCTTCAGGAAATGAGAGTGAAGGTGTACTCTCACAGTGCATTGAAGTAAATAAAGGACTATTCCATCATGCCGACTGTATGAAACAGAGCTTGTGAATATTGACATGTGTATCTCTATTTAAAGGTACAGATACCTATGAAGCTAAAGAGTTGGACCAAAAGTTCCAGGGAAGCCTGGATATTGAGGGGCGTAAAAGATTGGATAAGGAGTAAAAGGGAAGCTTTATGGTAACTACCAAGGGCTTAGAACACCAGAAATTTCTCTTCATCTCATTCTCACAAATTAAACTGCGATTTATGGTTCTGGAATCCTCCACTATTAGGAACATCTCTCTTCATACATCACTACTGTCATCCCAGAAATCAATTTGCTAAACCGTTATTGCACTTACTCTAGAACAAAAACATCCTTCCTCGGATAATGATTCCAAAACTGCATACAATATTCCAGGTATGACCTCACCAGTACCCTGCATAATTGCAGCAAGGCATCCTTGTTGCTGTACCCAAATTCACTTGCTATAAAGACCAACATACAGTTTTCTTTACCACCTGCTGCACCCTTGCAGGCTTACTTTCAGTGACTGGTGTACAAGGACACCCAGGTCTCGTCAAACATTCCCCTCTCTCAACTTATGGCCATTTAAATAATAATCTGCCTTCCTATTTTTGTTATCAAAGTGAATAACCTTACACTTTATTTCCACATTTTAAGCGTCTACCTTACATTTGTCCACTCATGACCTGTCAAACAAAATAGATAGGCTGGTCAGGTGGACAGATCAATAGAAAATGGAATTTAATTCTTTGAACCAATTTAAATAGCAGCGTTAAATGATTCAACAGTCTGAGATCTAGCGTTCACGAGGAAAATGTTTGAACAATCCATTTATATGTTCCTGTGCAGGAAACTTAAGACTGGTCACAGTTTGCATGCCATGACTATTCTTAAACTGTGCAATTCAATAAGCATATCGGAGTGAATGCAGAAGAAAGCTAAACCTCAAGGTAAAACAAAAGGATGCTTCAACAAGACAATGTTTGCCAGGGGATCAACACTTAAAGTTGGGGATTTAGTTTGAAACATATGGGTAAATTGCAGCCAGAACATTTTATCAATGCAATGCGGGATGGGGGGGAGCAGGGGTGGGGGGCTGGTGGGTGCAAAATAAATCCAGTGGTTGCTCAGTACAACACTTACCTATTGGATGACAACACAGAGTAGAACACAAGACACTTGATAGTGCCCAGACTAGGATATTTCAAGGGCAGTGATTATGAGGCTATATTTCCTTTTCCATTGAACGACTGCGATGTTGGATGTCATTGCCACATCAAGGTGAGCAAACATAGCTACAACCTAAGTTCACAGATCACAGAGCTATTGAAAAATAAGAGTAGGTCATTCAGCCGTCTGAGACCACTCCATCATTCGCTATGATCATGGCTGATCACCTAACTTAGTACCCTGTACACACTTTCTCCTCATACCCTTTGATCCCTTTAGCACTAAGAACTATATCTAACTCATTCTAGAAAACATTCAATATTTAAAGTTTTCAAGAAGGTTTGTAGCTCGGGTTGTGGATGAGGTTGTAGACATGCTCGCCGAGCCAGTGAGTTTGGCTGCAAATGTTTCGCCACCCTGCTAGGTAACATCGTCAGTGCGCCTCCAGTGAAGCATTGGTGTTCTGTCCCGCTTGTTATTTATATGCCTTAGTTTGTTGGGGTGTTTGGTACCACTTCCAGTTCTGTTTCTCAGTGGTTTGCAACAGGGTCTAATTCAATGTGTTTGTTGGTGGAGTTCCAGTTGGAAGACCAGGCCTCCAGGAATTCCCTGGCATGTCTCTGGTGAACACATGGAATTAGACCCTGTGTACAAACCACTGAGAAACAGAACTGGAAGTGGTACCAAACATCTCAACAAACTGAGACATATAAACAACAAGCGGGACAGAACACCAACGCTTCACTGGAGGCACACTGACGTTTGCTTTGTGCGATTATGGATGTGTTTTCCAATCACATTCGTGTCCCTCTTTGTCTGTGTGTAATGAGACAAGTGAGAACTGGTCCTGTCTCTTGATGGCTAGTTGATGTTTGTGTATCCGTATGGTCAGTTTTCTTCTGGTTTGGCCTAAGTCGTGTTTCCCACAGTCCTTGCATGGTATTATGTATATTACACCGGTTTCCTCAACATCATCAAGGACACCAGAATAGATAAGGATGAGATGATGATATTCTTCGACATAACAGCACTATTTACATCCATAAACATCGACCTAGCCAAAAAAACAATTGCCACACCAGTGGACAAATCAAGTAGACAGGCACGCCTACACCAACAACATCAATAAGGACACCACCACGCAACTACTAGAACCCACTTCACCTTCAACGACAACATATACAAATAAATCAACGGAACACCAATGGGATCCCCAACATCAGGACTGATTGCAGAAGCAGTAATGCAAAGGTTAGAATGGACAATGCTCCCCACTATACAACCCAAACTCTGGGTCCGATATGTAGATGACACCTTTGTGATTATTAAACACACAAAGCTAGAAGAAACCCACCGACACATAAACAATATCCTCACTGGGATAAAATTCATGGAAGAAGAGAACAACAACTGACTACACTTAGAACAAAGAACAAAGAAAACTTACAGCCTAGGAACAGGCCCTTCGGCCCTCCAAGCCTGCGCCGATCCAAATCCACTGTCTAAACCTATCGCCCAATTCCTAAGGATCTGTATCCCTCTGCTCCCCACCTACTCATGCATCTGTCCAGACGCACCTTAAATGAATCTACCGCGCCTGCCTCTACTACCTCTGCTGGCAACGCGTTCCAGGCACCTACCACCCTCTGTGTAAAGTATTTTCCGCGTGTATCCCCCTTAAACTTTTCTCCTCTCACCTTGAACGCGTGACCCCTCATTATTGAATCCCTCACCCTGGGAAAAAGCTTATCTCTATCAACCCTGTCTATACCCTTCATGATTTTGAAGACCTCAATCAGGTCCCCCCTCAATCTCCTTTTTTCTAATGAAAAAAATCCTAACCTACTCAACCTCTCTTCATAGCTAGCACCTTCCATACCAGGCAACATCCTCGTAAACCTTTTCTGTACCCTCTCCAAAGCTTCCACATCCTTTTGGTAATGTGGCGACCAGAACTGTACACAGTATTCTAAATGCGGCCGAACCAAAGTCTTGTACAATTTTAACATGACCTGCCAGCTCTTATACTCAATACCCCGTCCGATGAAGGCAAGCATACCATATGCCTTCTTGACCACTCTATCCACCTGTGCAGCCACCTTCAGGGTACAATGGACCTGAACTCCCAGATCTCTCTGCTCATCAACTTTTCCCAAGGCTCTTCCGTTTACAGTATAGTTTGCTCGAGAATTAGACCTCCCAAAATGCATCACCTCACACTTGCCCAGATTGAACTCCATCTGCCACTTCTCCGCCCAACTCTCCAGTCTATCTATATTCTCCTGTATTCTTTGACAATCCCCTATGCTTTCTGCTACTCCCCCAATCTTCGTGTCATCTGCAAACTTACTGATCAGACCACTTATGCCCTCTTCCAGATCATTTATGTATATCACAAACAACAATGGCCCCAGCACTGATCCCTGTGGAACACCACTGGTCACCTTTCTCCATTTCGAGAAACTCCCTTCAACTACTACTCTCTGTCTCCTGTTGCTCAACCAGTTCTTTATCCACCTAGCTAGAACACCCTGTACACCATGTGACTTCACTTTCTCCATTAGTTTACGATGGGGAACCTTATCAAACGCCTTACTAAAGTCCATGTAGATGACATCTACAGCCCTTCCTTCATCTATCAACTTGGTCACTTCCTCAAAGAACTCTATTAAGTTAGTAAGGCAACTTCCTGGACATAATGGTAGAATGCAAAAACAATGGGTAACTCCAGACTAGCGCATATAGAAAGACCATACATGCAGACCAGATACTCAATTACACCAGCAACCACCACAACAACCACAAACAGAGTTGCATCAGGACACTATTTAAACGAGCCCCAACACATTGCAACAACCTGGAAGTACACAAAGCAGAACAGGAGCACCTATACGAAGTCTTCAAAAGGAATGGATGACGAAAAGCACAATCCGAAACAGACCACAACAGGAAGACACAACACGACCAGACTCACTAATCACCCTACTGTACATCAACATTTCAGAGATTACAACAAGAATACTCAGACCCCAAGGTATCAGAGTAGCCTACAAACCAACAACCACTCTACGACAGCTACTCACGAATGTAAAGGATCTCATACCCAAAACCAGCAAAGCTGGTGTAATGTACAAAATACCATGCAAGGACTGTGAGAAACACGACATAGACCAAACCGGAAGAAAATTTATAATACAAATACACGAACATCATTGGACACCAAGAGACACGACTAATTCTCACATATTTCAGTACGCACAGATAAAGAGCGATATGAATTCAACTGGGACAACACATCTATAATCACATAAGTCAAACAGAGACATGCCAGGGAATTCCTGGAGGCCTGGTATTCTAACTGGAACTCCATCAACAAACACATTGAATTAGCCCCTGTGTACAAACTTCTGAGAGACAGAACTGGAAGTGATACCAAACACCCCAACAAACTGAAGCATATAAATAACAAGTGGGACAGAACACCAGCGCTTCACTAGAGATGTACTGATGATGTTACCTAGCAGGGTGATGAAACATCTGCAACCAAACCCACCGGCTCAGGGAGTACGTCTATAATATTGAATGTTTTAGTCTCAATCACCTGCTGTGGCAGAGAATTCAAAAGGCTCACTGCTCTCTGGGTGAAGAAATTTCTCCTCATCTCAGTCCCAACTGGCACACCCCATATCCTTAGACTGTGTCGCTAGGTTCTGGGCTCTTGGGTCATCAGGAACATCTTTCCTATGTTTACCCACAGGCATCATCAGTAACCTTCTTATATCAAAGACTATTTCTGTACTTAGAGAAGAAAAATACTCTGAATTTTAAGAAATGACACAACAGACATTTACTTCTGATTTACAACAGTTCATTTTTTTAAAAAATTACTAAGTGCAAAAGTTGTTGTATTCAAATGTTTGGTGTTTGACTAGATGCGGCCATTGACTCTGTGTGCTGTTGATCAGGTCTCGACGTAGTTACTGAGAAAGAAAAACTAAACTGAAGCAAGATACTTTTAAGCATGAGAGCAAACATTTTAAAATTATTGCAAATAAAGCTCCCCAAACACAGAATATGGTGTATCACCTTTGCATATCTGCAATGGCATAAAACACAACAAATATGAAAACCACAACAATGATAGCTTTATCCGATCAGTTCATAAATGAAAGTGTTAGGACGATGGATAACAACTTCATGCAAATCATATTGTTTTGTGAAAAATATGATTTATGTATTAATATCATTTTTTAGAGTTTGCAATTTAAAATAGGGCAAGTTACTTTTGTGAAAATTTTCATCAAAAAGAACGGTTAAACAGTCTTTCTATACGTAGCAAAGAGGACTCCTGGAGTATTAATGGGAAATTGATTTACTGGCGTGATTTAGGAGAGGTGGTGTAAACTTAAAGGTCATTGGCTTGATTTTGGTTCAGGGTAATCAAGGATTCATGGATCTTGAAAGCTTTTAGGCAGCTCTGGAAATAAAAAATTGACTGGGGTCAGAAAAGAATGTAGTTTGGCTCCCAGAAAGGAGTATGGTACAATTCAGGGGAAACACAGTTGCATCATTATAAAAGTTTAGTTTGTGAGACTTCCAAAGCAGGAGTTTTTGGTTAGAAATCTATAGGTTATTAAAAATTGAGAAATTCTAAGCTTTCAGTTTTGTGAATATTCACATAAGGTTTCATAGTTTATAGGAGAGAATTGAAGATAATCAGTTATGTTGAATTTAAAGATTTGACATAGAGGGGTAATTTCTCCAGATTTGAATCTGTCATATATAGTAATATATGTAATGTACGATATAGTTGATGAAACGTTTTGCTGGTACTTTGTCTAATAAATGTCTGTTATTTTTAAAAAAAACCTTTGCAGTCAAGTGATCATTTCAGTGAATGACCATCACAGTAACTAAACCTTTTTAAAAATGACCCATCAAACTAATTTTGATTTTGGAATCTGACTTGTCCAGTAGTGCCATCAGCTAGGATCATGGCAGCATTTGGATATTCTTTGCGAATAGGCCAAGTGGTATTTTACAGATATAGATGGGCTGTTATACATTTTTGCAGGAGCTACACCAACTACACTGACATTTTTCACAGGTCAGAATAAAACTGGTTACTAGAGTAAATATACTAGTTATAATTCATAATTCTGTAATAGTTCATGACGAATGCCAAGTGGCTGTATCAAAAATGGATATGGTATTAGGTTGAGAAAAACACACACCATTTTGTCCTTAAACAAAATTTTAATTAGACCATATTTAGAATAATGTTTTGGGTTTTGATCTCTGGAGAGCTATAGAAAAGGGTCAGAAGAGAGCAACAAGAATGATATTAACCTTAAACAAACTCAGACACTTCAAGGTTTACGAAGTACATCTCTTGCTGCAGAGATGGATAGATATAAAAACGATTTGTCTGAAGCATATAAATGATAAAGAACTCAACTGCATTCCTATTAATAAATTAGGAAAGACTAGTGGTCATACATGGAGAGGTAGATCTAGCTTAAACATTAGCCAATGTTCTTCTTTTTACAAAGGACAGGAGACCTTTGGAATGGTTTACGGAATGGCTTCCGTCTCTTTGCATATATTCAAGAATGAGTTGGACAAGCTCCTGGTTAGGCTGGAGTTCACAACATATAAGGCTGAAAGGTAACACATGCCTGGACAATGTTCTCTTTATGGTATAGTGTACGATACAATAGATTATAAACCTGGAACAGATAAGATAAGCATCAAAAGTTATAGTTGTTTGGTGGAACGAAATTGAGTTTTGCTGGAAAAAGACATACTTTGTCAAAACTTTTCATCTTGTGCTTATCAGGATAATTTGCTGAGAAATACCAAGTTAAGGGAAAACAGCTGAAGGAAAATGCTGTCTGACATTATGAGGCCACTTTATGGCACATGCAGCATACATACATACTGGCCTAGAATTCATATACTAAATTACTCGCTTGTATGATAGAACATCTTTCTGTTTTGACGGCAGCATCCTGTTAGTGGCAGACACTTTGCAGCTCATGAAACAGCTCACTTCACTTATTTCTCAAATGTTTGAGACACCTTATCTTTTCAGGATAATCTGATGTAGACTGGGCACTCCTCAGGACCAAGAATGACAGCCTTGGGCCCATTTATGAGTTTGAGCAATATGCAGTGAGGAACAATCTGAACAGGGTAGCCATTAGCCTGGAGGACTGCAATCCTATTTCAGTATCAAGCTTGCATGGTGAAAAAGTGGCTTGGGCCTTAATTATGAGATAAAGCTAATCTTATAACATGTGGAACTGTCAAAATCCAAGTGAGTATATTGACCAGTGAAGGTAGGCGTGCACTAGACTGTAGCAAAGAACCACCTGGCCAGCTTCTCAAGTGGGTCATCAAGGAGGGAGAGCTCATTTGACTGCTGTCGTTTTTCAGCGTCACATGACAGAAACATAGAAGCTGGATGCAGGAATAGACCATTCAGCCCTGCAAGCTGTTCAACTATTAAGTATGATCCTGGCTGACCGTCTATCTCAATGCTATATTCCTGCTTTCTTTCCATACTTCTTGACACCTACATCAGTTAGTAAGAGGAATACAGAAAATAAAAAGGAACTTTGGAAACTGCCAGCACACAAGGGTGTATTTTGGCAGAAGGTTCAGAACATCTGCTGTGGATTTAGAAAATGAGCTCACAATGCAGAAGTCGGTGCAATTATCTCCTTATTTTGAATGTATTCTGAGTGCTCCAGGCAAACAGAGGGCTGAGATTAGGTCTGTCTGCTTCAGGTAATTTAAACATCTTAAAATCATCTCTATAAATATTTATAGTCTATTTAAAAACAACATCTTTGGATACTCAAATTCTTGAAAATTTGTGAATGCAAACTTATCTGACCATGTTCGGGCCATCTGCACTCTAACCAGAATAAATATATGGTGCAACATTGCCATCTACTAGTGCAGTAATATATGACATAACAAGGTCACGATATCAATCTCAAAATTCATAAGTTCAAAACAAGGTCACCTGTAACTGCCTAGCAATATTATGAGATATATAAATATGGATCAATGTTTTTTTCTCATCTTATTTGCTCATGGGATGTAGACATTACTGGCTAGACCAGCAATTGTTGCCCAGCCTTGCATACCCTTCAGAAAACAGTGCCTTCTCTACCTGGTGCAGGTACATTCAAAAGCTGTTAGCAAGGGAGTTCCAGGATGTTGAATTAGCTACTGCAAAGAAACTTACGTGTCATGATGCATGGATTTTAGGGAATCATGCAGGTGATGGTAATCCTTGTATGTGCTGCCCTTGACCTTGGTGATAGAGATTGCAGGGTTGGAAGGGGCTGTTGATGAAAGCTTGGTGAGATGCTGCACTGCATCTTGTAGATGTGCTCACTGCTGTCACTGTGCATCAATGGGGAATGGAGTAAATGTTTAAGGTAGTGAATAGGGTCTCAGTCAAGTGGGTTAATTTGTCCTGCAAGTTGTTGACCTTCTTAACTGATGCTGCAATTGAACCCACCCAGGAAAATGGAGAGAATTCCATCACACTCCTGACTTGTGCCTTGCAGGCAGTGGACAGGTATTGAAAAGTCAGGAGATATGTTACTCGCTACAGAATTCCCATATTCTGACCTGCTCTTATAGACACCATATTGACATGCCTATTCAAGTTCAGTTTCTGGTCAATGGTAACTCCCAGTTTGTCTATAATGGGGGATTGAGCACAATGATACCATTGCATATCAAGGGGAGATGGTCAGATTATCTCTTGTTGGTGATGGTCAGTGCCAGGCACTTGTGTGGTTTGAATGTTACTTGATAACTTTCAGCCCAAACCTAAATGTTGTACGGGGCTCGTTTCAATTCAGATTGCTTCATTATCTGAGGAGTCACAAATGGTGTGGAACATTGTTCGCTGATTATTGTACTGCAGCAGCTTGACTAAGGACACAGCTCATTTTGGAACACTGATCTTCCGGACTGATTCCCCAGAATTTTATCATGGCACACAACATTTTCAGTATCCAGTACCTCCAACTGTTTCTTCTTGTCAATTAAAGCAAATTGGATTGGCTGAAAACTGGCATCTGTGATCCTGGGACCTCTGAAGGAGGCAAAGATTGGCACTTCTGACTGAGGATAGTTACAAATACTTCAGCCTCCGTTTGGCATTGATATGCTGTTCCCTACTGCCCCCATCTTTGTGGGTGAGGATATTTGTTGAGTGTATTCCACCTGTTCGCTGCTTAATTGTCCATTAGCACTCATGACCGGATGCGGCAGGATTGCAGAAGTCAGGTCTGAACTGCTGGTTCTGGAATCATTTAACTCTATTACATATTTCTTCTGTTGTTTGGAATTCAGGTGGTCCTGCGTTTGACTTCACCAGGATGATACCTCATTTTTAAGCATGCTTGGTATGTGCCTGGCATGCCCTCCCGCACTCTCATTGAACTGGAATTGATACCTCCACTTGATAGTAATGGTGAACTGGGAGATAGGTTAGGCCATGAGATCATTGATTGTGGTTGATTACAATGCTGCTGATGGCCTACAACACCTCATGGCTATTCTATTTTGATTTGCTAAATCTGTTGGGAATCCATCCAATTAACCCCATGGGCGTGCAAAACAACACAAAGAAAGGTATCCTCAATATCAAGATGAATCTCGCTTCTATGCGATGGTCACTTTTACCAACACTGTCAGAGACAGATGCATCTGTGGCAGGTAGATAGGTGAGGATGAGGTTAAGTAGATTTTTTGCCTCTTGCTGGCTCCCTCACCACCTGTTGCAAATGCATTCTAGAAGCTATCTCCTTTTGGAATCAGGCAATTTGATTTGCAGAGGTACAACGAGGTGATGGACACTGAAGTCTTCTACTCAAAGTACATTTTGTACCCTTGTCATCCTCAATGCTTCTTCAAAGTGGTGTTCAATATGAAGGGGGACTGATTAATGAGCCTAAGTGGGAGTGGTAGGCAGTAATCAGCAAGAAGTTCCTTGCCCATGTTTGCCATGATACAATACAATGTCATGAGGGCTGAAGGCAATGTTGAGGATGCTCAGAGCAGTCTCTTCCTGACTGACTTTTACAGTAATCTGGTAGCTCTGGCCCGACAAGAGAACAGGACAAACCCAAGGATGCTGGTATCTGGGACATTCTACAATATGGTTTGATGATAATGGCTTGAACAGCTTTCCCATTTGTGGCAGAAGCCTCCAGATGTTATAAAGGAGAGCTTTGCGGGTTGAATGTACACCATTGTTGTCTCTGATGCCTAGGTCAATGTCATGTGATCTATCTGGTTCCTTTCAGGCTTCTTAAAAATTTGATCCCCTAATAGGCATATATTTAGATGAGGCCAACTTCAACAAGGCAGCCTCTGAAATGTCCACCTTCTTCCTCAACTGAGGATACCCCAACACCTTTGTCGACAGGGCCCTCAGCCAGGTCCGACCCATCTCCCGCACTTCCGCCCTTATTCTCTCTCTTCCGTCCGGTAACAGCAATAGGGTTCCCTTGGTCCTTAACTACCATCCCACCAGCATCCACATCCAGAAGATCAGACGCCATTTGTGCCACCTCCAGCAAGATGCCATCACCAGACACATATTGTTCTCCCATCCCTTATTGGCCTTCCACAGGGACTGTTCCCTCTGGACACCCTAGTCCACTCTTCCTTCACTGCCAACATTCCCCAACAGCTCGACAGTATTTTCCCCTGCAACCGTCGAGTCATATGAGTATCTGCCATGTACATGGTGGGTGGTGTTCCCACGTGTGATAATAGTATCTACGTCAATGATCTGACATGTCTTGCAAAGGTTGCATGGCAAGATTGTGCCGTGTTGTGGTCAATGTTGTCCTGAAGGATGGGTTGTTTGCTGCGAATGATGGTCTGTTTAAGGTTTGGCAGTTGTTTAACGGCAAGAAGTGGAGGCGTAGAGAAGATCATGGTGAGATGCTCATCATCATCGATGACATGTTGAACATAGCATTGTCTCTCCGCTCCAGGAAGTACTGGATGACGAAGGGTACACTATCGGTCATGTCCTGTGTCTGTCTTCTGAGGAGGTCGTTGCGGTTTTTCGCTGTGGCACTTCGGAACAGGTGATCAATGAGTTGAGCACTGTATCCAATTCTTATGAGGGCATCCTTCAAAATCTTTAGCTGTCCGTGTTCCTCATCGTCTGAACAGATGCTGTGTATGCACATGGCTAGTCTGTAGGGAGGTGGCTTTTTTAACATGTTCAGAGCAGAAGCTAGAGAAATGCAGCATTGTGAAGTTATCTATGGGCTTGCAGTAGAGTGAGGTACTGACTTGTCTGTCCTTGATAGGGATGCATGTGTCTAAGAATGAGGCTGATTCTGAAGGGTAGTCCATGGTAATTCTGATGGTGGGATGAAACTTGTTGACACTGTTTTGTAGTTGTTTCAGTAATTCCTTGCCATGAGTCCAAAGGAAGAAAATGTCAATGTATCTAGTATAGTGTTGGTCGGAGGTCCTGTGCAGTGAAGAAGTCTTGCATCGACTTGTGCATGACAATGTTGGCATATTGGGGTACAAATATGGTCCCCATGGCTGTTCCATAGATCTGGATGAAGAACTGGTTGTCGAAGGTGAAGACATTGTGGTCGAGGATGAAGCGGATGAATTGTTGGATGGTGTCTGGAAATTGGTAGTTGTTGGTATTGAGTACTGAGGCTGTTGCAGCGATGCCATAGTCGTGGGGGATGCTGGTGTAGAGTCCCAAAACATCCATTGTGAAAAGGAATGTTCCTGGTTCAACTGGTCCTTGGGTTCTCAGTCTCTGAAAGAAATCTGTAGTGTCGCGACAGAAGCTGGGGGTTCCCCGTACAATGGGTTTCAAGATGCCCTTGACATAGCCGGAGAGGTTCTCACAATGGGACGTCCAGGTGTGATGGCTTTGTGCATCTTTGAAAGGCAGTAGAGATCTGCTATGCAAGAAGTACACAGGAAGAGAGTGCATAGGGTACTCTGAAGGTCTGGATCAAAGGTCCTGATCAGTCTGTTCAGTTGACAGGTGTGTTCTTTGGTCGGATCAGCAGGTAGCTGTCCGCAATATTCCTGGTCATTCTGTTGTTGGTATACTTCTTTGCAGTAGTCCATTCTTTTCTGTATGCTAAGAGTTCCTCCTTTGTCTGCTGGTTTAATGACAATGTTGTGATTGGTCTTGAGAGCCTAGATAGCATTGCGTTGTGCCTGGGTGATGTTCCGCGTTACCTTGTGAGTGCAGTTGATGAATCTGGCATTAATGCATCTCCTGACAGCTCGAGCATACATGTCGCGTCTAAGGCAGCAACCTTGTGGAGAGATTCAATTCAACTCCTTCTTCTTTTGTCACTGCACCACGGATCTTTCTGTTAACTGTTCTGGTTCATTGGTTGTCTCACTGGGCTCGCTGATGACATCTTTTGAGGATGAATTCTCAGAGTCTCATTCGCCTGAAGAATTCCTCTGTGTCTGCTGCCAGACCAATGGGGTCCGTTCTGGTAGTGGGACAGAAATTGAACCCTCGGCTGAGAACTTCGATTTCGTCTGGTTAAAGGGTGTGGACAGACTAGTTGATGATCAATTTCCCTGTGGTGGTACCAGGTTCACCATGGTACCAGGGGAGGCTTGGTTACTTTTGGTGGTGATGCCACGTTTCTCCAGTTTCTTGTTCTTGGCGTGCATGTAGGTAGTGTAGTTCCATTTACTCGTCTGTTTGGCAGTGTCTCATAGCTGGTCCACTTTTCCTGAGCGCAAGCTGAGAAAATGGGCTGTATCTCAATTTCAAGATTGCGGTATCTGCTGTAGAGCTGGTGTACAAGATGATTGAGGAGTGTGCGAAGGGTGTGACGGCAGAGTCTCTCAGCATAGTCTATGTCGTAGGTTGACTTGAGCGGGTTTATGGTCTGTAGTCCTTTCGGGATCTTCTCTGCTTTCTTGCACCTCTGCAGAAACTTGATGCCTGTGTCTTGATCTTCTTGAAGATCCTCTCTACTTTGAGCCGATAGTTTGTGGTGTCAATGGTAGCCATGATGTGGAGGTGCCAGTGTTGCACTGGTATGCACAAAGTCAGAAGTCACATGACACCAGGTTATAGTCCAATAGATTTATTTGAAATCACAAGCTTTCGTTGCATAGCCCCTTCATCAGGTGAAGTGAGATACAAGCACACAGAAAACAGAATTTATGGGCAGAGAGAGATCAAGAGCAGACAGGTCAAAAGACCATACAAATGGTGTGGGTGGAGTGCTGAATAATAAGTCCCTGTAGGTGATCCGAAATGTTAGACAGTGTGAGTAAAGTGTCAACAGCTGAATAATAAGAGATGACCGAGAATCCAACTAAATGGGGCAGACAGATAATTACAAAAAATTAAAAATCAGATAGTAAAACTAGTATGTTATTCCAGTCATTTGGTTTGTCTACAGCGCCACCTTATTTTTAATTTTTTGTAATTATCTATCTGCCTCATTTCATCGGATTATAGGTCATCTCTTCTCTTGGTGACACTTTACTCACACTGTCTAACATTTTGGATCATCTGCAGGGACTTATTATTCAGCACTCCACCCACACCATTTGTATGGTCTTTTGATCTCTCTTTTCTTGATCTCTCTGCTGTAAATTCTGGGTTCTGTGTGCTTCTCTCTCACTTCACCTGAAGAAGGGACTAGGCTATTAAAACTTCATTTCTTTGAAGAAGGATAGCACTAATCAGTATCCTCCTGAACCACTATCACAGGCCAACAGGTTTCTATGAAACTTAGTTTAAAAAGTTTGTAAGTTTCATTTCTGATAATAGTTAGCCTTTCGAATCCAGGTATCAATGATTCACAAGAAATAAGAAACACATTTTCAAACTGAGATGGGGCGTTCTCAGTATTGATTAATTAGATGATTTAGAATGACCTGGAATTTTAAGGCCATAAGTTTAAGAGCAGTAGTAAGCCATTCGGCCCCAAGAATCTGATCATGCCTGATCAGATCGTGACGTTAACTCTAATATTCGCAGCTGCTCCTACAATTTTTGACTCCCATGTGAAACAAAAATCATCTCATTACACTTGAATATATTGTACGATCATTCTTACTATCTATGGATAGGTTAGGACTCTTTTAACTGGAGCATTGGAGGTGGGGTGGCCTTATTGAGATGAATAAAATCACGAGGGGCGTAGATAAGGTGAATGGCAAGGGTATTTTCCCTAGGGTGCGGGAGTTCAAAACCATATTCTTTAAGGTGAGTGGGGAAAGATTTAAAAAGAATATGAGAGTAACTTTTTTTTTTACACAGGGAGTGGTTCATATGTGGAATGAACTGCCAGGGAAAGTGATGGATGCAGGTACAATTACAACTTTTAAAAGACATTTGAATGAGTTCACGAAGAGGAAATGTCTGGAGAGATACGGGCCAAACACAGGCAAATGGGACTAGTTTAGTTTGGGAACATGGTGGGCATGGGCTGGTTGGATTCAAGGGCCTGTTTCCATACTATGCTTCTATGACACTATCCTTTCAGTATCTAGCCTGTCAGACCCCTTTTAAATGTTTCAATAAGATCATCTCTTATTTTTCTAAACTCACGTGAGTAGAGGCACAAATGGTTACAGACAACCCCTTTATCACAGGAAACTGGCTACTGGCCCTTTCCTGAACTTTTTTCCAATGTAATTATATTACTCCTCCAATAAGGAGACCAAAACAATGCATTACTGCAAGTTTGGGGTAGATTGCTGTCACCATCTCTTTGATTTGTCTGGGTCTAAAGGGTGTACTTCGTTTTCAGTGGTAGAAGAAAGTGACTGTTGAGACTTAACAAAAAGAGAGATTTGTCTTAAACGAGATTAGTTTATTGAACAATAGCAATCAAGTATAAGTTACATTCATAAAATAGAATTGTTTCAGAGCTAAGAGAAGACCTTGGGTAACAGGTCCATCCTCTCAAAGATCCAAAATTGTTTGGCCTTATGACACCATCTTATTGACCGGAGATTAAGACAATCTCCAACATTAACATTTTCAGAATTGTTGCCTTGTCTAACATTTAACTTCCTAATTACTTTTTGTGACCGCATGTAGAATTTTTACAATTACGTGTAAGGACATTCACATCACTCTATACTGTCTCATTCTTCAGGTTTCATTTAAATAATATTCTTTTCTATTATTCCCAAAGTGGACAACTTCATATTTTCCCATGTTATATTCCATCTACTAAACCCTTTGTATCTCCTCATACTTGCTTTACTTCTTATCTTTGTATGGTCAGCAAATTTGACTATAATGCATTTTGGGCCCTTCCGCCAAGTGATTAACACGGATTGTAAGTTCTTAAGGCATCAAGTTTTATTTTTTCACAGTACTTTTGCTGTCTCATTTGAGGCAGAAAGATTTAAATGAGCCAACTGGACTTTGAAGTGAAGTAAAGAAATTCCCTAAAGAAATTCTACGCAAGCTGTTACTTTTGATTTTTCTGCCAGCTCAGTGACGCAGTTGGAAGCACACTTTCCTCTGAATCACAAAATTCAGGTTTCAAGGTCCTTTCCAGGGTTTGAACATAAAAATCAAGGCTAACTCTCAAAGGCAGTACCAAGGGAATGTGATACTATCAGAGGTGCTGTCTTTCAGATGAGATGTCAAGTGAAGGATCCATCTACCTGTTCGGGTAGATGTTAAAAATTCCCATGTCCTTATTTTGAAGAAGAGCGGGTTAGTTATCTCCGAAATCCTGGCTGATATTTAGCCCTTGACCAACAATACAGAAACAGATCATCTGGTTGTTATGACATTGCTTTCTGTGGGAGTTTGCTGTGTGAATATTGGTTCCTGTTTTATCTATGTTAGAACAGTGGCTACACTTCAAAATTACTTTGTTGGCTATGAGGCACCCATTTGAAGTTTGAAAACAAGTGCATGATAAATACAAGCCCTTCTCTTTTGATGTTAAGATTTAGAAAATGCAAAATATCTGTACTGATCTGTTGAAATCGCTCCAATAAAATTAATGGATAATTCGATTTTCTTCATCAAAGTAACTTTAAATTTTAATTAGATAGGTAACAGTAAGGCTGTAGGTGTTATATTACTGGACTTCAAATCTAACAGCCCAGACGACTATCCGGAATAGGGATTTCAAAAGGATGTCCATAAGAGGAGTTTCAAAAGGTCTCCTAAATTGAACTTAAATATTAAGAGCAAAATACATTCAAACAGAAATGCCATTTGTTAAATGAAGAAATGAATTTGAGGCAAGTGACTTGTGTACTGCAGATGCCAGCCCAAAGTTTTAACGCGTCTACCTCGACAGGGGCCAGAAGTCTGAGCAGGTTACTTCCCTTATTATTGGGTACCCTTTAGTTATAAGTTGAAAAGCAACCTTCCATTTTACTGTTGTCACCCCATCCAGCCAAACTGAAGACACAGTGGTTTGTTATTGTCTGCCCCAGCTCCACAAACCCTTTGACCTGTTGTTGATCTGGAAGAGATGCCATGTTCCAACCCAAAGCTATAACTAAGAAGGTCAGGGCAGTATACTTGACTCACAGGGGATCAACTATTTTTCCCTCTTCCACAGCTTGATTGAGGTCAGTGCAATTACCTATTAGATTACCAACCAGTCACTCAGAGCAAAATTCAACTGACTGCAACCGCCCAACTCAGGAGAAATACTCAATGTGAAATTATTAATTGAGATAACTCCAAACCTTTATCTCATTTACATGCGGGGTCAGAGCTAGGGTGATAAAACACAATCCCTTCAGGCAGCTCATTCCTGCCCCAACTGAATTTAGTTTAAAATTATACAAATAGGTCATTTGGTTGATTGCATTTACACTATCTCTTTGAAAGTGTTATTTGCTTATTCTCATTGCATCTATCTGTTCTTCCGTTTCTAGTATATATCCAGTTCTGTTATGAAAGAAACTGCTTCTAACATCCTTTCACTCACTGTGTGAAATATCCCTCAAAATTATATGCCTTTTCATTTCAAATTCACTCACGTGATATGGACGGACTGGCTGGGGCAGCATTTATTGCCCAGATTTGAAGTGACCAATACTGCCTCTCCAATGTTCTTTAAGGAAGGGAAATTGCTATCATGACCTGGTCAGTCCTGTATGTGCCTCTTCCAGTCCCACATCAAGCATGAGTGGATTTTAAATGCCCTCTGTTATGGCCCATACAGTGATCCTGTTGTATCAAACAACTACAAGCAGCCCTCCCCAGGACCACTAATATTGGGTAATAAATGTTGGCTTTGCCTTTACCTTTGATTCCTGTATGTCCAGAATTTTGTTTTAACGAAGATGCTGCAGACATTTTAAAAAGTTATTCAAGAGATGCGGACATTACTAGTTAGGACAGCATTTACTGCCCATCCCTAATTACCCTTGAAAAGGCAGCAGTAAGTGATGTTACGAAGGGAGTACCACAACTTGACCTAACAACAGTGAAGGAACAGTGATATAGTTCCAAGTCAGGATGGTGACTGGCTTGGAAGGGTACTTGTAGCTGATGATGTTCCCATGCATCCTCTACTGTTCTCCTTCTAGGCCTTAGATGTCAAGGTTTGGAAGGCACTGTCTAAGCAACAATATGATATGTTTCAGAGCATCTTATAAATGATGCACACTGCCGCCAAAGTGCACTGGTGATGGGGGAGTGAATAGTTAAGGTGGTGGATGGAATGTGAGTCAAGCGGCTGTTGTGTCCAAGGTACAGTAAAGCTTGGGTGCTGTTGAAGTTGCAGCCACTTAGGCTAATGTTGAGTATTCTATCACACTCCTGATTTGTGCCTCCTAGATGGCAGACAGGCTTTGGGATACTATGAGGGGAGTTACACACCACTGAATTCCTAGCCTCTGACCTGCCTTTTAATTTTTGCAAGTTGAAAATGCAACTTCTGAAAACTTACTCTTGATATAATGAAGATTTCCAAAGTATCGTGCCTGCTGACTTATGTGAGTGTTTATTTTCCTCAATAATGATTTTAGCTTCTTGAAGTTAAAGCAGATGTTCTGTGATGTATGGACTGGTTTTGACAATTCTCATTGTCATAATCATGGAATTTCAGACCTAATACAATAAGTGCAATTGGAACATTTTCTTTTCAGTTAACTTCAATTAAAAATACATATTTAGGATTACAGCAGGCATTAAATGCCAGTTGTGTGGTATACAATCTGTTTGAGTCATGATGAGATCAAATGCCATGAAATTCTTCATGAAAGCCTTCATAAATCTCAGGCTTTTATGCTTTGTTTTCCTTCATTCACAAGCTGTGGCTAAACCAGCATTTATTGATTATCAAAAAAATACTGCAGATGCTGGAAGTCTGGAATTCTGAAGAAACTCAGCTCCATTTCTGAAGGGTCACTGGACCCAAAACATTAACACTGCTTTCTCTCCACAGATGCTGCCAGACCTACTGAGTTTCTCCAGCAGTTTGAATATCGCACATCATCTTCAGGAAGGTGGTGATGACCTGTCTTCATGCATTGCTACAATCAATATCTAAAACTCTTCTAGTAGTCAGCTTTTTATGAGCTCTGTAAACTTTTAAAAGGGAACATTGGCATGTTTGTGTTATTGTAAAGTGCAGCATTTCCAGGAACAAAGCATCTCCTCAACATAGCAGGAATTACTGGCCTATATAATGTGCTTGGGTTCTATTGGAAGCTTGAAACTCAGAGGCAGGAGCTGCCAACTGCGGCCAAGCTGAAAAAGCAGGAGCAAAAACCAAACTAGCAAACGACACGGCAATCTTGAAAGAATCGACAAAAAGTGCCTTTGCCTAAAGTTTGCAGTGATTAAAAATCATTGTTAAGGCTAAAAGGCTTTATTGACATCTCTCAATCCCCTGCTATCAACATTACCATCAACCAAAAATTGAACTGGATCAGTCATATAAGTATAGTATTCGTGGGTCAAAGGTTCTGCCACCTATCCTCTTTCCTTGACAGCTTATTTAGATCACATTGCTAGAAACAAACACTACAGAGATTTGACAAGAAAAAAGCTCTGTGTAACAAGGTGCAGTTTATTGCATTTCAACAAGTAGTTGTAAGTCACACTCATTAGTAAGATTAACATTGTTCCAAAAACCATGATGAGATCTGTGGATCCTGAGATATTCTGCTTCAGCTCCACTCAAGCCAGAATGGTATCATTAAATTAGGTGCAGTGGAATGCAGGATCCAACATCAACCCCTTCAGTACCATTGCCTTATTAACAATAAGTACTGTGGCTGCAATTGTAGATCAAAGACTGGGATTTGTACAAGAAGTAGCTCTCCCAAAACCTATTGATTATTCACAAGGCACAAGTCAGGAGTGTGATGGAACATTCTCTCCTTGGGTCATATAAGTCAGGAATGTGATGGAATAGTCATCACTTGCCTGGACAGCTGCAACTTCAATATCGCTCAAGAAGCTCAACAGGATAAGAAAGCCTGCTCAAAATGGTACCTCATCCACCACCTCAATACCCATACCATTCACCACTGACATACATTTAAGGTGCTTAGCAACAGATTGTCAAGTCTCCTTTGACAGCACTTTGAAACCCATGACCTCTCCCATCTAGAAGGTCAAGGATGGGAGCACCACTACATGCAAGTTCCCCTCCCAGCCACGGATTTGGAAATATTTTGCCAATCCTTCACTTTAGTTGGGTCAAAATCCTAGGACTCCCTTGCTCACAACTCTGAGGATGTACCCAACCCATAAGGACTGCAATGGTTCGAGTGGGCAGTTCACCATTACCTTCAAGGGCAAATAGCAATGAGTATCAAATGTTTGCTCAGGAAATGATGTCCACATTCCATGAATGAATAAAAACAACCTGTGAATTATCTTGGGCTGTTTTACTACATTAAAAGGTGCTTATAAAGGCAAATTGTTTTCAGATACAATTATACGATGATAGTATACAATTATACAATATTATTGTATATTTTCTCTTAGAATCTACTGCTCCCATCATCTACTGCTGATCCAGGCAATTTCTCTTTCATGATTGGTATTTATTACTGAACTGATTGGTGTACCCAGGATACAGTCCGTCACCTTGTAGAATTGTATGTACCATTCAGTAACTAAATTCCAACTGCATCACTATAGTGAAAGGATTAAATGAAAATTGCCAGAACTTCAATGAGTAAGACCACACATTTTTCCTGGTACCTTACTATTTCAGTACCTATATTATCTAACTCCACCAACTACGTTGAGCACAATCTAAAATCGAATCTATTTAGCTCAGATGAATTTGTGGCTTACTTTTTCTTATAAATTTCCTCAGAAAATTTTAACATGCAATCAAATACTGATTTGACCAGCTGCATCATTCACATTGAACACATCTGCATCATTAATGCAGGCAACCTGCCAGTTATTAAACTGACATGTGCCAAACAGGATTCTGGATAATTTTGTTTGATCAGATTGCAGCAACTGTCAATAATGTAACACACCTCTATCTCCGGAAATCAAAACTAATTCAGATCTGTTTAAAAGGACTAGAAGTCTGTTGTTGTGCTCAGAATCATAATTTTATAATCCTTCCGTCGGTGGGTTGTTCATATCTACTTAGCACTGCCACACCTCTGGTATCTTGCCAAGTGTGCATTCATGTAGATGTCAGAGCTTAGACAATAACCATTAAAAGGCAATTCACATACTGAAGAGCACCACAGCTAAACGGAATCCTGTTTTCATCTTTTATCTACACGTGCACTTTCTATACAGGGGTTATTGGATAGCAATCAAATAACAGAATCCCATAATGGTTTCCTTTTCTTCTTCATTCCAGAGGTCTCTGAACCCCAACAGTTGTCCCAAATCAGATCACAAACTTGGCAAATTTAGTAATACTGGTGCACACACCCATTATAATGTGTCTCAAAGACATTTGTCTGCCTTTTTGTGCCAATGTTGCAGAACTCTGAAAAAAGATTAACCTTTTGTGCACATATGTTTAAAGTATGAGCAACAGGTCTCAAATCTATTGAGGTTAATCCTTGAAAAAGACCAGATGAAACAGTCTTGCTTTTTCTGAGTGCTGGTAATAGTGAATAGACTAAAAATTTGAAAAAGATGAAAATGTAATTTTCCCCAGTCTTTCAAGGTCACCTTCTGAAAAGCCTCGAATATTTGATCCTAGATGACAAGGTGTGGAGCTGGATGAACACAGCAGGCCAAGCAGCATCATAGGAGCAGGAAAGCTTGACGTTTCGGGCCTAGACCCTTCATCAGAAAATTTTCTGATTTTCTGATTTTCTGATGAAGGGTTTAGGCCCGAAACGTCAAGTTTTCCTGCTCCTATGATGCTGCTCGACCTGCTGTGTTCATCCAGCCCCATGCTTGTTATCTCGGATTCTCCAGCATCTGCAGTACCTTTTATCTCTAAATAAAAACCCATCCTGTTTGCTGATGCCCTTCAGGAGATGGGAAATTTGTCATCCTTACCTGGTCTGGCCTACATGTGACTCCAGGCCTTCAGCAACGTGGTTGACTTTTAACTGTTCTCTGACTGGGAAATTAGGAATGGGCATTAAATATTGGGTCAACCAGCAATACCCACATCCCGTGAATGAGTTTTTAAAAAGTCACTAGGTCAGGATGAGGGATTGGTGGCCAATCTCAGTAGCTGGTAGAGGGATAGCTGGCCATTCAGCCTGAGATGTGGATACTAACCCAGCCCAAAATGAAGCTACAAAGATCAGAAAAAAGGATCCCATTGCTGTGTACCTTAATATTTCTCCACATCCCGAACACATATTGGCAGCTTAATACAAAACTGGGGACTCAAACACATTTCACGGTCAGGTGAAGCTTGTTGGGATAGAACAATGGGAGTTAAACCTGGTATCAAACCATTCAATAGATAGAGTTAGAGAGTTGCACAGCATGGAAACAGACGCTTCGGTCCAACTTGCCCATGCTGATCAGATATCCTAAATTAATCTCATCCCATTTGCCAGCATTTGGCCCATATCCCTCTAAACTCTTTTTATTCATATACCCATCGGGATGCCTTTTAAATGTTGTAATTGTACCAGCCTCTACCACCTACTC
This sequence comes from Ginglymostoma cirratum, assembly GCA_024137785.1. Taxonomy (NCBI): domain Eukaryota; kingdom Metazoa; phylum Chordata; class Chondrichthyes; order Orectolobiformes; family Ginglymostomatidae; genus Ginglymostoma; species Ginglymostoma cirratum. The sequence continues at coordinate 20,518,293 of JAHRHZ010000078.1, read as the reverse complement.
TGACAGTTCATTCCATATACCCACCACCCTCTCTGCCCCTTAGGTCCCTTGCAAATCTTTCCCCTCTCACCTTAAAACCCTGCCCTCAAGCTTTGGACTCCCCTACCCCAGGGAAAAGACCTTGACTATTCAGCCTATCCATGATCCTCATGACTTTATAAACTTCTATGAGGTCACTTTTATCCTCCATTCTCCAGGGAATATAGTAACGCCCTCGGACCCTTCCCACCTCCCCCAGTTACTACCTGGCTCCCAACATACAGGCTATGTCATTTTGTAAGCATCAATGGCTGCCCCATTCTGGTGGAGACCCAAAATCGCAACAAAAAAAATTGCTCCTCCAATTGAGATAATGTTCCACTAAGTGCCACGACAGCATTAACTTGCTGATATATCACTCCAAAACAGCTGGAGAACGCACATGCTAAGTCTCAGCAGATCTGAGTAATTCTATTTTTTAACTAGCTAATGTTTCTAGCTGAAGTAATGGTTGCATAATGGCAGGAAGCAGTAACCATCACAGAGACGTCATTATTATCTGACAGTCATCTAATTGGTCTTTGTTAATTAGATTCTAATTGATGCATGATTAAGAACTTGGACAATAAAGAACAAAAACGAAATTAGCATTTTTCTTTGCAAAGAGTTTCCACTGACACGACTGCATAAGCTAATAAATTGCAGGCTGGCTGGAATTTACAAGTAGACTCACAGGAAGTTTTATTTTACGGTGATAAAAAGCGTTCAGCTAAACTGCGCACTGCGACAAACAGTCCACAGAATCTATTTTTAAAAAGAGTCTCTGCAAGCTACAACAAACAAAACTCATGGCAAAGCTTCAGCAACATCTCCAACGAAATACAGCGTCAGGGACCTGGGGGTTTGATTTCAGCCTCAGCTAACTATTTGTGTAGAGTTTGCACATTCTCCCCATGTCTATGTGGTTTTCTTCCGGGTGCTCTAGTTTCCAGTCAAGATGCGCAGGTTAGGGTGGATTGGCCATGCCAAATTGCAAACAGTGTCCAGGCATGTGCAGGTTAGGTGGGTTAGCCATGGGAAATACAGGGTTATGGGGATAGTGGGTCTGAGTGGGCTGCCTATCAGAGGGTGTGTGTTTCCACACTGTAGGGATTATATGAACGTCTACAGGACGAGGGTAGTACAGCAAACTTTGCTTTAACCGGCATCTTGACGAACAAGCTCTCTTGATAAACCGGCGAACATCTTATACCTCGAATACCGGAATAACAAGGTGAGGAGCTGGATGAACACAGCAGGCCAAGCAGCATCATAGGAGCAGGAAAGCTTGATGTTTCGGGCCTAGACCCTTCATCAGAAATGGGGGAGGGGGGAAGAGGGTTCTGAAATAAATAGGGAGAGAGGGGGAGGCGGATAGAAGATGGATAGAGGAGAGGATAGGTGGAGAGGAGGCAGACAAGTCAAAGAGGCGGGGATGGAGCCAGTAAAGGTGAGTGTAGGTGGGGGCGTAGGGAGGAGATAGGTCAGTCCAGGGAGGACGGACAGGTCAAGGGGGCGGGATGAGGTTAGAGAGTTGCAGTGGTAGAGAGATCCCCTGAGGTTTGTCCAGAGGGAGGAGGGTAACTTCTTCAGGGTAGGCATCCTTAGAAGAGGCTTGAATACCAGAAGTTGACTTTTCGCAATCACCGTGTGGTCAGTTGAGGGTGGAAGTGAAAAGCTGTTGATTATCATTTCAGTGGTTTTTGCTGTAAATAAGGTATAACGGCAAGCGTATACCCTGAACATTACGTTTCTATTGCTTAATGTGTGTTTTAACAATACGAGAACCTCTTGATTAGCCGGAATGTTGATTAACTGGCACGTAAGTCCTACGTGCCGGTTAATAAAAGTTTGCTGTTTAGTGGATGCACATAAAACCAATCCTGATCACCTAGAGCAGTGTCTTCTCCAAGTCTACCTGACAGAGGAATTATTCAATCATCTCCATTCTGGTCAGGAATAGTGGTGCCACTAGTTGCTTCTTTCTTTGAGGAGCAACAGTATTAAACCTTAACTTTCTCTCCCTCACCACTTTTTTCACTTTGCCTGCAAAATCCACAAGGTCAGTTTTGACTTCTGATTGTAGAAGCAAATTGGGAAGACTCTTCCAATTTTTTTCACTGATTTCAAAATCAAATCCAATGAATACTATGGAATAAATATTCCTACAGTGAGGAAGTAGGCCATTTGACCCATTGGGTTCACACTGACCCTATGTGGAGCATCCCACCCAGACCCAACCCTTACCCAATCCATGGGATCCTGCTAAATTGCCTAACCTGCACATCTTTGGGCTGTGGGAGGTAACTGTAGCACCCGGCAGAAATTCATGTAGACACGGTGAGAATGTGCAAATTCCACAGGGACAGTCACCCAATGCTGGAATTGAACACAGGTCCCTGCTGCTAGCAGGCAGCAGTGCTAACCACTGAGCCACTGTGCCATCCCCATTGGTATCATTTCTCCTCCAGTACATTGCCCAACTACCTAGAGGTGCTGATCTGAATTGAGATTGACTAGGTCAATGCTGTTTTGATGAAATACTAATGGACAGAATTCTCTGGTCTCCTGACATAGTGTTTGCAGGTGGTAGTGGTGGGTGAGGGGAGGGTGAGTGGTCACAGGGCTGGGAGTCGGATGTATGAGGTGAAATATTCACCAGGTGGCCTTCCTGCCAATCTTCTAGCTGCGCCCCCAACCTTTCCGTAATTTTATGTGGGGCAGGCTGGCCATCCACTATCACCTCCATTGTAACCCTTAATGGGCCACTTCCTGCCTTATGTGTAAGATCTGGGATTCAGATCCACAGTTGTCGAAGGTAGGCAGTCAACTAATTGCAAGTAACTTTCAGATTGCTTATTTAAGTTTATTAAGGGAGAACAGTTTTGATACAGTGCATTAGTTAATTGGATAGACAGTGTGCTCAACCATGAAGGGTATGGGATTCACTGATACCAGGGTACAAATAGACAGCTGGTGCAGAGTTTGGAGATCCCTGTAGCTTGTTGAGAACACATGCTGCTCTCTTGCCGAAGGTGACTTTAACTCAATGCAGAGATGTTGGGGAACTCCCACCTGAGCCTTCCCCCTCCTTTTCTGGTTCCTCTTCAGCCTGAGGTGGTGAAAGTTGATAAGTACCGACACTTTCATCTTGAATATTAACATTAAGGTTCTTTATTTCTAACAGCTGGTAGTTTCTGTTATGACAACCATCCATTTGAACCCTTCCACCCATTGAATACAGGACAGGTACCCAGATATCACTTGCCCCATTGCCCATTTTCCGGTGCGAGGTCAATATGCATTATGCCAAGAATGACCCCTGACGATCCAATACACTGTACACATGAGTTGAATGAAAACTGTACAAATGGGGATACACATGATGCCACTCCAACACCTTGGGGTGTCAACATGGAAGCCTGACCCAAGAGTCCCAAATACTCCCAGGGTCTGTCTTCATGCATTTCCAGAGACAGAAAGAAAACCACTTCCCTTCTACCTGGAAACGTAGGGGTGGCAGGTCAGTTAACACATTCAAAAGTGGCATTGGAAAATGATTTGGATAGGAATGATATGGATATGGCAAAAAGGCATGAGATTGGCACAAGGGAATATAGTCAGTGCTTGGGCTGAAAGGCCTTCTTAGGCGCCATAACAATTCAGTGATTCTGAGGTGGTGCTGTGCTACGCCTATCAATTGATTATTTCCAAACCTATACTTTAAATGTATCATTTATTCAGGTAAATTTCTTACACCAGCCTTTTTCTGTGATATCCCTCCCACAGATGCTCCTTCCTTGCCTGGCCTTTGTTTTCGAGACCCTCACCACACAAACCTGCCTCCTGGGCCCCCCTCCCTTCAGTGCCATGGGATCTCTTCATTTACTGAGGTATCTGCTAGCAATCAAAGCCTGGAGTCATCGCAAAGGTGAAAATTTGATTAAACTACCAACTGGCCCAAGTTTCGCAAAATGTCTAATTCAGTTTAAAAGAATACACACACTAGATTTTCCAGAAACAATTAAAAAACTATTTATTGTAGTCAAAGATAGTAGGAGCTGCTGATGCTGGGGAATCTGAGGTATCAAGGTGTGGAGCCGGATGAACACAGCAGGCCAAGCAGCATCAGAGGAGCAGGAAAGCTGACGTTTCGGGTCTGGGCCCTTCTTCAGAAAAAAAATTAACCTGTATTGTATTCAACCAGTTTTTAACCAGTGGCAAGGAAGAAACATGAGTTGCTCACTTAAACAAAAGCTAAATACTGTGGATGCTGGAAATCTGAAACAAACACAGAGAATGCTGGAGAAACTCTGCAGGCCTGGCAGTGTCTGCGGAGAGAGAAACAGAGTTAACGCTTTGAGTCCAGTTCTTTCATTTCTGAAGAACAGTCAAACTGGACTTGAAATGTTAAGAGATAAAAGGTACTGCAGATGCTGGAGAATCCGAGATAACAAGCGTGGGGCTGGATGAACACAGCAGGTCAAGCAGCATCATAGGAGCAGGAAAACTAGAAGGGTCTAGGCCCGAAACGTCAAGATTTCCTGCTCCTATGATGCTGCTTGACCTGCTGTGTTCATCCAGCCCCACGCCTGTTAACTTGAAATGTTAACTCTGTTTCTCTCTCCGTAGAAGCTGGAAGGCCTGCTGAGTATCTCCAGCATTTTCTGTGCAGCCCTTGCCCTAGCTACTGACCTTCATCCTCCCTTCACTCGGGACCCTGACATCACAAAATCTCACCCATCGGCACTGTAACCTGACAATACCTGGGGCAGAGCTACAGGACAGGCTACAAAATGGAGGGGATTCAAGGCAACCTCCCAAGTGCAAAATGACAGTGTTATACAGGTACCGACAGCAAATTTACATTATGTTGGTTGTACACTTGGGGTTAAAGTAGCCAGTTAATTCCTGATTTGTATTCACAGTGGAGCTGCTTTCTGAGTGTTTTGTCTGTCTGTAACATCCCACTCGCTAACACAAATCCATTAACACTGACAAAACTAATAATCTGTAGCTGTTAGCAAACCTGTATTGAAATATTTTCTCTCCCTTTTTCATTATCCACAAAAAGCAAATAATGTCGAGAGAAAAAGCTGCTGTTGTTTAACATGCATTTGCATATCTTTTTCGATCAAATCCAACATCCAATAAATAAAGTGCCTGGCTAAAAGCATCTAATTATTGTGCAGTTTTAGGAGAAAGACTTGAAGAACAATTTGTCTGTGCAAACAACATCATAACTGGTTCACCAATGTTCTCCTAGCAGCCTCGTGAAATTATCTTTTTTTTTTGTTTGGGCAGCTATCCAGAGTAACAGAACACTCATTGACAGCCATTCACAGAGTTATACAGTTCAGGTCATTTCAGATCAAATGAGCAAGCCACTTATCTCAAACAGACTGCAAAGCTAGACATCATTTCTATTATGATACTTTATTGACCGTTTGTTAATAGTCTCCATTTACCACAATTGGAGACATACTAATAATTGTTCTGGTCAGATATTTCTTTCAGCTACCAAATTAATTGGAGCCCAGACTGTGGATAATTGGAATTTCTCTCATTGCTTGCTCGCTCCCAGTGCACATGCCTAAGTGTTACTGTTCATTGAAAAACTTGCCATTCAATGGCACCTTTCATGATTGGAGGACAAAAGAGTTGAATTCCGGGGGTGAGATGGGAGTGATAACCCTTGACATCAAGGATGCATTTGACCGAGTGTGGCATCTAAGTGCCCAAATAAGACTGGAATCAATGCAAGTCAGGGGGCAAACTCTCTGCTGGTTAGAGTCATACCTGACACATGGGAAGATAGTCATGGTTGTTGGATGTCAGTCATCTCTGCTCCAGGACATGTCTGCAGGAAATCCTCAGGATCCTGTTCTAGGCCTATCCATCTTCAGCTGCTTCACTTTCTTTCCGTCATATGGTTAGACTTATAACGCTCTGCAGCTCAATGCCACATTTCAAAGCACCAACATCTATCACTGTAATGCTGCTGCCAGGACACTTGTAATCGGGAACAGACACCCACTTCAATGATCTGAGCAGGATGCATCTCGGCTCATCTAATTTATCGCTTAGTGGTCACTCACTGTGCACCTTCCTGGATGCTCACAGCAATTCTGCATTATTTTGCTTTGTCTTTTTGTGCTTTGCCCCCACAGTCAGTGCCTTTTAGAACAGACACAAAGCCAGACAACTTGTCATTCTTCTAAACAGCAGAGAATATAGGCTCAGTTCACTCACATTTTCCTTTTAGGGTACTCCTACTTTCTCAGGAGTGACAGTGGTAAATCTTTTCTGCATTCCTTCCAATAGTAACTATTTCCTTCCTCAGGTTGTAGCATCAGGAGATCCTTTACACACATCTGAGGGGACAGATGAGACTTCACTTTGGTGCCTCATGTGAAAAACAGCACCTCTGAAAGTACAGCGCTCCCTCAGTACTCCAGTACAACTGGTATTCTAATCTGAAGCGAGGCATGAACCCACAACCCATTGACTCAAAGGACGGGGTACTGCTATAACAGAGTCACAACTTATAACTACCAAAAGTACGGTGGAATCAAGGCACATCAGAGTGTCTCCAGTTCTAAAAGACATTTGAGCGCTATTTTAAGGGAGACGGAGATATTCTGACTGTGCTGGCCAACACCAGAGTGTCTGTAGAAAATACCATGTCAGTGAGGGACAACTAAGCATTTTCTACAAAAGAAGATATCCATTTATTTAGAAACCTGATTCTATTTTAACAGTGATAAAAGGTACTGCAGATGCTGGAGAATCC
>JAHRHZ010000078.1:20489243-20506482 GCA_024137785.1 Ginglymostoma cirratum | reverse complement strand
ATTTTCTGATGAAGGGTCTAGGCCCGAAACGTCAAGCTTTCCTGCTCCTATGATGCTGCTTGGCCTGCTGTGTTCATCCAGCTCCACACCTTGTTATCTCGGATGCGCCAGCATCTGCAGTACCTATTATCTCTGAATATTTGATCCTGACCAGTTGTGTGGAAAAAAAATTTTACATTGCAAGGGTAGATGGGAATTTAGGCCAAGACAGAAAAGGCAACCATGGGAGAAACCGATGACTCAGAGAAAGAACTTTAATTAGTTTAGCACGTGGGATTTTAATGAGCTTGGCAGAAGTCGGGAGGTAGTTACTCAGACTGTGTTATCACTATGTGCATGTTATCTTAGCTAGAGTTAGAGAAGGATCTTTTGATATATTGACACTATATCAACGTTTTAGGATGAATTAGAGATGTCCCTTGTATCCCGAGGAGCCTAGTTACTGATAAGCTAGAGTTTCAATCAAACTGTATATCACTCCCTATGCTAGCTGCATGCCAAAGCTCATTTGAAGAAGTAATTATTAAGGTATCTATAAGACAGCATTCCTGTTACCTCGAGCAGCGACTGTTTTCTTTAAACTTACAATGAAATGAATCAACAAACACAAGATGTCATGGAAACACCCTGCTCTGAATTTAAAGGTATAAAGGAAATTGTTATACTCTGTATTAACAGAGTCAGGTGCCAGCGGAGATCGACACTCACTCTCCTTGGTACCAAGTAAGAAAATAAACTGCTTCGAATGGGAGCTGGCGTCGAGTCTCATTATTAGTTAAGTAGAAATAAAAATTTCTACAACAAGTTGCATTCCACATATACAAGCAGATGGTGGTTTAAATTTACTAATATTTGGAATAAAAGTATTGTACTTGTCTGCTTTGCCACCTGCTGAAAGATTCCTATTAGCACTCAAAAGATTGCACAACTTTACTTTCAGATGATAGATATAGTGTATCTTTCCTGTTTCTGCTGAATATTAGAGATAGCTATTTGCTAATCAACCTGTTAAGAGATAGTATTACGCATCTCTATAGCAGGTGGGACATGAACCTGAACCCTGAGGTAGGACACTAACGCTGTATCACAAGAACCTTCACACTATTATGGATATTTTTGATCAGCCTGTTCAGAGATGTTATCACACAACACTGTAGCAGGTAGAACTTGAAACAGGCCTCTTCTTCCAGAGACACAGACACTATCACCTTACCACAAGAGCCCTAGACCAACTATACTCAGTTGCTTCAATGGCTTCCCAGTTACAATAAGATAATGAAGTTATTGGAGCTATTCACAGATGATTACGTGTTTAGCACCACATGCAATTCCTCAGATAATGAAGCAGTTCAAGCGTACACATACCCAGCTGGAATAGTTCAGTTGGGAGAGTGTTTGACTGCAGATTTAAAGATTTAATTCTGGGTTTCAGCAACAAATTTCAAGTGCACACATAGTAAGACCTGGACAATATCCAGGCCTGGACTAATTAAGTGACAATCAACATTTACAAAACACAAGTGCCAGGCAATGGCCATCTGCAACAAGACCACACATAATTATCTCCCTGCAACACTCAATAACATTGCAACTGATGTCATCAACCCAGCAGCAGTTGGGGTTCACCATTAAGTAGAAATTCAAATGAAATAATATAGATGCCATTGCTTCAGAGTTCACATACTTTGTAGCTGACACTCTAACTTTCTAAAGCTGCCCCAACACCTACGAAAGGACAAGTTAGAAGATATGTTAGGAGTGTGGGTGAAATATTCCTATTCACCTGGATGAGCGCAATTACAACACTCAAGAAAATTGGCATCATCGAGGATCAAGCAACTCTACACCACTAGCACGTAGCTCAAGATGGTAGCCTGCCACTGACTTCTCAGCTGAACCAGAGACAGGCACTAAACGCCAGTCTTGTCAGTAACACCCACATGCTAAAGAATAACAAATAAAGTCTACAAATCTAAAGTTCATTTCAATAAATTACATGTTCAGAATAGAATGTATTTAATTCAGATGGAAACATACGCTCAAATCGCACCAAAAGAAATTTTATATTTCAATATGAAAAACAATGCTTTGCATAGATGATTGTAGATTATTTTCATTTGCACTATTTGAAATCTAGTGAAAGTATTCAGTGGTGTACAATAAATTTTATTATCCAAAAGTTCAACACAATGTATGTATCAAAGTGATAAAGCATAATGGAAGTGTTACAAGATCCACAGTAAGGAACACGTTAACCAATGTCACTTATTTTAAAAGCAAGAATACATTTTCACTCAATCATAGTACAGGAGGAAATCATTTTGCATGTTGCATCTAAGCTTTTTCTCTCAATTCTCCTGCTCATTCTGCAACTTCTTCAAAAAGCTCTGCAAACTTTTATTCATCTCCATTTTAAAAACTACTTTGGATTCTGTTTCAATCCAGGTACGAATTTTGAGTTCATTTACTTAAAAAAAACTTCCCCTTCCTTTGTTGAATGATCTTTCTAAATTTATGTCCTCTAGTTCCCAATAATCAAAATTGCTTTCAAAATGTACTTTTCAAGTCTGATTTCTCCTTAACTATTTTGTTCCTATCAGTGTTCCAATATCTCTAGTCTCTTCCTTTAACTGCAGTCACAAACAGTCCAGGTATCCATAAGACCATAAGACACAGGAGCAAAATGATGGCTATTTAGCCCATCGAGTCTGCTCTACCATTCGATCATAGCAGATATGTTTCTCAACCCCATTCTCCTCCCTTCTGTCCATGACCCTTGAACCCCTTACTAGTCAAAAATCTGGCCATCTCTGTCTTAAAGACACTCAATGACTTAGCCTCCACAGCCCTCTGTGACAATGAGTTGCACAGATTCACCACCCTCTGGTTGAAGAAATTCCTCTTCATCTCAGTTCTGAAGAGTCATCACTTCATTTTGAGGCTGTGCCCTTGGGTCCTAGTCTCTCCTACTCGTGGAAACATCTTCTCCAAGACCACTCTATCATCTCAGTGAATTGTTGTACAAAAGTAATAGTTCTGAAAGAGTTAATGTTTAAGCTGTGCTGAGCTCAACCCAATCTGATGAGGTGACACACAGCCTCTGGATGGAGAATCAGTTGGATTTTGGCACAGTCTCCTAACGGAAATACACTCTTGTTAGTTAATATTCAATAAAGCTAAGAGTTAATATAACCTATATCATGTAATTGGACTTCCAGCAGCCCATGACGATGGTGATAAACAGCACTGAACTATTCTCCAGGACTTCCACTGGCAGCTGGTGATGTTGAGAAAGGGCAGCTTGAGCAGTCAAACAGACCATTGCTCACAAGGAAGAGTCTTTGGTGGGGAGAGGTCTGGAGGGAGAGTGGGCAGACAAAGGAATTATCCGCATGGTCATTCCATGTTCATAGTGTAAATAGTTTCTCATTTATCTTTAATTTTCCATCCTGTTTGCAAAGCCCTGATGCCAGTGGAATGCAGAATCTTTGCTTCATGATCGTTTGGCCATGTGATCAAATCTGTTATCTAAGCAAAGAGCTTCTTCTGCTGGGAGTTATTTGTGTTCCATCCTCCACAATAGGTTACCGAACAGCCCCTTGGACTATTATAAGAAAGAGGATTGGTGGCAGCAGTTTCCCCCAACAATAAGCAGCAAATCTACAAAAAAAAATACAGTTGCAGCAGCAAATATCTGACCCCCACAACAAGGAGAAGAAACCCAAGAGAACCTGAGAAAAAGAGATCTTTTTCATTCGCAGAGAAGTAAGTTACCAGTTCATTTGTCACTTTAAGAAAGGCTCAGACAGTCAGTCAGCAATTGAATGCATTTAGACAGATATCAGTCAGTATAGGCTCATGAAAGTAGTAACAGCTTAGTAGCTGCACTCCAAAGTGTAAAAGCAACCAGACCCAGGAGAAGAAGTATGGTGCAGCCAGTGTGGGCAACAGACAGTCAGACCTGAGCAAAAAGGAGCAGTTGTGACTCAGGATTCCACCACAGTGTGAATGGACATCAGAGGCTCCATCAGTAAGTTAAACCCCTTGAAAGGGGTAGAAAACCTACATAGGAGCACAAAAAAATACAGCTGAGGGAAGTGAAAATGAGAAAAGGAATGCTTAGAGTAAAATGAGCATTGCAGCAGTCATGAATAGATTCATTAACACACAGCTGCAAAAGTTAAAACAGGACCCTATCTTTTTCGCATCAACTTTCCTGCTCCTCTGATGCTGCCTGGCCTGCTGTGTTCCTTCAACTTAACACTATGTTATCTCTGACTCCAACATCTGCAGTTCTTGCTATCCCTAACTTTATATTAATGTTCATATTGAGTACTATCCTTCCAGGGCACTGTCAGAGAGATGTTATGCAGCTATAAAGAAGATGGTCCTCCTGGTCAAATGGGTGAGAGGTTTTTAAAATACATCTATAGCCTGAAAATTCTCCCTGTTAAATGAGAAAGAATTGGAAAAGATGAAACCACAAATGCAAAGGTTCTGTCTCCACGTTATGAGGTTTGCCTCAGAAATGAAGATGTTCAAGGGAAGCTGCAAATGACAGCAGAAGTCCATTCCACGATGACTGTAGATAGCCTTATTACATTTAATCAGGAATTTGCTGGTAAACCTGAGTTGTATATTCAGACCATAGCAATACAGTGCCCAGCAACTCAAGATAGAATAAATCAAATCTGACAGGAACAACGTAAAATCCAAAGAGTCTTGCCAATTGTGGCATTGTGTTGGTAGCTGGCCAGACCAAATTTCCGGTCGGTTGGTGATGAAAACTGAATCGGAGCAGGCAGCATTTCACCAACATAGATGGCCTGTTGGTATTTGATGACAGGCTGATTAATCCAGCTTCACTCAGATGTGACAAAATACACCAGGGGCAATTGGGCATTGCCAAGAGCAGAAACAGAGCTGGGGCATCAGTGGAGTGGTCAGAGATCTCAAAACAGCTTGAGGAATATTAGCTGATAGTGAACTTTGTGTTATTCACAGACCTGAACATAGAGAGACACTGGTTCCCACTACTTTCCCCACTGGACCATGAGAACGAGTGGGAACCAGTCCATACAGTATGAATGCTGGATGAGGTATTTGCACTGTTATTGGACACTGACTTTGTCTTTTGGTGTCTGTTTTGCTTTGTGAGGGTTTGTGTTTAAATCTGTCTCCTGTATCCAAACAGCATGCTTTGCATGTCATCTGAATAGCCAGAGACCAGGTGAAGACAAGTGAGCAAAGGAGCTGCAAAAGATGGACACTAATTATTGGGCAAATTACAAAACCTAAATAAGAAGCCATGTCTCTCCAACACAAAGCTGTGGCAACACAATAACAAATTGTTGAAGAACCGCACCAGGTCTGGCAGCATCTGGGAGAGATAATATTTCAAGTCGAGTGACCATTCTTCAGTTCTGGAGTTTCTTTAAAGTTAAAGTTGTTTGTTTTCACAAGAGGTGAGTGCATTAACTTATTATGACACTTTTTGTGGGTGCACAGAGTAGATAGAGGCTGTTTGGCTTATCGAGTCTGCACCAACCCTCTGTAAAGCATCCCAAGTAGCCTTACTCTCTCCCTACATTTCCCATGGCTAATCTACCTAGTCTGCACACCATGGACAATTTAAGCATGGCCAATAAACCTAACCTGCACATCTTGCACTGTGGGAGGAAACCTCACACAGACACAGAGAGAATGTAATAACGCTATACAGCCAGTCACCTGAGGCAGGAATCGAACTCAGGTCCCAGGCACCATGAAGGCAATAGTGCTAACCACTATGCCACCCCTATATTTGGCTTCTCTTGTTTTTGGGTTTCTTCATAATAGCTAAAAATTATTTCTATGTTCAATTATTTCAATGTACATTTATTTCAAAGTTCAGTGTTGTCTTTTTTGTATTTATTTTTTAAATTAGCTTCACAACTGAAATTTTTGCTTTGCTTATGTCATGTTGAAGCCCATGTTCTATATCCCATCTCTTCGGGTTAATTTTACCAGTAAAGTTTATAATCTGTATCAATATTCAAAAGACATGTACAAGGTGAAAATTATATCAGCAAACAACTAAATTAAAATCATAAAATGTGGAAAAGTAACCTCCAGAGGGCACGCTTGCTGCCGGTTACTAGTATGAGGTGGTAGCACCAACTTACCAGCCAGCTTGAGGGGAGGCAATGCCTTAGTGGTATTATTGCTGACTGTTGATCCAAAGACCCAGATAATGTTCTGGGGACCCAGGTTCAAGTCCTGCCATGGCAGACAGTGGGATATGAATCCAATAAAATATCTGACCATGAATCCATTGCCAATGGTCAGGAAAAACCCATCTAGCTCACTAATGTCCTTTAGGGAAGGAAATGCCATCCTTACCTGCTTTGGACTACATGTGACTCCAGACCCACAGCAATGTGGTTGACTCTTAACTGTCCTCTGGGCATTGAGGTTGGTTGGCTCACCAAGCTGGTTTCTTGTTTCACAGACATTTTATTACCGTGCTTGGTAACATCCTCAGTGAAGCCTCCGATGAAGTGTCGGTGTATTTTCCCGCCTGGTTTTTAAACTCTGGGGTCCGTTGAGATGGATTGCCTCACTTCCAGTTTTCCTTCGTAGTGGAATGTATGTGGGGTCGAGTTCAATGTGTTTATTAATAGCATGCTTCGTGGAGTGCCAGGCTTCTAGGAATTCTCATGCCTGTCTCTGCCTAGCTTATCCGAGGATCTTGGTGTTGTCCCAGTCAAAGTTGTGGTTCTCCTTGTCCATGTGGATTGAGATGAGTGAGTATTGGTCGCGTCTTTTTGTAGCCAGTTGGTGTTCATGTACTCTTGTTGTTAGCTTCCTTCCTGTTTGTCCGATGTAGTCTTTCTCGCAGTCTCTGTAGGGGATTTTGTAAATGACATTGGTCCTGTCCATGGTGGGGAGTGGGTCTTGAGTTCAGGTGAGAAGTTGTCGTAGGGTTGACGTGGACTTGTGTGCCACTCTGATGCCCAGCGGTTGTCGTGGTCTTGTGGTGAGTTCCGACGTGTTCCTGATGTAGGGTAGTGTGATGGGTGTGTCAGGGCGTGTAGTATCTTTCTGATGCTGTTTGTGTAGGCATCTTCTGATCCAGTCTTTTGGATATCCATTATCTTTGAAAACCCGGAAGAGGTATTCTTCTTCCTCTTGGCGTAGTTCCATGTTGCTGCAGTGTGTTATTGCCCTTTTAAATAGTGTTCGCGTGCAGCTTCGTTTGTGTGTGTTGGGATGGCTACTGTTCAAGTTCAGTACCTGGTCCGTGTGTGTGGTTTTTCTGTGTACTTTCGTTTACAGTTCCCCATTTGTCTTGCGCTCTACTGTGACGTCCAGGAATGGGAGCTGTTTGTTCTTCTCCTCCTCTCTGGTGAATTTTATTCCGGTGAGGGTGTTGTTTATAAGTTTGTGTGTCTCTTCTAATTCGGTCCATTTAATGATGACAACGGTGTCGTCTATGTAGCGTATCCACAGTTTAGGTTGGATTTGGGGAAGGGCAGTCCTTTCCAGTCTTTGCATCACTGCTTCTGCTATGAATCCGGAAATAGGTGATCCCATGGGTGTCTCGTTGATTTGCTCGTATGTTTCGCCGTTGAAGGTGAAATGAATCCATCTCAATGGACCCCAGAGTTTAAAAACCAGGCGGGAAAACACACCGACGCTTCATCGGAGGCTGCACTGAGGATGTTACCCAGCATGGTAACGAAATATCTGTGAAACAAGAAACCAGCTCGGTGAGCCAACCAACCTCAACACCCACAACCCAAGCTATAAATCTACTCCAAAACCTTAGTGTCCTCCTGGCAATTAGGGATGGGCAATAAATACTGGTTTAGCCATCCCATGAATGAATAAGGGAAAAAAACTAGCAGCAAGGTCAACCAGCAGCAATAAGATCATTAGAAACAGGGAAAGGAGTAGGCTGTTCAACTCCTCAAGCCTGTTCCAACATTTAATAGGATCATGGCTGATCTGACACTTCTCATGTCCACTTTCCTGCCCTTTCCCCTTAATCCTTGATTCCCTACTGATGAAGAATCTATCTCAGTCTTAACTTTACACAAGGACTCTGTTCCCATAACTCTTTGTGGCAAGGAGTTCCAAAGACCCCAAAGAGAAGAAATACCTCCTCATCTCAGTTTTAAATTGGCACCCCTTTATTTGACCCTTTGGTCCTAGACTCTCCCATGATGGGAAACATCCTCTCAGCATTTATCCTGCCAAGTTGCTTAAGAATCCTATAGATTTCAATGAAATCACTCCTCACTCTTCTAAATTGCAATAAGCCCAACTTGTTTAGCCTTTGCTTATAAGACAATCCCTCCATACCAGGGATCATCCTTGTGCACCTTCTCTGTACTGCCTCCACTTAAATGATATCTTTCCTTAAGGCATCCAAAACTGCTCACAGTACTCCAGATTTGGTCTCACCAGCACCTTGTACAATAAGACATCCGTACTCTTATGCTCCAACTTCCTGGAAATTAGGGCCAATATTCCATTAGCCTTCCTGTTTACCTGCTGCCCCTGTGTGCTAACTTTCTGTATTTTGTGTACAAGTACCCCAAGTCCCTTTATTTTGCAGGTTTCTGCAGTTTTTCTCAATTTAAATGATACTCTAGTCTTTTGTTCTCCATTCCAAAATGAGCAACTTCATTTTCCCACATTATACTCCATTTGCCAGCTTTTTGGCCACTGACTTAACCTATCAACATCTTCCTGTAAACTGTTTGTATCCTTCTCACAAACTGCCTTTCCACCTATTTTTGTCATCTGCAAATCTGGCTACAGTGCATTGACTTCCTTCCTCCAAATCATTAACATGTAGATAATGCTACTGGTATTTACCACCAAAATCATGAGGGAATCTACTGGTGATCAACCGGAATTTACTGTCTCAGTAGGTCTCAAGGACAGGGTAGTGCAGTATCACTGTTTATCTTTGACTGACTGACAGTTTTACTTTATGGCTGTCAGTTAATTTTTCACAGTGATTGAACTAAATAAAAAAGATATACCACACATATGGATGCAGTTGCTTTCCAGGAAATATTCACTCCACAAACGATCCCTGATGTGTTTGTATCTGGCAATGGAGCACAGTTTGCTGACAAATCTTTTAGCCAGTTTGCAGCCACATACTTTTTCAGATATATCAGTGCACTGAGATTTCCACAGTGAAATGGGGAAGCTGAACTGCGGTAGAGATGATCAAATCCCTGTTGAAAAGAAACCAACTTTTGTATACAGTCTTGTTAAATTATCTGTCAATTTAATCTTAATGTATCTTATCAGCTTCAGATTTCCTAATGGGGAGAAAACTGAATATTCAACTCGCTGTCCTACCAAAAAGAGGATGATTCCTTACTTAGATAACAAGGTGTGCAGCTGGATGAACACAGCAGGCCAAGCAGCATAATAGGAGCAGGAAGGCTGACGTTTCGGGCCTAGACCCTTCATCAGAAATGATGAAGAAATGATCATTTCTGATGAAGGGTCTAGGCCTGAAACATCAGCCTTCCTGCTCCTATGATGCTGCTTGGCCTGCTGTGTTCATCCAGCTCTACACCTTGTTATCTCGGATTCTCCAGCATTTGCAGTTCCTATTATCTCTGATACAATTTTAACCCCACTGCAAAGCCTCTAAGGATGCCTACCCTGAAGAAGTCTCCCTCCTCCCTCTGGACGAACCTCAGGGGATCTCTCTCCCACGGCAACTCTCTCATAATCTCTTCGGCCTTGAAACTGCTCGACCATGTCCTGAAGCAAACCAGGTACTACAGCCACATCACCTTTCTTAGTACCTGCCTATGGAACCAGATCTCCCCAATGGACTACAGTCCACATTCAAGCCTCCCAATTTGGCCCCAAAGTGACAATATCTACCCCATTTCTGATGAAGGGTCTAGGTCCGAAATGTGAGCCTTCCTGCTCCTATGATGCTGCTTGGCCTGCTGTGTTCATCTAGCTCTACACCTTGTTATCTCGGATTCTCCAGCATCTGCAGTTCCTACTATCTCTGATTCCTTACTTGATTCCCAAGCTCTATGAAAATATTTGTATCACAAAGCAGTCTTATCAATAACAGGCTACTCTCTACTACAAATGTCACTTTTCATAATGAATTGGCTAGACTGGAAAATGGATATGGATAAGTGACCTCATTAAACATAAGTATAACCTGTACATAGTTTCCATAACGTAATAAACTCCATCTTGTTATCTAGGGCAAGAGCCTTTTCTGCTGGGGCCTATTCCTAGCCCATCATCCACCACAGAATACTGACAACAGCCCCCCAAGACTAGCACACGATGGAGAATTGCGAGCAGTACTCTACCCCACCCATGCCATCAACAGTTAGTACAGTAACTCATACTACAACGACATGAATCTTTACTGCACCTTCTCAAATGTTTTTAATGTCTTTCCTAAAGCAAAGTGTCCAAAACAAAATTTTCCAGCTATGTTCTGTTCAAAGCATCAAGCATTCCATCTTCACATTTATATTTATACATACATGTTTATATATTTATTTCATAAAACTGTTTTATGTAACAGCTTTACTAGTTTGATTTAACAATTTCAAACATTTCCATACCTGAACCTCTTTGTACCTTCACTTTTTAAAGCATTTAGAATATATATGCATACCAAAGATGTCACTTTACTCCTCCACATATAAAGCTTAATCAATGAATCAGTCTGTATCTTCCTAAAAACTCATTCCTCACTTGGGTGTAATTTGCAAAATTTGAAGAAAAGAGAAATAAAAGAAAGATTTGATGGAAGGATAAAATAATTGGGATTGGTCTTAAAGGACATAAAGAAACTTTCCATACCAAGCCACTTTCCAATGTTTAATTTAATTTGTGCAATTTAGAATTTGTGTTGAAGCCTCCTCCAATTTTTCATTGTAATTTTACTAAATATCAAACTTAGAAAAACATCTTGTGTAAGATGGGGCAAAAATCTTCATCAGTTTATGGACATATCCTGGGCTTAACCCTCTGAAGGCAGAACCTGTGGAAATTACATTGGATCAAATTCACTGAACTTTTGGGACTCCAGAAACCAGGGGCTGTAACTGAACCAGGAAAAGCCAGATGTCTGCAACAGGAGTTAGTTTACAGAAACTAAAGGAAGACCCTCATTCATGCCCCATCTTAAACAATGGAAGCCAGACTGCAGGAAACAAACAACTTCACCAACTTAGATGTAACACAGTGCGGAGTTGGAGGAACACGGCAGGCGAAACAGCATCAGAGGAGCAGGAAAGTTGAATTTTCGGGTCGGGACCCTTCTCCAGAAATGGGGAGGGGGAAGGGAGCTCAGAAATAAATAGAGGAGGGGTGGGGCTGAGGAAAATAGGTGGGATGGTGATAGGTGAATGCAGATAGGGAGTGTTGGGCATTGGTCGGTGGGATGGGTGGGGCAGATAGGTGGGAGAGAAGATGGACAGGTTGTGTCAGGTCAAGGATGAGAGGAGGGTTAGTCATGGGATGAGGCCAGGGGTGGGGAGATTTTAAAACTGGTGAATTCCATGTTTAGGCCATCGGGTTGTAGGTTCCTGAGGTGGAATATGAGGTGCTGCTCGTCCAGTTTGCGTGTGGTGTCATTGTGATACTGGAGGAGAGGATGGACATGTCACCCAGGGAGTGGGAGGGGGGTTAAAGTGGTTGGCGACTAGAAGGTGTTGTCGTTTGTCATGTACAGAGCACAGATGCTCTACAAAACAGTGTCCGAGTCTACGCCTGGTCTCACTGATGTAGAGAAGGCCATATCTGGAGCAGCGGATAAAGTAGACTTCAACAACCTCTGACCTTCTGAAGCCTTAAGATGTACAAAGCCATTCAATTTTCCTGCCAGTACTCAGAACAAAAAATACTAAACATTCCACACCATTGTGCTACATGCAGACCTGTTCCACCTGTGGATGTAAAAACATTCACACCACTCTTCAAACCTGAATGAATACCCATCCAAGGGAAATACTGGCCATTCCTAGACCATCAAAACCATTCACACCTACTCCAGTGACCATGAAGCTCATTCAGCGCCAAGAGAAGAAACATAGATAGACTAACCTGGTGGGAGATAAAGGAGCCTGCAGTTGGATACAACTGGAGACCCCGAGTCCAGCACCGGGCAGTGTATGTGATACCAGCCTGGTGATACCAGCACTGAGATATCAGCAATGCATCTAGATTCCAACACTGTGTGTATGCTCTGAGGTGGGCTCCGTGAGGGGAGTTTGAGAGTCTGAGTGAGAAGCAAGCTCAGCTTGTGAAGGAGAGCAGCACTCACAATCACTGAATACCAGAAACTAACCACAAAGCTCCACTCAACATCTAGAGGTGACCAAAGAGACACAAGACATCAACCAGGGAAACACCAGAACATCCATCACCATCCGAGATAACAACTTGCTCACAAGGACCACCAAGAAAGAAAACCCAAGGTACTCACCGCTCTGGTCCCATGTGTCTAACCACATCAGCAGACACCACTAGACTGACTGTTACCAGCACTGGCGGCCCTTCGCGGACCCCCAGCCACTGCAAGAAACTACAGACATCAGCCAGTCAAAATCATGTTTCACTCGAAGGGTGAGCCGAAGGTCATCGAGACCCTCTAACCCAGCTTGGCTATTCGTAGATAGGGGAAGGTGCGGTTGGACGCTAACAGTGTAGGGCACCCCTTAGGAAGGAAAATGGAATCAGATAATTCAGCAGATAATCTCTCTCTCTCGCTTCCCTGCTGGCATTGGTAACAGCCACCCACTGTATCTATTTACCTACTGTATCAAGTCTTGACTTCAAGGCTTAACAGGGGGGTCAAGTTGACTGAGAGACAGGTCTCAGTCAGAGACAGGCAGGTTTTGATATTCGCTTTCTTGTTTTGTGTAAATATATTCAAATTGCTTGTTTTCAATAAAGTCAGAGTTTTCTTTGCCTCTGAAGCATCGGCCCCTTATGCTTTCCACTGCACCACATTCCATGCATAAGCCCAGTGTCAGAACTAGGGAGCTGGTAAACAGTAGACCAGGCAGCACTCCCTACACTTGCAAATAATTTTGCAAGTCTGACCTTGAATTAAGCTTCTCTTATTATCTCGACATGATCAACCTCAATAGCTTCTTTTAGTAATACACTTTAATTAAATGTTAGTTGATTCATTGAATTTCTACCAAAGGGAAAAGGTTTTCTTTTGTTTCCAACTGTTTCAGGAATCTGGCCCAGTGTTCCAATACGCTCAGTTCAATTCTCCAAGTGGTACACAAACATTGCTGCTGCCTTCCACATAAATATGAATAAACATTCACAGGAATTACAATCAAAAGTTCATCCAACAGTTGAAATTCTGCAATCATGAAGCCTCAGAACAAATTACTTCTGGATGCGTGGGAGTTAGACCTGGATCTGTTACAATACGAATCCCTGCTTTAGCCCCATTTATAAATTCCGGCCTAATGGAGATAGGTATGTATTGCCTTCAAAAACATGCGGCATATTACATTTACTCCACTTGAATGGCATTGTAATATACATCAGTTGTGCTTTGACAATGCTGGGTTCAAGGAAAGCAGAACACCAACCCAATGAGATTCAAAATAAAGCAAGTTTTACAAATTTTCCCAGTGGAAAAGTTACCTCACATGTACTTCTGAGAGTGGGTTCAACTAATCCCCACCTACAACCTAAGCAAGTACTTCAGCTCGAACATAAATAGGACAGGTGCCTTTGTGAAATATGCAGTAACTGGTCTGGGTCAGGAACAAAAATAGCTGCTGGACAGAAATGCTGTCAAAGATCTGCCTCCACTGCGGCTGGGAAAAAAGAACTGATCTCCCACAAGTCCTGACAGTACCATTTTATGAAGTGTTTCATTTTGAAAAATTTAACCTTTACATGGCAATCCCTCAAAATAAAGACGACGCTTATGTGTGGAAAGAATCTGCATATGGAGTCTTTTTGTACAGAGAAGCTGTTGCATGGCAGCTACAGCACAGTTCTGGCTGACCAGGAAACTTGTCTGGTCATGCTGTGTGCATTAGACATATCAGATTTACAGATTTACAGATTAATATCCAACCTGTTCATGACAACCTTTATGACAAACCCCTGCATCTGACCTAGGGACACGGCTAATGTACCACAAGATCTCCTATGTTTAAATCAAAAATGTAACGATGTCAAAAAAGAACTGACTGCTCATTTGAAGTCAAGTTGCATATTACAGTAAAATTAACTGCACAACTGATTTTTTTAGTACACTTATTCTCAGCAAACAGTAGTCAATACATGAACACTATATCAATATTCTTTTATAAATATATATTATGTGTTAAATTGCTATTTTAATGGAGATGCTAATGTGATTTGCTTCTTACAGATCATTGCTTCCATTAAAATACCACATAAAATCTGCCAGTAATATGGTGAGAATTCCGACGACAATGTTGCACAAAAGTATCCAGAGATGTAGAACTTTGATTTGGGAGCTAGATTCTTATTGTCAAATTGAACTTGAAACCATTACTCCCATTGGAACATATTCACTGCAGAATTCATAATTAAGACTTAATGCCAAAAATAACACTAAGCACACAAGAACTTAAAAGGTCAAAAGGAGGAGAACAATAACAAAGTCTAAGAGGTTTTTCAAAAAAAAATTGAAGTATGGATTTAGAAATGGTGAGACTAGGTAGAAGGATTGAAAAAAACAGATGAAGTTCCATATACCGAATTCATTTTGCACGAGTGAAGAACATTAGTTGTGTCAGTCCATTTATTCAAAATTAAGGAACTAGACAATGTCCAAAAATCCTGCACCAATAAAGCAGAGAGACTAAGAAACAATAAATGGAACCTAACAGAATAAATTGATTTGTTATGTGCTTGTTTTAGACCAGCGTAGACTTGATGGGCTGAAGGGCCTTTTTCTATGTTGTAAATTATATGTCTCTAAATGGGTGATAAAAGCACAGAAAATGCTAGAAGGTGGGATCTTAAGGTTGCACCAGAATTTGGATTCTTTTCCTCTCACATTTCACCTCAAAGAATTTTTGCATTATAAATTGCCCAAGTATGAATTGCCTAATTGTGAATACTAATGGTACAACAAAATTAATGGGGCATTCGGGACGTTGGTGAACAATCAGACCAACGTGTGTCCTCTTACACATGGGTAGTCACAAATGAAAGAATTGAACAGGAAAGTAATTAGGGTGAATTGAAAACATATCAGAGAAAGGAAAAGAAATTTTGAATCGAGAAGCGAGGTAAAAAGAACAAGTAAGAAAAATAATCAAATATTTTGTTTACAGGATCTATATATTGAATAAACCAGCCTTAAGCAAGATGAGAGATATTAATGTTTCCTACACAATTGAGCACTGTCCCAACAAAAATAATGAATATACCATTGACTAACCTTCTTGAAAGATGTCATGTAAATATCTGATTAATGATTGAGGTTATAGGAACATTTTTGGTTTGATTATTAATCATAATATGGGACAGAAAAGCTAGTTGGTGGATCAGGGTTATTTTTTTCTCAGGGGGGACAATAGACTATAAGTGTCTAATGAAGATGAATAAACATTGAAAAAGAGGATGGATTATCCAACAAGCCTGAGATCCATTAGCACCCTGATAACCAGAGATCTAGCTGCTGACAGCAGTACTGTGTGGTGGCAGCTCTAATTACTTTGGAGTCTCTATATGGACTGGAAATGCTACCCAGAAAACTGAGCTAATTTGATTGACTGATGGGCTCTACAGCCACTGCCGGTACCAGAAGAGAGTAGTGGCCACTGCTGCGATAACAGGCAGTCCCCAAAAAGGACAAAGCTGGCTCTCAGACTTGAAGGTGAGTTTGATTTGATTTTGGTAAGGCAGCAATTGGAAGACCTGTTAACTGGAGAGAGCGGAGTGGTTGGGAAGACACAGAAAGGAGTACCATCTTGGGAAAAATGGTCCCAAATGGGCATGGGGGACTGTTAAAAAGAGTTCAGCCCCCTTCTTTCTGGACCTAGTGCACACTGTCAAAGTGGCCTGGCTGTCTGCCTTTATTCTGCCTTTCTCGGCCATGCGTATTGTAGTGGCAGAGGTGGAATGAGTTCCTTACGTTTTCATTATTTAGTCTCCAGAGGTCTAAGGATGGGCAGAATGCCTGATGACTTGGCTTCCCTCTCTAATATGGGGGAGAGATCAGGGGTGGGTTGGTCAATTGCTTTATGTTTTATGTGTGAAAATACACTACAGGAAGGACTAGATTCACCCCAATTTTGTTAGGCTTTGACAAAGGACTTTTCAGTTTGGAATCAGTGATGCAGAACTTTCCCTCACAAGGTTAAACGTGTGGTTGGAATCTATCTTGAGTTAGATTGTATATGAATATCAAAGCATTCGGACTTGACAAGTGTTCTTTTCTCATTTCATACCACCTTATGCAGCAACCTATCTTTGCAACTATTTCACACTGTGAGGTGTATCTCCGACATGAGCACTGATAATTAATGCTCATCTTCTTTCAAAACTTTATTTTAGTTTTCATGGTGTTGTCACAGGCTAATATATTTTTCGCACAGAACAGATTCACGTACCAGTTGTTTTCAATCGTAATTTTGTTTAACCCTGATAAGGTGGATCAATTTTCTAAAGAGTTCCAAACTGTCAACCCAAACATACACAAAAGTACTGATCATTATCCTACAATTTGCCCTTCTCTGAAATTATGTTTAATCTGACCATATTATATTCAAACAATACTTTACAAGAAACAATTTGTTGTGGATATTGATTAATTCCTTCCAAAGAACTGGGTCTGGAAACTTACATGTTTTCTGTAGAAAATGTCATAGATTTTATATAGTCAGCTCGAAAACATGAAGTAGAACAAGTCTTCTTAGTCAGGCTACAAAAATACTGTGATACAATCCAAATATCTGAATCTTTGACATTCTCATTTAAATGTTTATAGATGTATCTTGGTAGTACTTGTGGTTTAATACATCCTTCCATACTCAGAATTACATTTCTGTAAAGATTTATATTCTTGACTTTATCTCCTTGTATGGAATGCTGGATGGACCATCATCACTGGCTAGATTCTGTTAAATGTATAGTTAATATTTCAATGTCATTGATAACCTAATTAAGCTATTATTTTGGAGATAGTAGGAACTGCAGATGGTGGAGAATCTAAGATAACAAGGTG
>JAHRHZ010000078.1:20436355-20488843 GCA_024137785.1 Ginglymostoma cirratum | reverse complement strand
TCAGCTTTCCTGCTCCTCTGATGCTGCTTGGCCTGCTGTGTTCATCCAGCTCTACACCTTGTTATCTAGGCTATTATCTTGTTGATTTGGCGCTTTAGTCAGACTTCAGACATTCTGGGATTAATAATCTTTTAATGAAATTTGGATTTTGATGTGTTCTAATGTTTACAGTATTACAAGAATCCTCTAAAACAATGTTTCAATAATTCATATTTTCAGAAATAATTAAATTTTAAACTTTACTACATAATTGTTGGACTTGGGTGGCCTTGTTATTCCTAATCCATTGTTACTTGACGCTCATCCAAGACTTTTTTTTGAAAGTCTCCAGTGACATATGATTTCCTCTACTGCTTACAGAAGTCTTGAATCATGGCAAACATTGCGCTCATGAAACTACAGTCAAAATTAAATTCACTGTACTAGCAATTTCACTGAGTGAAATGTGTTCATCAGCACTATAGTTCTTCATAGAACATCAGATGCCAAGAAGACTTCTGGAAAAATGTCTTCTTAATTATGTAATTGCTCAGGGGTAAAATGTACAGCATTCCTATATAAACAAGAGCTATAGTCAAAGCTATTCTGTCTCATCACTACTGTACAACTAAAAGGATTGAAACAGATCAATTGATAATCGATCACAGAAACTCAATTAATTATATTAACTGGATTAACTAAAACATTCAATTATATGTACTTTGTAAGATGATGTACAATGTGAAAAGCTAAGCACAAGCTAACGCGCATTTTTATCACATGTTTAGCGTTTCTAAAATCCCAAAGTGTTTCACAGAGGTGGTATCAAACAAAAACAGATACTGAACCAAAGACAGACATGTTAGGAAGGGTCTCAGAGCAGAGAGATGAAGCTATGGCTATTAACAGTGGAGCAAATGACATACGGCATAAGTTGACAGAGGGAGGAATTTGCAGTTTCTGGAGGGTTACATGGCTGTGAAAAATTATGGAGACGAGAAGGCCAAACTTGATTTAAGTCAGCAAAAGCAGTAGGAAACAGCCCTTTTAATATTCATTCATAGTATGTCATTTCACTGGCTCAGCCAGTATTTATTGCCTTTCTCCAAGACACGTGGCGAATCAGCTTCTTGAACCACTGAGTGCCAACAGGTCAAGGTATTCCCACAATGCCGACAGGAAGACATTGACAGAATGTTTACCCAATTATAATAAAGGAATAGAAGTTCATTTCTAAATCAGAATGGTGCATGGCTTGGAGAGGAATTTGGAGGCAGTTGTGGTCCCATACGCCTACTTCCCTTATCCTTCTCGGGAACAGAGTGCTTCGGAGGTGCTGTTGAAGAAAGCTTTGCGAGAGTTAGGATTCAGGCAGTCGAGTTTTGGGTAAGTTTGAGTTTATATGGTGTGAAAGATGGCAGCCTGCCAGATGAGAATTGGAATTGTCAAGAATAAAAGGTGAGAATAAAAATTTCTCCAACTGGATGAGCTGAGGAGTGAAGACGGTCTAAGTGTTAAAGCAAATAATGATCAGAAGCTCAGCTCAGCATCACAAATGACAGGAAAAGTTGCCGGTAGTCTGGTTCACTACAAGTTGTCAACAAGCACAAGTTTGAAGGGTGAGCAAGGTTTTGTACAGAGTAGGATGTGTCGCGTAGAAACATAGTTTATTCTGACCCAGTTCCTCAGAAATGAGTTTTGATGTGCTTTCCCTCTGATGTGATTGGTTCTGAGATGGCTGAAAATGAACATTCTCTCTTTTGGTCAATTACAAACCAGGTCTCCCATGAGCCACTGAGTTTTTTTTAACCTAATCAAGGTTGATTTGAAACTTTCTGAAGCGTTTCTGTTGTCCTCCTGGGAGTCTCTTGTTGCAACCAAGTTCCAAGTAAAACACTTGTTTAGGAGTTTGATGTCAGGCAGAGATGGTTTTGAGTGATTAGCACCTCAGCGCTGGGCACTTTAGCTCAGGTGAAGATACTGCTGTTGGACTTTCTGTCTTGCCACTGGATTTGGAGGATCATGTGAATCTATGGTTGGTGGTATTTCTTCAGTTCTTTGAGGCACCTGCTGTAGGTTGTCCAAGTTTCTAAACTGTGTAAAAAATATGGGATTCACTGCTAGCAGGTAAACCATGACCTTAATCCTTGGGTTTGAGACTTGGTTCTTAATTACCCTTTTCTTCAGCCTCAACTTTGATTTAGAACAATGGAGGTGATGATGGATTTCATTATTCATGTCTACCATTGTTCATAGAACTTATATAGATCATAGAATCCCTACAGCGTAGAAACAGGCCCTTCAGCCCAACAAGCCCACACCGACTCTTGGAGCATCCCACCCAGACCCATCACCCTATAACCCACCTAAGCTACACATCCCTGGACTCTGGGAGGAAACCAGAGCACCCGGAGGAAACCCACGCAGACACGGGGAGAATGCGCAAACTCCACACAGACAGTCGCCCAAGGGTGGAATTGAACCCTGTAAGGCAGCATTGCTAACCACTGAGCCACCATGCCATTTATTGACATTTCTTAGGATATGGACATTGTTCTTAATTGATGTATGAGTACTCACTCAGAAAATAAGCTCCAAGATAGTGGCACTTTTTCCAGAATTCAAGAAGAAGCCAACACCCGCCGTCTGACGCTCCAACTTTCTTGAACACCCACCTAACTCTTCTAACCCAGCTACTCATCTGAAGCCCTGACTATTCTCCAGCTCAAGCCAACTACCCCTGACTTGACCCCAAATAAACTCCAACTCCCCCTGCATCACTTATCATCCAACCAACACCCAAAAAACTTGACCTGCCACCCAAACCCTGACCACACTCCTGTCTGTAGTACTCCCCGGCAAACCTCAACTACTTGTTCCCATGAACCACCCAACTGCTTCACTGATCCCTCCCAATCTGATCTGCCTACTCTCAGATCCTGCAACTAACCCCTAATCTGACCTTACTATCCCCAATGCCCTGATGAGCCCTATGATTGCCCAATTTCCTCCCAAGTCTGATCCAACTAACCCGAGACCTGAATACCCTACTGACTAGACAACTACCTCCTACCCAATTAGCCTGCTGACCTCTGGCCCCTCTAAACTGACCTGACTAACCCCACACCATGGGACTACACACCCCCAACACTCCCAATCCCATCTCTCTGATCCAAACCCTACCTAACTAACCTCACCAATCAAATACCCCCACCCACTTACTCACCTGCCACTGAAGCTCCCCACCACCCATCTTTCACCCTCCTTCCTTCCCACCTGCCTCTTACATGACCAGCAATCCAAAGGAAGCCAAAGAAAATGCTACAAAATCCATTTGAAGCTCCCCTTGAAGCCTGGCAGCATAGATCTTAATGACTGGGCGCAGCTTACAACCGATCTTCCAACAACCTGCACCTACTTTGAGTTCAAATGCTTTCATGAAGATGCAAAGCAGTAAAAGAGAAGAAATGGCAGCAAACCCTCCACCCTGGATCCCACTATCTTGTGGGATGCCATACCCCATGAGTCCAAAGACGTGTAGGTTGAAAATCAGCCTGACGAGGGAGACCCATGACTCTTGCCCTGAGGAAGTAACATTCCAGAATTGAGGGGCAGTTCATGACAATGACAATGCAATTCACCTCTTATTGACCTACAATGGTTCTGATTCCCTCCAGCTCTCAAATTCCTTAGTACTAATCCTAGTTTTAAATATGCCTCCATGACCTCACATCTCCCTAAGTAACTTTCTATCCCCTGCCTCTCCCTGGAAAAGATTATGTTGCACCAACTCTGTTCTCCTCTGGATTTCTGCCTCCCTTGACTCCCCTGTTGCAGACTGGACCTACACTCTACTCGGCTCCGTCTCTTCGCTCCTTAAAATCCACCTCCGACAGAGCTTTTTGTAGCACCTTCTCATATTTTCTCTAGCGGAACATCCCATCTGTTTGTCTGCACTTCCATAAAAAGAAACCTGTTTGGACTGCTTGTTCCTTTCTACCTGAAAGGGCAGATCTCGAAGACAACAGTCAAAAATTACATCTTACTGTTACTTTCCAATTTTTATTCAAACCCGTGACTTAAACACTGAAACAAAACGAAGAACTCTGGATGCTGGAGGTCTGAAACAAAAACTTAAATTGCTGGAGAAACGCAGCAGGTTTGTGGACAGAAAGCAGAGCTAACGTTTCCATTCCAGTGACTCTTCTTCAGAACTAGTGAATTAAACACTCATGATTTAAACACCCCTAAGTAGATGAGTACATCAATAACAGGCCCCAGATGTGTTTTTACTACACTCCAGCTGACACAGTATTTGTAAGGGACCTTCAATTCTATTCTATTAAAACAGTTTAACCAACCACATAGGAATGTAAAGATTACAAGTGTTCCTGTCCAGTGGATGCGTTTGATGAGTGTGGAGCTGAGCTGTAAGTTAGGACGGGGAGAGTTAAGGAGGAGTTAACTGCAGGGCTCCGAGTGACGCAGTGAGCAGAGAGCCAGGTTCATGCTGCTCTGTGGAGTTACATCTCCAGCCATGTGCAAGCTGCCGCCTGCCCAGGACAACATGTATCCCAACAGCTCGGAGAACCTGACAGCATCCGACTCCCCGTCCAGCCTTAGGGCGAGGGATGAGCTGATGCTCACCTCGGCTTTCGGCACCGTGCTCTCCTTTATGTGTGTGGCCGGGGTGGCGGGCAATGTCTACACGCTGGTACTGATGTGCCAGTCCATGCGCTCGGCCGCCTCCATGTACATCTACATCGTGAGCCTGGCGCTCGCGGACCTGCTCTACCTCTCCACCATCCCCTTCATCGTCTGCACCTCGCTCGCCAAGAGCTGGTACTTCGGGGATCTGGGCTGCCGGCTGCTGCTCAGCCTTGACCTGCTCACCATGCACGCCAGCATCTTCACCCTGACCGTGATGTGCACCGAGCGCTACCTGGCCGTGGTCAAGCCCCTGGCCATGGTCAAGCGCTCCAAAGGTTATAGGAAAGCGATGGCCGGGGCGGTGTGGTTGCTCAGCTTGTCCCTAACGCTGCCCGTGACCAGCATGGTCAACCTGCAGGAGACCCGGAGGGAGAACGGCAGCATCCGCAGAATGTGCGCCCCAACCTGGACTGGCCAGACCTACACCATTTACCTGACGGTGCTGTTCAACACCAGCATCGTAGCGCCCGGGGTGATCATCGGCTTCCTGTACACCCAGTTAGCACGGACCTACCTGCAGTCCCAGAGGAACACTCTGTCCAAGAGAGGCAACAGCAGGTCATCCAAGCAGCGAGTGGTCCTCATGATATTCGGCATCGTGGTGGTTTTCTGGGCGTGCTTCCTGCCTTTCTGGGTTTGGCAGCTCATCCGCCTCTATTGCAAATCCCTAAAGCTGACTCGGCGGACAGTAACTTGTATCAACTACCTGATGACCTGCCTGACCTACAGCAACAGCTGTATTAACCCTTTCCTGTACACCCTGCTCACCAAGAACTACAAGGAGTACCTGAAAAGTAGGCACAGGCACTTTCAAAGATCAGCATCCGCATCCTTTAAAAGGAACGCCAGCCTGCGACCATCCCTAAAATCCATCTCCTCCTGTAACCAGTACAGCAACTCCTCCGAATCAATAGCCATGGTTCATTTGAAAGGGTCGAAATGACTCTGTTTAGAATGACAAACAGAAATGTGCTGGAACGCTCAGGTAAGTAAGCAGCTTTAATTCAACTTCGGGCTCGGTTGTCGCGCCTTTTAATACTGTACCGGAATGGAGGAGAGATGCAGAATTCCAGGCAATAAATACGACAGCAAAAAAAAAGCAACACAGAACTCGAAGGGTTATTTTTCTAAGTATTTCTGTATCTCGTTTCAAATGACCAAATGGAAGGTTTGTAGTGAGGACTGAGCACGTTTTTGTTAGAAATGCAATTTCTGATGATTAAACATGATCACATTGAAGAGATGTCTTTTGCTGCAGCTCATCCAAAATCCCACATCAATGAACTGACACTTTGAAGAGTATTTCTCTGTAACATGTTCATTAACACTTGTCTATCTTTACTAGATGAAAGCAATGCTAAATAAAGTCACTCAGTCCCCAAACTTGGCATTTTGCCCTTAAAGCAAGTCCATCTTTTGATTAAAACAAGTCATAAATGGTGAAAAGAAAATTCCACTCTAAATGTATCTTTCTTTGAAATGCACCCAATATCTAGGCTGTCTTGTGCTATATCCTTCACTAATCAATACTCGTTAATGTACTTTGTTCTTGGAGCAAAGCAAAATATCAAGCATCAGTCAGAGAGTTTAAGATTTGTATCTGTCAAAAAATTCAGCCAAGAACAAAACGAGATGGCAACTTATGCTTTCATTGCTGCTAAGCTGCAGTAATGTGAAGCCACCTACTTAAAACTATTTGCAGGGATCATGCATGTTCAGATTGCAGTAAAATTTTGATTAACTTCACCCGAATGTGTGTGCTCATTTGATCGCCTTCATTATTTTCAGCCTCAAACTATTACAGCTTACTTTAGCTAATGGGAAGTTATCTGTCCCAGTAATATGGACAATATGTTCTCAGAACATTTATTTCCATCACAGTTGAGAAATTTCACTTTACAACAATTTTTCCATGATAATCCAATTTTAGAAACATTTTCACAAATAATCTGATAACATAAATATTAAAGTCCACACTACAAGTAATTTTCTTTTCCATATTTTATCATGAGCTCAAAACCTCTAAAATAATGAGGAAGGGTCACTTAACCTGAAACGTTATCTCTGATTTCTCTCCCCAGGTGCTGCCAGACCTGCTGAGCTTTTCCAGCAATTTCTGTTTTTTGTCTCTAAAATAAGTCTTCATAAATAGTATTTTGTGCATATTTTCCCAATATCCTCTTATGATTCCCACAAGTGGGTTTTAACTTCCAGAGAATAACACGGCAGAAAGATTGTGGCCATTGAAGGAAAACTTACATGTTAAAATTCAGATGCAGGCTCTGCACTACTCAATAAAAATATAGTGGATATGATGTAATCGATGTAAAATAATGAAATGTGTGTTTTTGACTGGGGAGGCTATTGGTAAAGAGCCACATGATGTTTTTGTTTGAAGAATAATTTGAAATGCAAGTCTATGATTCGATGGAAAACTAACATCAGTTTTGAGTGGGATAGAATTCTGACGCATTGTATCACTAAGATGCTTTTACTCTACCTAATAGCATACATATTTTAAAATAAACAGTATGCCAATTGAAAATAGAAATAACATGAAGGAAAGGTGTCAACCTGTGACCTCCACTAAAAATTTTTGCACAAATTATCACTGTCATCAAAAACATATCTCTAACATTTAAAGAAGCATCTAAAAATAGGCAATATTTGCATATTATATTCAGGTTCCAGCTGAAGAAAATGTATTATCCCCAGGAAGATTGGTCAAGGTTTCAAACAGCCAAACTGTCAAGTTTTATTACGAATTGAGACCAGAACATATAAGCAGATTGCTTTAAAAAGGTGAGTATTCAAAGCTCATATACCTTGGGTGACAAGAGAGATAAAAGTTTTAAGGAAAACTGGAAAAAGCACAGTCAATTCATAACCAGATTGTAATTGTTATTGGAAAGTACGGGAAGAAATTGTAAAAACAAATAAAGCAAAGAGAGATTACGAGAAAATAATCAAGAGTAAACATTAAATTGAACCCCAAAACATTTTATATTACATGAATGTAAGCACTGGTTAGGGGAAACATTGGCCCTAAAATGAGAAAGAAGCATAAGGCATGAGTACCAAGCTGACAGTCAACACAGCAATAGTGATACCTGCCATCCTATATGGCTCAGAGGGGTAGAATATGTACAGCAGGTACCTCAAGATCATGCAGAGGCACCTTGAGAAGGCACCACTACAGCTGCCCCTGGAATATTCTGTAAATCCATTGGCAGGATCGATGAACAAACAACAATGTTCTTGCTCATAGTAATGTCCCAGCATCAAAACACTAACCATGCTCAGTCAACTCCACTGGGTTAGGCCACAGCATCCACATGCTTGGTGCAAGATTCGCAAAACAAGCTGTACTCTTGGAATTTCGACATGACAAGCAATATGCAGAATAAATGCTTCACAGATGCTCTCAAAGGCTCCTTGAAAAAGTACAACGTCCCCAATGACGCCTAGGAAACCTTACACCAAGATCAACCAAAGCGGAGGGAAGGAGTCTGTACACCGAGTTTCTCTGTAAATAACAAAGCTGAAATCTGGTGTTGACAAAGAAATGATTGCATGGCAACTGGGAATTTAACCCTTCCTTTCCCTGCCCACTGTCTTCCTCGTCTATGATCAAGATCATAGGTCATGCATTAGATTCTTCAGTCACCTGAGGACTCACTTTTAGCATGGAAACAAGTAACCATAAAAGCCTGCCAAAGCAAGGAAGTCATGATGATAATTATAGACTTCAGGATGACAAGCTGAAAATGGCAGAAGCATGGCAGCTGCAGATCAATGCAGAGAAGTGAAAAGCAATTTACTTTGTGAGAACTAACAGGAAAAGCCAGCATGCTACAAATTGTATGATTTTAAAAAGTATGATGAACAGAGAAACCTTAATGACCTTCTACACAAATCATTAAAATGGGCAGGGCAGATGGATGCAAGTGGTTTAAAATACATGAGTCACAAGGGTTTGTAAATAGAGACGTAGATTATGAGAAAAAAAAGGAATCTAGAACAGTAACGGTGATCATGAAACTCTCATTGATTGTTGTAAACACCCATTGCTTTACTAATCATTCTTAAGGGAAAGGTATCTATTATCTTTACTAACATGTGATTGCAGATCCACAGAAATATGGTTAACTCTTGAGTGCTGTCAAGGGCACAGCCAACAAATTCTGGCCCTTTTCCAGTGATTCCCAAACCTATCAAATAATTTTTTAAAACTCATGATTAAGCCTGGCTAGCCGCAGCTTCAGCGTTGGTGACAATTCTGAAACTACAGTCTGGAAAATCACAATATCCTGAGAAAGGTCAGTGGAGGGGTTAAAAAGACTTGCATTTATAAAAGGACCTTCAATCACCTTAGGACATTCCAAAATGCTTCACAGAGGTTGAAGTGTAGTTCTTGTTGTAATGTAAGGAATACAGCTTAGTTTATGCATAGCAAGTATCCACAAACAACAGAGATTGACAGAGAAATAGGAATTAACAAGACACAGCAAAAGGTGAGAATTCTGACGACAATGTTGCACAAAAGTATCCAGAGATGTAGAACTTTGATTTGGGAGCTAGATTCTTATTGTCAAATTGAACTTGAAACCATTACTCCCATTGGAACATATTCACTGCAGAATTCATAATTAAGACTTAATGCCAAAAATAACACTAAGCACACAAGAACTTAAAAGGTCAAAAGGAGGAGAACAATAACAAAATCTAAGAGGTTTTTCAAAAAAAAATTGAAGTATGGATTTAGAAATGGTGAGACTAGGTAGAAGGATTGAAGAACTCAGATGTAGTTACATTTATTGAATTAATTCTGCACGAGTGAAGACCATTAGTTGTGTCAGTCCAATTATTCAAAATTAAGGAACTAGACAATATCCAAAAAAATCCTCCACCAATAAAACAGAGAGACTAAGAAATAATAAATGGAAATTAACAGAAAAAATTGAATTCTTATGTGCTTGTTTTAGACCAGCGTAGACTTGATGGGCTGAAGGGCCTTTTTCTATGTTGTAGATGATATGTCTCTAAATGGGTGCTAAAAGCCCAGAAAATGCTAGAAGGTGGGATCTTAAGGTTGTACCAGAATTTGGATTCATTTCCTCTTGCATTTCAGCTCAAAGAATTTTTGCATTATAAATTGCCCAAGTATGAATTGCCTAATTGTGAATAATAATGGTACAACAAAATTAATGGGGCATTTGGGACGTTGGTAAAAAAGGCTACCTGGCCCATTGTGTCTGATGACCTAAAAATAAGCCACTCAGCCTAATCTAACTTTCTAGTATTTAGTCCAGAGCTCTGTCGGTTATGACACTTGATAAAGTAGAATAAGTGTGCTTCTGACACGTCAGGTGAAGAATATGTTTGAAAATCTGATTGACTACAGAAGGATGGTGAAAAAAATATAAATAAGAGAAGCAACAAGCAAATATAGAAAGAGGTTGGCAGCTAACATAATGATATCCCAAAATCTTCCATAGGCATACAAATAGCAAAAGGAGGAGTGGGGCTGATTTAGTGACAAAGGAGGGGAAGCAATGGGCATGGCTGAAGTTGTTGCATCTTACCAAAGATGAAGGTGCAATGCAGGCCATGGAAAATGCAGGGTTAATTCAATAGCTACAAGTGTGTACAATTGACAAATTAGGGTATTGGGTCATAAGTTATTGAATAGGTTGTTTGTGCTTAAAGTTTAAAGGCATCAGGACTGGAGGAGTTGCAAGCAAGGATATCGACGGGAGTGAGAGTGAAAATTACCGAAGCACAAATAGTAATTTCCTTAGATACAGAGATGGTGGTAGAGGACTTGAGAATTGAAAACTTTATACCCTTGTTCAAAAAGGGTGCAAAGATATTCCAAGGAATATGCAGGCCAGTCAGTTTAATTAGATGGGGTGTAAACTTCTAGAGGGAATAACAGGGAAATATTTCAAATTAAGGAAAACCAATATGGAGCTCAAAGAGCATACTTGTATTTAACTAAGATAACAAGGTGTAGAGCTGGATGAACACAGCAGGCCAAGCAACATCAGAGGAGCAGGAAAGCTGACGTTTCGGGTCTGGACCCTTCTTCAGAAATTCATCCAGCTCTACACCTTTTTATCTCAGATACTCCAGAATCAGCAGTTCCTACTATCTTTGTATTTGACTAAGTTGGCGGAATGTTTTAAAGATTTAAGAAGATCAAGGCAGTAATGTTGATGTGGTGCATGTAGACTTTCAAAAGACATTTCACACAACAGACTAATCAGTACAGTTAAAACTCCTGGATTAAAAGGGGCAGCAGCAACATGGATTGGCTGGGTGACAGGAAACAACGAATAATGACTAAACAAAATGGTGTTGTGCTAAGGTTTACAGCGAAATTCCACATGGATCATTGTTGGGACCCTTGCTTCTCCTGATACACATTAACCTTGTGGAACGGGCCACAATTTCAATATTTGTAGGGATACAAAATTTAGCAACATTGTAAACTTGAGGTGGACAGTGTAACACTTTAGCAGGACATTGACCGCTTGGTGAAACCAACAAATAGCAGATGTAGTTCAATGTAAAGGAATGTGAAGTGATTCATTTTGGTAGCGAGAACATGGAAAGACGGTACAAACTAAAGATTACATCTGTAAAAAGGGTACAAGAGCAGAGAGTGTAGTGTGAATGTGCATAGGAAAGCACGACCGATTGATGTTTCTGAAGAAGGGTCTAGGCCCGAAATGTCAGCCGTCCTGCTCCTCTGATGCTGCTTGGCCTGCTGTGTTCATCCAGCTCTACACCTTGTTATCTCATTGTTGAGGCAAGACAAGTTACTAACACAAACTGTTCCATACATTAACAGGCGCTCAGAGTACAAGAGCCAAGGAGGTTATTGGTGAACTTTTGTAAAACATTAATTCTGTCTCAGTGTGTCCTGGACTTTACAAAAAATGTGAAGGCATTGAAGAGTGTTTGGAAGAGATTAACGCGAATGGGTCTGGTGATGAGAAACTTTAGTTGTGAAGGTAGATTAGAAGAGTTGGGGTTATTTTCCATAGAGGTAAGGCTGAGAGGAGATATATTCAAAATCCTGACGGATCTGTCCAGAGAAGATAGGGAGAAATATTCCCATTTGTGAAAGGATTGAAGGTGAGGGCACAGATTTAAAGTAATTGGCAAAAGAAGCAAAAGTGGTACAGGAAAAAGCTTGTTCACCCATTGGGTAGTTAGGATCTGGAATACACTGCTGGAGAATGTTATACAGGTAGGTCCAGTCGGACCTTTTGAAAGAAAGTTAGACAATTATCTGAAAAGCTACAAAGTGCAGGGTATGGAGAGAAGGCTACAAAATGGCATTAAATCGAATGCTCATTTGAAGAGCTAGTGCAAACATGATAGGCTCAATGGCCTCCTTCTGCACTGTTACCACGGGAAAATGAACTTGAAGTGGGATGGACTAAAGAAACACGAGGAGATGTAATGGAGGGAGAGGATGGAGTGGGCGAGGGGACTGTGATGTTGGGGGAGGGTGTCAGGTGGACAGATACCAGTTCTAAATCCTACATGTTCTCTGAGCTGCACACTCTGTATATGGTGGTTATGGGGGATTCTCCCGCCCATCAGCCTGAGCTGCAACAATTATCGTTATAAAGTAATGTATAACTCAGAGTATTGTGAACTTTTCACATGGTGACAGCTGGATCAGGGAGGAATTTCCCTTCCCTTGAATGTGTTCTGTTAATATTCCAGTCATTTTCACTGATTTTATTTACAGGCTGGACCCAGAAAAATATTTTTAAATTAATTTTCATGCCTGTTGCTTGTGGCATACTATGGCATGCCTCTGGTAACCTTTGCCTTTTCAATCTGTCCTGAGGTGGGATTTTTGTTCATTAATCTCACTTACATCGGATACAAACAAATGGTTGTCAGGATTTGACAGCACAATGACTTACAAAATATTATTTCCTCATTTATTGCTCTTAATACTATATCAGGATGTTCTGGATTGCAGAATTTGGGTTGTTCTCATTGCAACACAACAAAGCCAAAGAAAAATTGAAATGTGTGTAGGTCATCACCACTAAACTCTCGTCTCTGCCTCCCCTAATTTCCCCCTAAAGATCCCAGAGTTGTGGAATAGTGTAAGCAATACTGTAACTACCCTTGTATTGTTAACCTTAGCAGGTCATTCTCTGTAGAGAGGACAATACTTGATGTTGAGATAGGCTGGGACTTTTTTCAGCAAGCAAGAGCAGGACTTATATAATTAAAGGTAGGGCCTTGGGTAGTGTTATGGAACAGAGAGCCTGGGGCTTAAGGTACGTAGTTCTTTGAAGTTTGTGTCACATATAGACAGGCTGGTTAAGGAGGTGTTTAACACACTAGCCATCATTGCTCAAACCATTGGTTGTAGGAGCTCAGATGTCATGTTAAGGTTGTACTTAACTCTTCTGGAGTACTGTGTCCAGTTCCGGTCACCCTGTATAAATAAGGATATTTTCAAACTGGAGAGGGTTCAGGGAGAGATTTACCTGGAGGTTGCTGGGAATGGAAGGTTTGAGTTATAGGGATAGGCTGGATAGGCTGGGACTATTTTTTCAATGGAGTGTAGGAAGTTGAGGGGTGACTTTATAGAGGATTTTAAACTCATGAGGAGTATAGTAAGGGGAATGGCAGGTATCTTTTCCCTGTGGTGAGAGATTTCAAGACAGAGGGGCATATTTTTTAAGGGTGAGAGGAGAAAGATTTAAAAGGGACATGATGGGCAACTTTTTTTTACAGAGAGGGGTCTGTGTGCAGAATGAGCTGCCAGAGGAAGTGGTGAATGCAGGTACAGTTACAACATTTAAAAGACATTTGGATAAGTACATGAATAAGAAAGGTTTGGAGGGATACGGACCAAACACAGGAAAGTGGGACTAGTTCGGTTTGGGATTATGGTCAGCATGGACTGGTTGGATCTGTTTCCATGCTGTATGACACTATGACAGATAAATATTGGCCACGATAATTACCTCGGTCTTCTTCAGAATAGCATCACAGTATTTTTTTTGCACAATGGGGGGCCTCAATTTAGCATAAGTGGTGAAATATGGCACCATTGCAATGCACCACAACCTCAGTAGTGTGCTAGAGGGTTAGCCTAACTTTACTTGTTTAAATTTTGGAATCCTTGAACTCAACCTTGTAACTCTGAATTTGCGTGCAATTGAGAGAATCACAGCTGACACAGCAAGGATGAGGGACTTCATATATCAGGAAAAGGTTGATGAGAGGTGTAAATGAATTAAGCGAAAAACACTTCTTTTGTTGAGTGACAAATAGTAAGAAATCATTGATTTGAAACAACACTTGCATTTATAAACCATCTTTAATGAAACAAAATATCACGAAGCACTTCATAGTTGGCAATAATTGCTAAAAGATGCAGAGGGCAGATGAGGAAAAATTAAAGCTGTCAGGATCTGGAATGCTGTACGAGAAGCCAGTTCCACAAATAATTGTAAAAGGGAGTTAGATAGGTCCTTGAGACAAGAAAAATTTGCAGACACAAAGTGAAATGCAAGTCCAAGAGTGACTACTACTCCAAAGAGTCAGAACAGTTTCACTTCTCAAATGGCCAACTGTGCTCTTAGATTTCTATGATTCTATGGTTTCTAATGTGAGGGCCATTCACTTTTTGAATTAAAAATGTCAAACCTGCAGGGAAAATTGCTGCAGCAAAATGCACTTTTCAGGACTGCACAAGTACAAGAATGCCAGAAGCCAAAGGTGGAATAGGCGATGTGCTGATGTCTGTTTGGTTTTACACATAAATATGTAATCACATCAATTAAATTTGACCTCTGTTCTATTGTCTGTTGTACAAAAAAAAACTTGAAAGCTCAAATGTAGCTTTCAAAAATAAAGTTTTAACACTTGCTTATGTATTTTTTTTATTCATAAAACTGGTTTGAACAGTCAGGTGAAATTTCTTTTTACAGAAATTATTCTGCATTGAGTATAACCTGAATACAAAGCAATGACTATGTGTTCAAGTCGCACCTCCTATGATATTTCAATTTTAAAGAAAATACATAATTCAGGTCCAAAGCATCAGATTATATACACAAAGGCTGAAATTCTGAGTGCACACGAATGATAAGATTTACATTTTGATAGTGTTTTGCCAGTCACACAGATGATTTGGGTGCCCAGAAGCAAAAGACAAGGGAGTGCTAATAATAGTAAACAAGTGATAGGTATTAAATAGGTGTAAATAATAGGCATGAAAAGGAGAAAATGGGTCCGCTTTGCTCAGAGCAAAGTCAACAAGATAAAAATAAGTCTGCTCTGAAGGAGGGTCACCTTACCCAAAACGGTAACTGTGCTATCTCTCTCCATAAATGCTGCCAGATCTGCTGAGTTCCGCCGGCGATTTTTGTTTTTGTTTCAGATTTCTAGCAGCCACAGTTCTTTGTTTCATTTTAAAATACAAATATTGGAGGACAGAGGTCATTCTAAAGTTGCGGAAATGCAATATTTCATCAACAATACTAACCCAATTTTCCTGGGGGCTGTAAAGTGCCTAAGCAAAAAATGAGAGGTTGGTTCTCCAGCTTGCATTGAGCTTCGTTGGAATACTGTAGCAGGCCAAAAATGGAGATGCCAGCATAGGAGCAAGATGATTGATGATTCCTGACATGGATAGGAAATTGGTTAAATGTCAGGAAACAGAGAGTTGGAATAATGCGTAATTACTCAAGTCGGCAGGGCATTACTAGCGGTCTACTGCAGGCATCTGTGTTGGGGCTTCAGTTATTCACTGTATTCATTAATGACTTGGAAAATGGTATAAAATGTCAAATAGCTCCAAATTTGCTAATGACACAAAATTGGGCAGCATTATAGATGTTGTTGACAACAGCAGAAAATTAGAACAGGATATAGATAGATTCAATGGATGGTCAACACCGTGGGCGATGAACTTTAATATAAGCAAGTGTAAGGTTATCCATTTTGGACTGAAAAAGGATAGGGTGTGTTTTTCAGAAGGCGCAAAGTTAAATGCAGTAGGAGACCAATGAAACTCAGGGAATCAGGTGCATAGCTCTTTAAAATACCACGAACATGTGCAGAAAATGGTTAAGAAGGCTAATGGAACGCTGACATTTACATCTAAAGGGCTGGAGTATCGGAATGCAGACATTATGCTGCAGTTATACAAAATCCTAGTCAGACATCATCTAGAGTACTTTGAGCAGATCTGAGTACTACACCTCAGGAAGAATGTTTTAGCCCTGGAGAGAGTTCAACATAGGTTTACAAGGATAATACATGGACTTCAGAGGTTAAGATATGAGGAGAGATTTTACAAATGAGGCCTTTATTCTCCAGAATTTAGAAGTTTAAGGTGTGATCTAATCGAGGTCCTCAGGATATGAACAGGGAAAGACAATGTAGATACGAGTAAGTTATTTTCACTGGTTGAAGATTCTAGAACCAGGGGACATAGTCTAAGAATTAGGACCAAGCCGTTCAGGAGAGATGTTAGAAAGCACTTCTACATGCAAAGAGTAGTGGAGGTTTGGAACTCTCTCCGTGAAATGGCTGTCAATGTTAATTCAGTTGTTAAATTTAAATCAGAGATTGACAATTTTTAATTAAGCAAGGGGATCAAAGGACATGGGCCCAAGACAGGCATATGGAGTTAGGCCACAGATCAGCCATGATCTTATTGAATGGCAGAGCAGGCTCGAGGGCCAATTGGCCTACTCCTGTTCCTATGTTTATTGAAATGATTAGCAGCTAGGAGGTAGGAGTCATTCTTACATACAGAGCAGATGTGTTCAGCAAAGCAGTCACCAGTCAGCTTCTGGTCTCACCATTGTGAGCAGTGATACAGTAGATTAGATTGAAAGACGCATAGGTAATATGCTGCTTCACCTAGAATGTGTGTTTGGTCCCTTGGACAGTGAGGAAAGAGGAAGTAAATTGGCTAAGTGGTAAATGGAGGACTGTGGGATATGTGAAGTTTGTATAGCTGAGGGAGATTAGAGATAACGATAAAGTCAGAAGTCACACAACACTAGGTTATAGTCTAACCTAACAAAGGCTCCAAAAGCTTGTGATTTCAAATAAATCTGTTGGACTATAACCTAGTGTTATGTGACTTCTGACTTAATTAATTGAATGATTGATTTTATTATCACTTGTACTGAAATACAGTGAAAAGCTTTGTTCACGAGCGG
This sequence comes from Ginglymostoma cirratum, assembly GCA_024137785.1. Taxonomy (NCBI): domain Eukaryota; kingdom Metazoa; phylum Chordata; class Chondrichthyes; order Orectolobiformes; family Ginglymostomatidae; genus Ginglymostoma; species Ginglymostoma cirratum. The sequence goes on along the minus strand of JAHRHZ010000078.1, from coordinate 20,471,927 downwards.
GACAGGCAAATCACAGCAAGCAAAGGATGCACAGATCAAAAGGACTTAGAGGTAGACAAGTTACATTATTTGAGGCAAAAGTCCATTCAACAGTCTGATAACGGCCAGAAAGAAGCTGTTCCTGAACCAGCTCGTGGGTGTGTTCAGACTTCTGTATCTTCTGCCTGACAGAAGAGGTTGTAGGAGGTCATTACCGGGGTGCAATGAGTCTTTGATGATGTTGGCTGCCTTTCCACGGTAAATAGACTCCATGGATGGAAGGTTAGTTTCCGTGATGGTCTGGGCTCTGCACACAACCTTCTCTAGTTTCTTACGGTCTTGGCAGAGCAGTTGCTATACCTGGCCGTTATGCATCCATTTCAATGGTGCATCTGTAGAAGTTGGTGATGGACCTTATGGACATGCTAAATTTCCTGAGCCACCTGAGGAAGAAGAGGCATTGTTGTCCCTTCTTGACTGTTGCATTTACATGGATTGTCCAGGATAGGTCATCAGTTATCATCACTCCAAGGAACTTGATGCTCTTCTCTCTGTCATCCTCAGTTCCATTGATGTAGATGGGGGCGTGTTTTCCTCCTTTCTTTCTGAAGTCAATGATCAGTTTTTTAGTTTTGCCGACGTTGAGAGACAGACTGTTTTCATTGCACCACATCACCAAGCCCTCTATCCCCCTTCTGTATTTTGACTAGTCATTGTTAGATATCCGTCCTACTACAGTGGCGTCATCAGAGAACTTGTAGATGGCGTTCGTTTGGAATTTGGCAACGCAGTCGTGGGTGTTCAGGGAGTACAGTATGGCGGTGAGGATGCATCCCTGGGGGCTCCAGTGTTGAGTGTTATTGTGGAGGATGTACAGTTACCTATCCTCACTGATTGCGGCCTATGGGTCAGAAAGCTGAGGATCCGGTTGCAGAGGGCGAAGCCAAGACCAAGGAGTTTTGAGATCAGTCTGGAGGAGATAATGGTGTTGAAGGTGGAGCTGTAGTTGATGAGAAGGAGTCTGACGTAGGTGCCCTTGTTGTCCACATGTTCCAGGGATGAGTGCAGGGCTAGGGATATGGCATACTCTGTTTACCTGTTCTATTGGTAGGCAAACTGTAGGGGATTGAGGCAGGTTGGGAGACTGGAGTTGATGTGGATCATGATCAGTTTCTTGAAGCGCTTCATGATTATTGAAGTCAGAGCTATTGGGCGATAGTCATTAAGGCACACTGCATGTGTTTTCTTAGGTACAGGATGATGGTAGTCTTCTTGAAGCAGGTGGGGACTTCAGCTTGTAGGAGTGGGAGGTTGAAGATATCGATGAATAATCCGACAGTTGGTCTGCACAGGATCTGAGTGCTCAGCCAGGGACACTGTCCGGGCCCATCACTTTCCTTGGGTTGACTCCCAGGAAGACTGATCTGACTTCTGAAGCGGTGACAGAGGGAACAGGTATGTCTGAGACTGTCAGACCGTGTGGTTAGGACTTTGCCCATCTCAGTGCAACATCAGCACCTCCACGTTAGAGATGGGGATGTTCAAGCTTATGGAGGGATTTGAAAACAAGGATAATACTTATCGGGGTTTTGTGGCTTAGTAGGTAGTAGAGGAGGCAGTGGCATAATAGTAATGTCACTGGACTAATATTCCAAAGACCGAGCTTAATGTGTTCTGGGAGATTGGTTTGAATCATCATATCGTGGCAGATGCTGAATTTTGAATTCAGTAAAATTTGGAAATAAATACCATTCCGGTAGTGACCATGTAACCATTGTCAATTGTCATAAAAACCCACCTGGTTCACTAATGTCCTTCGGGGAAGGAAATTTGCTATCCTCAGCTGGGGTATGGACTACATGTCACTCAAGATTGACAGCAATCTGGTTGACTCTGCATTGCCCTCGGAAATGGCCTAAGGAGCCAGTTGGTTCAAGAGTAAAAAAATGCTGGCCTTGTCAGAGTGGTACATGTCCTATTTAAGCGTAAAAATTGATAGGTAGCAGGTTTGTCTCTGTTCCAGATGTTCTAGATTTAAGTCCCATTCCCAGGACAGGATAGGTGGGAAAGGAGTGTTCATGACAACTCAAACAAATTGATGATCAATCTGCAATCTATTTCACTACCTGACAGTGGACTAATACAGGTCATGAAGCACAAGGGCAGTGGATGAATGAGACATGGTGAGTTATGGAATGGGCCATAAAGAGTTTTGGATAAACCCAAGTTTACTGAGGAATCATGGAACAGATTCACTCCAGTGCAGAAAAAGGTCATTCAGCCCATTGAGTCTGCACTGACCCTTTGAAGAGCATCCCACCCAGTCCTAGGCCTCCACCCAATCCCTGAACCCATATTTACCATGGCCAACCCACCTAAGCAGGGGTACCCAGCAGAAAGTCACATAGATAGAAACTCCAACCAGTCACCCAAGGTTGGAATCAAACCCAAGTCTGGGACGTGTGAGGCAGCAGTGTTAACCACTGAGTCACCATGCCACCCCATTGCAAGACATAGTGTTGAACTTAAACAAGGACAGCATTTTGTACTCATCTCCTTTATAACACTGAATCGTTGATATACATAAGCCAGCCCACATATATGTAGAAACATTAGTATCTGAGTGCATTAAAATGAAAAAAATGTAAAAGACAGCAATGACAAAGCCTCGTGCAATGTTTGTTGGTATTCTCTTGGACTTGGCAAACTTAGAAACTCAAAGTTGGGCTACAAAATACAGCCCTGATCATCAGTTTTTGCAGCAGTCCTGCTAGGCTGTGTACCAGGCTAAGAAACCCTGATTACAGTACAAGTTCTCTAATGGGTGTGCAGGACGCTGTGTATATATTCGCATTAACTATCAGGCTTTAGTTTATAAAATATCTGTATCTCTAGCAATTACCACCAAATACACATAACAGAAAAATGTGCCGAAGCTGCGACATTTAAAACTATCCTTTGGTTTTGATATTGATGATGGTGAATTTACCATCCTTACTTTAGAGCGTTGTGATTGAGTAGCAATGTTTGTGGCTTATTTGAAAATGTCTAAAGCTGTTAACCATTTGATGTATTTATCTCATATTACTAAATTCTTGGCTTCTTCCAACTCAACAAATAGGTTACATTTATAAACAAACAATTACAGCTGCAGTCATATTATCCACTATGGGAAGTGCAAAACTAAAGTCAGTAGCAATCTCAATTAATTTTAATATAAAACACATGGAGCCATTCATTTTAGCTTATTCACCATGTTGTGTGGCACTATCACTGTATTAAATGGGATATACCTTGAACAGATCTCGCAAATCAAAATTAAGCATCCGTGAGATGCTGTGGGTCACCAGCAGCAGCAAAAAACTGTTCTCTAACACAATTTGTAATCTCATGGCGCAGCACATCTCCTGCTCAACCATTACAATGAAACTAGGGATCAATCCTGGTTCAACGTAGAGGGAAGTAGGGCATGTTAGGAGCACCAAGCATACTGAAACATGAGGCATCAACCTGGTGAAGCTACAAAACAGCACTGCTTGCATGCCAAACAGCATAAGCAGAAAGTGATAGATGAGACTAGGGATTCTGCAACCAATGGATCAGATCCAAGCTCTGCAGTCCTGACTCATCCAATCGGGAGTGGTGGTACATCATTAAATAACTCACTGGAGGAGGAGGCTCCACAGATATCCCCATCCTCAGTAATGGGGGAGCCCAGCATATCAGTGTAAAAGATAATACTGAAGCATTCGCAACAATCTTCAGCCAGAAATGCCGAGTGGACGATCCATCTTGCCCTCCTCCAGAGGGACTCGGCATCACAGTTGTCATTGTTCAGCTAATTCAATTCATTCCATGGAATATCAAGGGACTAAGGCTACAGGTCCTAGCAACATTCCAGCAATGGTACTAAAGACTTGTTCTCCAGAATTTGCAGTCCCCAAAGCAAGATGTTCCACTACAGCCACAATACCGACATCCAACAGACCACAAGGAAAACTGCCCAGGTATGACCTGTATACAAAGCAGGACAAATCCAATTCAGCCAATTACAATCCGTCTACTCTTGATCATCAGTAAAGTGATGAAAGGTGTCATCAACATTACAATCAGCAGCGCTGGCTTAGCCACATCATGTTGACTGATGCTCAGTTTGGGGTCCACCAGCAGCACTCAGGTCCTGACCTCATTACAGCTTTGGTTCAAACAGGGATGACAGAGCAGAATTCTAGAGGTGAGGTGAGAATGACAGCCCTTGACACCAAAGCTGCATTCAAACAAGTCTGGCATCAAGGGGCTTTAGCAAAACAAGGTCAATGCAAATCAGGGCAAAACATTCCACTAGTTACAGTCATACAAGGCAATGACCACCTCTAAGAGGAGATAATCTAACACACATCACTTACATTCAATTGTATTACCATTATTGAAACTCCCACTCTCAATATTATTGGGGTTATCATTGACCAGAAATAGAACTGGACTAGCAATATAAATACATACTACAGAAGCTGGTCAGAGGCCTGGAAACCTGCAGCAAGTAACTCACCTCCTGATTCCACAACATCTATCGTCCGCAAGACAGCGGTCAGGAGTATGATGGAATACTCTCCACTTGCCTGCAGCTCTAACAATAGTCGAGAAGCTTGATATCATCCAGGACAAAACAACCCACTTGATTAGCTCTGCATCCACAAACAATCACAACCACTATTAACGCTCAATAGCAGCATCGTGTACCATCCACAACATGCAGTGCAGAAATTCACCAAGGCTCCTTAGACAGCATCTTCCAAACTCATGATCAATATTATCCAGAAGGACGAGGGCAGTAGATCCATGGGAACACCACCACCTGCAAGTTCCCTTCCGAGCCATACGCTTTCCAGAATAGGAAATATATCATCAGTCCTTCTGTGTTGCTGGGTCAAAATCCTGGAACTCCTTTGCTAATGGCATTGTGAGTCTACCTACAGCAGGTGAACTGTAGCAGTTCAAGAAGGCAGCTCACCACAACATTCTCAAGGGCAACTAGGGATGAGCAATAAATCCTGGCCAGCCGGCAATACTGCATCCCAAAAGTGAATTAAAAAAAAAATTCATGGGATGCAAGCGTAATGCCAGCAATTGTTATACATCTGTAATTGTTCTTACAAGGTGGTGGCTCTCTGCCTTGTGAACCCCTGTGCTTTATGTGGCATAGGCATGCCTATGCTTACAAAGGGATTTCCATGATTTGAACCAGCAACAGTGAAGGAATGGTGATATAGATTCTAGTCAAAATGCCATGTGACTCAGAGGGCAACTTATAGATGGTTCCCTTGTATCTAATGCTCTTGTCCTCGCAGATGTTGCAGGTTTATAAAGTGCTGTCAAAAGAGATTTGGCAAATCACAGCTGTACGCCTTATAAAAGGATACTCACTGCCCACCAGTAGCGATGGAAGTGATTATTTAAAGGTGGTGGATGGGGTGTCACTTAAGTGGGCTGCTTTGTCCTGGATGGTGTCAAGCTTCTTGAGTATTATTGCATCTGCACTCATCTAGGCAAGTGGGGTGTATTCCACCACATTCCTGACTGGTGACTTGAAGATGCTGGACAGGTTTAGGGTAGGCAGAAGATGGGTTATACCCTTGAATTATAAGTCCCTGATCCCCTTTTGTGGCCATAGTATTTATATGGCTGGATCATTTTTTCCTCCGTTCGATGTTATGACCCAAGTCAGTGATCATGGAGGATTCAGTGATGATATGCCACTGAATGTCAAAAGAAGTCCTTGCATTATCTCATGGAGATGGTATTTACCTGGCATCTATGTGACCTAATAATCCATGAAACGTGTCAGCCCAAACCTGAATGTTGACAAGATCTCATTATGTATGGATATGAACTGCTTTAACATCTGTCCAGGAACAAAGGTACCGAAAACTGCAATAGTGAGCATCCTACATGTGACTTTGTGGTGTAGAGGAAGGCTATTGATGAAGCAGCTGAAGGTGGTTGAGCCTAGGACGCTACCCTAATGACCTCCTGCAGAGCTGCCTTGAAGCCACCAACTACAACCACATTCCTATGCCCATGCATGACTCTAACTAGTGGAAAGATTTCCTAGATTCCCCTTGACTTTGATTTTGCTCGTTTCCTTGTCACTGCATTCAGTTAAATGCTGATTTGATATCAAGAGCAGTTATTCTCAAATTGAATGGCATTATATTCATATGTGGATTTGTATTGCCACTTTGAAGCAAAATTAAGGACGAAACATTTAATTTTATATTGTTAAAGCTGAGTTTCTCCTGCAACTAGTATATTTCTCATGAATTTCTCAGTATATATCTCATTAATAGTAGATGAGTTTCTGTATATGACACAGAAATAGTTTGTTAGTTATTGCATGTGACACGGTGGATGGGGTGTCAGTTACTTTAGGAGCACAAGACATATTTGCTCTGCCTGCAAAGGTCATTAAAAGTCAACTATTCAGAGATCCTCAGATCAATTAAACTGGCATTCTTATCCATTTTATGACTTGATCTATTTCATAGATTTTTATTGGCAAGGACAATTAATACTTTTTTTCAAAAATGGTGCAGAAAACTTGTATAAAAGAGACTTGAAGTAGCAATGAGTCATTGTAAAATTGTATTAACATTTCAAAGTAAAAAGTCCATATTCAATTTTATTTCTATATTTTTCTTTCACAGTATTTGCAATTTCTTCCTCACAAATGGAGCTCTAAAAAATATATGCCCTGCTCACTATATGCTTCCCCCAATAAAGTTTTGCTGTAGAAGTACTTATAATTTTCTGCTATGATTTTTTAAAAAATTTAAGCAGAAATAAATCATTGATTAAGTCAGGATTAGATCATTGGGAGTAGGACTATGTCTTGGAATATTCTCAGAATATCAGGACACTTTGGGAGCAAGGCAAAGTATGGTTTGAAGTGAATAACTGTTTAAGCTGGTCAATACAGGGTTACAAAATAAATGTTTTCTCCTCAAAGCCAAGTCAAGAAAGAATAATTTCTGGAATTCTCACATTGAAGAAATAGATCAGAGCAAAATAAACCAGTTTTGGAATTCTTCCTTCTGTCCAAGAAATCCCACTTTCTCCTGAAGGTATTAACCTCTTGCTCAGGTATTATCTGATGCCTTCTCCTAGATGTCCTTGTCCCATCTCAAGTGTGGCTGGAACTGGTAGACATGAAAAGTCAATGTAATCCCACTTTCCTTTTTTATGTGGCAAAAATCGCAGAGACTAAATTAGAAAATAAATAAGATAATCCCATTTTCTCAACTCCTGAAGAAAAACATTTTGGCATTTATTCAATGTACAAGTTGAATCCCCGTTTTCTTCCATGATGTGCTGTATTTGTCTATAGAATCGATTAGAATATCCTTTATTGTCATGTATACTCCAGTACAGAAGTACAGTGAAAAGTTTTTACAATGGCTGCCTCTAATGGCACCATCTTAGGTACAAGTACCTTGGTACAAATCTTGGATACAAAAAAGGAATAGGAGAAAAAGTAGTAGTATCACTTACGGTGTCTAAAAATAAGTTGTAGTTACAACATAGTTAAAAGATTGACATTACTGGCCAGTAAAGAATTTCAAATAGCAGCAGCTCAGCATGTGATCTGACTGGCCATGCCAGGCACAGTCCAACAATTGTCCCACTCTGCTCCAAGTCTCCAGTCCCATTCCACACCAGCACTCAGCTGCGTAAAGGTAAGTTGCACTGTTCCAGGACTCGCTACCCCTCGCACTGTTCCAGGACTCACTTCCCCCCACAGTGCTCTGTGTAATTAGCCTCAGTTTTTCAACCCACAAATGCATGCTTTAGTTACTGTAAACCTTATAAAATGGATATCAGGAATGAAGCAGGTGATACAGAATCTGTTGTATGGGAATTTTAAAACATCTTTTTGAAACATTTCAAACATCAACTCTTTGCATCATATACTGATGACATTTTTTAATGGTGACAATCTAGATTCACATCATTTGGCCTCAGTTTTGGGAGCAATTGTGAACCATTAAAGGTTGACTTAAGCTAATGTGCAGAAATTAATGCTAACAAAAGCTAACTATAAGTATTATAATAGCCAAAAATCTAAGTCTTTTCTAAACACCATGTTCAATATTGGTTGATGATCATTGAAAATGTCTCTGAAATTGCAGTTTATAGGTTTGCTTCTTCAAAACCAGGAGAAAGGTTATGAGCATTGAAAACAATTTAAACAAAAGGTATTTAAAAGAGGGAATAGATTTCGGGTAAGATTAAACTTGAGTTTCAAAACCATAGCATTGCAGGCATTATTGACAGCATAAAAAAACCCCACAAATTTCAGGATTTCAAAGCCTAGGAATATCCTATTATTGTTCCTGTTAACAGGGCCCAGACTAGGCTGATGTTTGAGAGTAATTGAGTCCCAACAATTCCGAGAATTGGTACACCATAAAAGTTGTTTGAAGGACTCAGTATTTAACTCAGTGGTAGCTAAATGCACAAAATTGGAGAAGAGAAAGCTCAGCGAACCCCTCAAATTTGCTCTGCCATTTAGTAAAATCATGACTTAACTTCTCATTCAGTTTATTTTCTCACTTTAAACCCAGATCCCCATGATATTTGCAGTAGAACTTCCTCACTTTTATAATTTAGTCCCCCACCAGTAGAATCTGTTGCACCACTTGCAGAAAAGGTAAAGGTAGTTTGATTGTTGGGTGTTAGGTGGCTCCAGCAGCAAATCGTTGAGTCTTGAAATATGTCTTCGTTTCAAGACAGATATCATTACCTTTTCCAATGTATACTTCTATCCTTTCTCAGCTGTTTATAAAATTCTAGAGATGGTCTTTGTCATCATGTCCATTTTGGGAATCTGTAGATCTGTAGCCAGCCCCAATTTAGGGACAGTGAGTAAGTCATACTGAGAATAGTTCAGTAGTTTTGTTTTAAAACACTTGCATGTTGGGTTTATTTTCAACTCAAATAGTTGTGCTTCGCTAAGTGGACGCATTGGCATGTTGCTGAATATTTCATTGTTTCTACTAAGCAGGTACATTTTTGACAAGGTAACAACTTTCTATGCTGCCAATGGGAAGAAATGAAGTTTAGACTGCTGTATGTGTTTAATAAACTATCACATATATTGCAAAAACATTTGGTTTCCATCACATTCCATTTTTATAAATAATTACTTATCTGCTTTTTACAACTGTTAAAAGTTAAATTCTAAATTAAAACATTTGTCGTGCTGGTTTTCAGTTTTAAATGGTAACCCACCTTGATTCTGGTATCAATCCTGGATATATTTCTGTCTGACTGGACAAGATAGCTACTCGAAATTCTTATTTTACTTTTTTCACAAATAACTGAGAGGGCAAACACTTTGAGGAGCTTTTTTATTGCTAACAAGTGCTTTCTAATTGAAGACATTGAAAGACTACACAAAGTAATAATTACAAAATTAAAGTAGCTGAAGCAGTAAGCAAATAAATTAAATTTTTTAAACCTGATGTTTGATTTGATCTCAAATCAAAATGGTGGCATTGAGGATCAATATCCAGAATTATCAAACCTAATAATTTACCAAATAAATTTTCCCTTAGGAGAAAATACAATCTAGGAAATTGAGATTTTCTTACTTTCTTAATATTTGCTTGAATTCAACACAAATGTCTTTAGAATAGGGCATGTCTAATACTTCACATTAAGTGTGAAAGAACCTCTGAATGAACTGTTCAATGAATATTGCTGAAAGAAAGGGGCCTATTGTCAAAGCATTTCATCCTGTGGTCATCAGGACAAACACAAGAAATACCGAATTTCAAAGACAGCGCCAATTTATACCACACGCAAAAGGGTTGGATGGCAAATTCAAAATCCCTAAAGAGTGAAAACAGGCCATTTGGCCTAACAGGTCCACACTGACTCTCCTAAAAGCACCCCATCCAGACCTGTACCCCTATCCTATCCCATCTTAGTAACACTGCATTTCCCATCGCTAAATCACCCAGCCTGCACATCCCTGAACAATATGGGCAATTTAGCATGGCCAATCCACCTAACTTGCATTTCTTTGGACTGTGGGAGGAAACCAGAGCACCCGGAGGAATCTCATGCAGACAGGGGGGGAAAATGTGCAAACTCCACACAGACAGTCACCTGAAGCTGGAATTGAACCTGGGTCCCTAGCGCTGTAAGGCAGCAGTGTTAACCACCGAACCACCATGCCACCCCAATTAATCCAATCGGTTAAGGGATTTAATGCATGTGGATTTTTGATAACAGGAATATTTAGCAACAGGTGAAACCAATACATTAGGAGTTAAAAGCTCTTCAAATGCCATTGTGCATCCAACGGAGTTGTTGCTGATCAAGATATTAATATCTTTAATGGATTTAAGGAGATAATTTCTTACTTTGCTAAATCTTCAGGTGAAAGTCTTCTCGGGTGCCTTAAAATGTCTGATATGAAATTAATAAGTCAGCTTCTGCCTAGTTCTTAGTAGACTTGAGTCCTGCCCCTTACTTTCATATTACACTCCATGGGTTGAACTGGTTGTTGAAGTGTAGATTAGTAACTAATCCAACACTCGTGTTTGGGATGTCACATTGAAGAAATTCTGTTCCAGAAGTACCTGAGCTAGAAATGCTTGGTCACCAAAGTGGAATTTCTCCTTTCCTTTGAATTACTGTCACCTCTGCCTGTCCTCCATCTACAAGGCCCAAGTCAGGATTCAGATGCAATGTTCCCCACTTGCCTGGATGGGAGCAGCTCCAACAACACTCAAGAAGCTTGACACCATCCAGGACAAAGCAGCTTGTTTGACTGACACCACATTCATTTCTTCCACCACCAACATTCAGTAGCAGCAGTGTACACTGCAGAAATTCACCAATGCTCCTTAGACAGCACCTTCCTAAGCCACAACTACTTCCATCTAGAACAAGGATATTGGATCCATGGGAATAGCACCATCTGCAAGTTCCCCTCCAAGCCACTCACCATCCTGACTAGATTTTGTCCCTTGCAGCATTGTGGTTCTACCTCCAGCATATGGACTGCAGCGGTTCAAGAAGGCTTTTCATAGGCAACTAGGGAAGGGCAATAAATGTTGGCCCAGCCATGTCCACATCCCATGAATGAACTTTTAAAAAAAGCCATCACTGCAACTAAAACTCTTAGTGCCAAACTCAAAGAGACAGCAACAACACTGCTGCTGTGATTCTGAAATCTGGACACTGTAACTGCTGTGATAGATTATTCTGACATTAATTTTATATAGACAGAATTTGGGAAACAGAATGAAGGGTGACAACCGTGTCACTGCTTATTTATTGTTATGTGGTAATTGAAGAGTTAAATGCTTTTCAATAAACACAATTTGTTCAGGCTGTTGACAGAATTATTTGAAAAGATTTATTTTACACAGGTTTGTTTAGTATAGGAAATCTTGAATCAGTTAAGTAGACCATCAAACATTAAACACTCACTTATTATTCTGTCATATTCATTCAGCAAATCCACTCTGGCACAAACACTGATAAAGGTCAGTTATGGCACTTGTTGCAGGAGCTGATCCTGACCTGAAGGCTGCACAATAGATTTGGAGAGACAACCTAATGTCATTTTTAATGAATGAACATTCAAAAGGTGATCACACTTAATATGAAAAGGCAAATACCTGGTACTCTGATTAAAGACAAAAAATAGTCTAACAGCACTCTAAACTATGATTCCAACAGCAGTAGACAACTAGTTAACAGTTTTTTCATTACTCAGCTAGTTAACACTTTCAATAAACTCAAGAATACCAACTGAACAGCAGTGTTAAACGTCATGTTTCGCAGTCAAATCATAATTACATAATTCGACAGTGTGACTCAGGATCATAACATAAAAATAATACCTTTAAATAGAAACTATTTTAGGAATACAGTTAAAGCTCTGACAGAGTGGACCCAAGCTAATTTTCAATACTGTAGTATTCCCTCCACATTTGACTTTGATTCTAACTTAAAAATCAGTGTTTTTGAGTATACAACTGATTTGCATTTTTTTTTCATTTTTAGCAGTTTATTTCTAGGAGCTGTTCTTCAAGGCCCCAACCAGTCTATGATAATGAAGGATCTCCAATGGCATGGACAGGGTCACAGGTGAATGAGACTGTTATGGCATATCTTGTGCCCCACTCTACCTTTTCCACGTAATGAAGATTTTCTGAGCCGGATGTGAAGAAAGAAACACGACCTGCAGCATGAAAAGATACAACAATTAACTCAGATAAAGCTGTAAGACATGTGTTTACATTTAAACCCACACCAACAGGACTGCTGCTACTGTCATCATTCAAACATTAATATATCCAGAAATTGTCAGTATTTTTTGCAAACTACTACTGGAGAACACACATTACCTTGAACTATTTTAACTATGGGTGAAAGTATGTTTAACTGTTCGATTGTCTCATATGACATACATCCAAAGAAGGCTGGAAGTTGAAAATCTCTCCGAAAAATTATGTTCTTTTGGCTGTGGTTAAGTTCATGTTAACTAATCTCCAATTGCGTCTGCTAGAGTGAAACCACAGCCACATATCAATAACAATGCAGAAAAGTTATATAAAATTAAAATTACTAAAATCATTACAACTGGCCACATATATAGAAGACCACATTTGTACTGATGCTAAACAGTTACGTAGAATATGGACAATGCACAAGTAACTTGCCCCTCCATCATCTTTAGAGGAAGGCAAGTGACTATATTGGTAAAATCATGCAAAAAACATTGTTCTGTCAATGCAAAGGACTGTTGTGCCACCTATAGATATCCTGGGTATTGCAGAATATCAAATCAGCAACGGGCAAGTTCAGAAACTTCAATCCCTATTGAAAACAGTGTTAGCCTTGGTTCAATGGCAGTCCTTAGGCAGAAGATCGTGGTTCAAATCAAACTCCAGAGCTTGAGATATAATCCGACATAATACTTCCGTGAAGTACTAAAGAAACACTGCCCCACTGATGAGATGGTTAACCAACCTTCTCCCACAGCCAGCACAATCTCACCTCCACTTTCCCAGCTAAATGATAAAAGATCCTATACCACGAGTTAAAAAGATGGAGGCTTCTCCTGTTGTCCTTGCCAATATTTATTTTCAACAAACAATGCTGAAAAAAAAAGAGTATCTAGTCAGGTACCCTATTGCCGGATGTAGAGCCGTATTGCACACAAATTGGATTCTACGTTTTCCCTACATTAAAGCAGCAGCTACACACCACAACCTTGTCATTAGCTCCAAAACATCATGATATTCCTTTCCAAAGCACACTTCAGTCTAGTAACTGTAGAGATATTACCAATGCAAAGACATTGTGGCTTGATGAGCATGACCTCAGCATTTTTAGTCACTGCAAAGAATTATCGATAGATGAATATAGGAAATTGAATACAACTTTGTGTTTGTATTTTGTCATTAAATGTTTGGAAGCTTAAAAATTGCATTCTACTCCTCACATACAGCATGCATACATTCAAGACACACTGAGGACTGTATCAGAGATAAAAGGTACTGCAGATGCTGGAGAATCCGAGATAACAAGCATGGGGCTGGATGAACACAGCAGGTCAAGCAGCATCATAGGAGCAGGAAAACTTGACGTTTCGGGCCTCAACCCTTCATCAGAAATGGGGGTGGGGAAGAGGGTTCTGAAATAAATAGGGAGAGAGGGGGAGGTGGATAGAGGATGGATAGAGGAGAGGATAGGTGGAGAGGAGGCAGACAAGTCGAGGAGGCGGGGATGGAGCCAGTAAAGGTGAGTGTAGGTAGAGGGGTAGGGAGGAGATAGGTCAGTCCAGGGAGGACGGACAGGTCAAGGGGGCGGGATGATGTTAGTAGATAGGAGATGGGGGTGTGGCTTGAGGTGAGAGGAAAAACAGGTTAGGGAGGTGGAGATGAGCTGGGCTGGTTTTGGGATGCGGTTGGGGGAGGGGAGATTTTGAAGCTTGTGAAAACCACATTGATCCCATTGGGCTGCAGGGTTCCCAGGCTGAATATGATTTGCTGTTCCTGCAGCCTTCGGGTGGCATCACTGTGGCATTGCAGGAGGCCAAGGATGGACATGTCATCTGAGGAATGGGAGGGGGAGTTGAAATGGTTCGCGACTGGGAGGTGCAGTTGTTTGTTGCGAACTGAGCGCAGGTGTTGTGCAAAGCGGTCCCCAAGCCTCCGCTTGGTTTCCCCGATGTAGAGGAGGCCACAACGGGTACAGCGGATGCAGTATACCACATTGGCAGATGTGCAGGTGAACCTCTGCCTGATGTGGAAAGTCTTCTTGGGGCCTGGGAGTGGGGTGAGGGAGGTTGTGTGGGGGCAGGTGTAGCACTTCCTGCGGTTACAAGGGAAAGTGCCGGGTGTGGTGGGGCTGGACTGTGCCTATTTTGCAAACAAAATTTTTTTTCAGTCATGTTAAGACCTTACAGATCAAGTTTTCTGACTAATAATTTTATAGATAACAGACGATTAGACCAATAAAAAATAAAGGTAGGCAATGTTGGAATTTACAACAATAATCTCACATCTGACATGAACAATTAACAGAAAACTGGCAGTACAGGTGCTGTTTCCTTTAAATACCCTTTTGAACAAGGAAACTCTTAAATTTCCATGAATTTATATTTAACATTCTCATATAATTTTTCAAATCATATCTAGTCTACAATACTGAGATAAAGTAGGAAATGTATCCAGAAGGCATAGTAAATTTTAAAAGTGTCACTTTAACAGATATAATATGAATTAATATTAGCAGGACCAGAGTTCAAATCTCCAAAACTCTTGTACATACTTTTAGTCAGTAAAAAAAGACACTGACTTTATAAAGTTATGTGAATGTAGATCAAATGCAGGGTTTTTTCAAAACACAATATGAAGTATGAAACAAAATTAACGATCGGTACCCTTTGATTCTACAAGTAAATGTAATCCATAATATTATTGTGCATTGTGATTGAAACAGGTGACTCAGCAAGATATCACTTCTTGACAAAAAAAAATTAAACGTTAATTTGATTTTATTTTGAACAGTTGAACTGCTAAACACAGAGGTAGCTGCTCAAACAGATCCTCTCCCAATTCTTCAACTTCTTAATTTAGTTTTTTGTTATTGGAAATTCACAAATTCACAAATTTCAACTGTGAAGTTGATAAAAGTAGATTTGCAAAGTAAAACAGCTAAAGTCTAAACATCTGTTTTGACCCATGTCCCGGATGTAACTTTGATATTGAAAGTTAGGAAATGATCAGACTATTCATTCCCTGTATTAACTCCATCATGATGTGAAGTCTACACATTATCATCCTCTGCTGAGCCTCCATCAATCAGTTTCAATTCAGATTTATGCACTTTATTCTGCAGACCTAGAGATACACTACATGTGTTTTCAGAATAAAATACATTCCACAATACAGGCTAAGTGCAGTTTGTTTACTACGTTGAATATGCAAAAGGTTTTATTGTTAGTCTGCCATGTTTCTTACTTATTCCTCCAAGCTCTGATAGGACTAGGAATGGCTTGGTTTTTATATTTCACTTAATGTTAAATGGAAATGGCACAACTTATTCAACAAATTGAACAGATTTTCCTAAAGTAATTTTAGTAAAACAAGGTGTAAACCTTTCTGATGAATAATCTTAACTGCTTTGTGTTACTTCTATGCTTGTATTGATTATGGAGCCTGAGTGGAATTTACAAGTGCTGTTTAAAAAAATCCTTGAGCAATGCACGAACTATTCACACTGTTTGTCACATTTTGGTACTTATGAAATGTTGACCTGATACTGGAAAATCATCACACATGCATACAGCAAACCAGTCCGTTGCCCAATATTAGATGTCTGATTGAAGGCTATCTCCATTTCTCTTGCGTTCCTCCAGGCAGTGACTGTTCCTTTCAGAAAAGGTTATCTTACACCAGATTTCTCCTGGTCAAGACTAAATCATTCCAATTCCTCTGTAAAATGTTGCCTTCTTTTAATTACTGTTTTACATGTTTATGTGAGGAAAATCAAAAGTGAATGAATTAAATGTTCCCCATGCTATCAATTCTTCCACCTAGAAGAAATGCATACCAATTGTCCCCTGCTAACAACTAAGGGATGCACAACAATGGCATTTTTTCACTTCAACAAAGTGTCAAAGTTAAGGTATTCATTGGATCATAAGTTATGGACCTAAGGCTACATCCTACCACTGTTAAAGCTAATTGCATAATAGCTTTAAATAATACTGGCTCATTGTTTAGTTGCCACGTCTTTTTTTTAAAAATCAAATTTTCTGGTATTTGAAAAACATTTATGATTTTTGGAAAGTGATTAGAATAACAAGTCACAGCTTGGATCAGGCTATCCTGTAATCAAGGAGCCTTAACAGGAAATAAACTAAAAACTCGCAAAACATTGCACTAGAACTCACATTTCATTTTTATAGATCGATTCCTGAGTTCATAACCCTGTCTCCCAGAAAGTTCTGAGCTCATTTGTGGAAGAAATTGGAACACAATTAAATACAGTTCTTGCCAACAACAGTGAAAAGGAATTGAAGGCAAAGATCCATGTATGCATCAAAAATCTGTTAAAGATACAGGCATCCCAAACAATTAATTTCACATTTTGGTACAGTATCCGAAGCAAAAGAACGCTTGGCAAATTAAACACAAAATGCTTGCAGAAAACTCAGTTCCTTTGAGAGACTTTTTTCAAAGAAATGGAAAACCTTTCTTATGATGTTACTTTCACAATTTAAAAAATTCAGTGATCAAGTAATCAAGTATAATCCCCAACATTGTAATATAGTAACATGTAGTTAAAATCTTGAATCTGTGCCCATTTACCTTTACCTACCATCATTATAGACGTAGGAAGATATATATCAGTTCCTCATTGTGGTTCATCAGATATCATCTCACTGCCACCTAGTGTTACCACTCTATTAAGTTTACTGATCAATACTGTTTTTTTTCTAAGCTAAGGATCATAAAGTACAACTTAAAATAGAAAAGCTATTATATGAAACAGTTCAAATATTTATGAGTGACATTGTGTATCATATTGTGGGATACAAATATTATTTACGTTAATAGAACATCAGGATTTTAAAGAAACTATGATTTTCTGTTGTGTTTTGTACAGAGAATCATAAAATTGTACAGTTCAAAAGGAAGTCATTTTTGTGCTGGGTTCCATACTTTTGCTCTTTCTCTGGATACCTGCAATCTTTTCTCTAAGTATTGATTCAGTTCCCTTATGAAGGGCAATTTGTTTTAAATCATAAAGGTAACAAAATAAAACCATTGCTGTCAACATCCCACCAAACGCATCAAATTATTTCATACCATTACACCTTGGCCAAAGGAAATTGTGCTTATTTTCTTTAATTGGCCAAAAGAAAATAATTTACATGCAGCTTCTGAACAATTAAAATTTGAAATTAACTGAGATTTGCATTTGTCAGTGATAAACCATTTTGGAGTATAATTTAGATTTGAAGCAGTGCTCAGAATTGCAAACATTTTCTCTGCTTCCTTGGGTGACCAGGTATAGAAGGAAAAAATGAAATTCGATGGCTTCTTTGTTTCCTAGGCTGCAACTCTACAGAACCTGTCAGCCTTTTGAAGAAAATAAAGAAACAGGAATCTAAACATATTTAACAATATTTCTAAAGGTGAAATGGTGGAGACTTATGAGGAGTAAATGTTTAGGTTTTGCTGTAAAAGGTGCTTTATCACAGCTGTTCCAATTTTGAATCTCGCCTGCAGTATTAGCAGTTGTTTGTACCATTTCTCAGTCGGCAATAGGTGCTGCAAGATCATTTATCAGCTTCTGTCAGCATTTACGTGCTGGAGCATCCGTCTTGGTCCTAAAGGTGCATTTTCATTAAAATAGGGTTAACAGGCAAAGATGGAAGTGGAATTACTATCTGAAATAGCATATCAGCGTCCCAACAACTTCATTTCAAAATAAAACCCTGAAGCAGTGGATTCCCAAATCAGTTTTAAAAACAGTAAACACAGTCAGATCAAGAACGGAGGGATTTTGTACAGTTCATCCAATATCTTAGTGCAGCATCCATGCAGAGTTAAATGAAAAAGGAGATATTTTGCAGCCAAATTCCACAAACAAAGAGGCGGATGCAGTTCTGAATCATAATATTGAGTTAGACAAATGCATTTTGTTATACAAAACATTACCCTGGATTTCAAGAATGAAAGAAAAGAATGCAGTTTCCCATACAGCGCAATGCAAGTGTTTAGTCCAGAATTCAAGTTTTCCTATTTATTAAAGAATGTATGCATCCCCCATCTGCAACAGTAGTTTAAGAAATGAAGCTTAAGGAACCTGTCCCTTTACAGTATTTTCAGCAATGGTCTGAATGAGTTAACTTCATTTCCATCCCCTTTTATTATGTGAAGATAAACTTGTCACCTCACATTGTGATGTTACAGAGAGATAAATAGAAACCCCAAACACCAGAAAAGGTTAGTTCTCTGTTAGTACAGAAGAAACTGTGGAGCAAGAGTGCTTCCGTCCAGCAAATGTACTGGAGGAAAATTTATCAGCTCCAATAAGCAGGTAATCCAGAAATTATTCCCTTTCAAGGAGGTTCAGAGAAATATGACTCCTAAACTCCCTACATCTATCTCAGAAATAGATCACTCAATTCTATGCTTAGGTCAACCTTTTTCTCACATCTCACAGTAAATTGGAAAAGCTAGAATAAGAAATGAGACAACTTAGGCTCAACTAAATCATTTCACTGTAATAGTGTTAGTAATTACTTAACAGTAGACATGAATGATAACTTCATATGCTTCTTAAATCCGCCTGATACAGGTATTCTGCTCCTCTCTGTAAATTGACAGAGTGCTTTATTGCTCCAAGGAGGGAATGCTCATGTGCCATTTACTTTATAGGTCCTCCACTTGGCTTTATCACAAAGCTGTTATAGCACAGAAGGAGGCCATTTGGTCTGTCATGACTGCACCAATTCTCTGAGTGAGCAATTCACCCAGTGCCACTCCCTTCTTTTTCCCCAATAAGCCTGACATTCTTCCTTTACAAAAAACAATCCAACGGCCTCCTGGCTCAATTGCATTTGCTTTTATCACTTTCTCAGGCTGGATCAAAAATCACATGACACCAGGTTATAGTCCAACAGATTTATTTGAAAACACAACCTTTCAGAGCTCAGGCCCTTCTTCAGGCGTGGTATGGGAAACACAGCAAAACTAGCCTGTCTCTGCTTATAAATTCTGTGTCTTATACTCTCTTTCCCATACCATGCCTGAGGAAGGAGCTGAGCTCTGAAAGCTTGCATTTTCAAATAAACCTGTTGGACTATAACCTGGTGTCATGTGATTTTTGACCTTGTCCACCCCAGTCCAACACCAGCACCTCCACATCATTCCCAGGCAGCAAATCCCACCTCGAGTAGTGAGTGCCAGCCCTCCAGCATTTGTCAGGATTCACTGTGAAAACACAAAACAAGCTACAACACGGCAGATCATGCACCATCAGAGCGCTGACGTTTCAACACATCTGTGAACAAGGAACAGGAATAGCCCACTCAGCATTTCAAGCCTATGCTACCATTCAATAAAAGCAGTGCTGAACTGATCTATATCAAGTCTCCAATCCAGCATATCCCCAATAATCTTTCATCCCTTTGATAATCGAGAATCTAGCTACCTCTGCCTTAAAAATAATGAAGTATTCTGCATCCACTGTCTTTTGAGGAAGGGAATTCCAAAGACTCTCAATCCTCTGAGAGAAGATGTTTCCTCATCTCTATTTTAAATAGACATCCCTTTAATTTTAAACTGTGACTGCCCCTCCCCCAGCTCTCGGTTCTTCAACAAAAGGGAATATTCTTTCAATATCCACTCAGTCAAGACCCCTCAGGATCTTAGACATTTCAATTCAGTCACTTCTGACTCTTCTAAACTCCAGAGGATACTGGCCTAACTAATTAGCCCTTCCTTATGATGCAATCTGCTCATTCCAGATTTTACAAGTACTTGTTGTACCTGCATACCAATCTTCTGTGATTCATGCACTAGATACGTCTCACCGTTTAGATAATATGCTTCTTTTTTATCCTTTTTGCCAAAATGGACAATTTCACATTTTCCCACATTGTACTCCATTTTCCAGATCTTTGCCCACTCATTTAATCAATCCATATCACTTTGTGGGCTCTTTATATCGTCTTCACAACTCATTTTCCTACCTATCTTTGTGTCCTCAGCAATTTTAGCAACAAACCTTCAATCCATTCATCCAATTTCGATTCTATCAATTGTAAAGGGTTGAGGTCTTAGCACCAATCCCTATGACATACCACTCATGATGTCCTGCCATGTGATAGGATCTTAACAGAGGACTGCATGGGACCAAGACACAACCACAAAAGGTGGCTTTGGTCAGGACAGCTCGGAGGTACCTCCATTATATACATGTTTAATATATTGCTGTTCACCTTCTTCAACTCTAACAAAACAGAAACAATACACATTCAGAATCTTTAACTTCTCAGGTATCCCACACAACATTCTCCTTACTGGTAATGCAAGAAGCGGACATTTAAAAAGTCAGAGGATTGAGATCTTAATGTGTACCTTTTAAATCAGGCATAGTGCTCAGGTACCAGTGTGGGTGTCTGTTAATACTTCTGTGTCTGCAGAAGAGCTTGCACAATAAGCAAAATTGTGTCTATCATGGGGGGTGGGAAAATGTGAATAGTAGGAGAGATCCCTGACATTAGGCTCCTGAACCCTCTGAAGAGCATGCTGCCAAAGTAAGAGAATACGGGGACCACTCCTGTGCTGAAAGTGAGACCCATCTTGTGAGAAATCTTCCACTCTGTTAGCCACAACTACACATGAAGCAGCAAGGCCTTAAAATCTTGGGTAAGGGTGGCAGTTCATGAGACTGACAAATTGTTATGTTTATCTCCTGTTTATTCACAGCCTGTGAATCCCACTCCCGCTCCGGGAAACAAGACAGAGCCCTACATCCCAGGATCATTTGCAGCACCACATCGTAGTCCCACCGAGGATGAACAGTCAAGATCCTTCAAAAATGTTCTTTTTTATATTCATTCCTGAAACATGGGCATCGCTGGCCAGGCTAGCATTTATTGCCTATCCCTTAGTTGCCCTTGCGATGGAGAGTACACTGTCAAGGTGTTCCTCCCAACCCCTCACCTGCGCAGATACATTCAGCTGAAATCCACCGAAAGTAGGCTTGGGGTCACATTCTGGAAGCACAGCACTGACACAGACAAATAGCAATAGAGTCATAGAGAAATACAGCATGGAAACAGACCCTTCGGTCCAACTCGTCCATGCCGACCAGATGTTCTATATAAATCTAGTCCCATTTGCCAGCATTTGACCCATGTCCCTCTAAACCTTTCCTATTCATATACCCATCCAGAAACCTTTTAAATGTTGTAATCATACGAGCCTCCACCAGTTCCTCTGGCAGCTCATTCCATACACGCACCACCTTCTGTGTGAGAAAGGTTGCCACTTAGGTCCCTTTTAAGTCTTTCTCCTCTATGCCCTTTAGTTTTGGATTCCCCCACTGTGGGGAAAAGACCTTGCCTACTTACCCTATCCATGCCCCTTATGATTTTATAAACCTCTATAAGGTCACGCCTCAGCCTCCGATGCTCCAGGGAAAATAGCCCCATCCTATTCAGCCTCTCCCTATAGCTCAAACCTCCAAGGCTGACAACATCCTTGTAAATCTTTTTTTCAACCCTTTCTAGTTTCACAACATCCTTCCAATTAGAGGAAGACCAGAATTGCACACAGTACTCCAAAAGTGACAAAACCAATGTTCTGTACAGCTGCAACATGATCTCCAACCCCTATACTCAATGCACTGACCAATGAAGGCGAGCGTACCAAACGCCTTCTTCACTATCCTATCTACCTGTGACTCCACTTTAAAGAAACTATGAACCTGCAACCCAAGGTTCAAGTGTTCAGCAACACTCCCCAGGACCTTACCTTTAAGTGTACAAGTCCCACCCTGACATACAGCAAGTTACTTCTCATGAGCTCGGTGGGCCAGTCTGCCTCTCTCACACTGTAACAGTTTAAGCAAAAAGACACCTTGGTTGTGAAGGACTAACACTAATAAAAGAAGTGTACACTCATCAGATATTCCAGGAGGAAGTCTACCCCAGCTGGCATACACCTTTACATATGATCAGGTCTGCGCACAAATGTTCTGCCCAACAGGAATGGGAACTACGAATGTAACTCCAGCAGCAGGGAATGTAAGGCGAACCTGACTGAATGCTTCTGATAGTTGAACTCTGAAAACTTTAACCTGAAGTTTGGAATCCGATTTCTGGCCTTCACCCACATTTCCAAATGTTCCACTCGGCGCTGAAGATTCTGCCCCCCTTCTCCAGACCAATAGTCTGGATTACTAATCCAATTCATTCAGGAGATGTGGACTCTGTCGACAGAGCGATGTTTAATGAGCATCCCTAATTGCCCGTGATAAAAAGAGCTGCAACTATTACAACGCAGCCACAGTTACGGTGGTACAGATTATCGGACAGGCCACAATGAATACATGGCATAGAGGTGGCACAGGTTGAGGGGGTAGGGGGTTGGCACAATGAAGGTGACTGGTGAGGTTTTTGGGCCTTTAAACACAGTTGGAAGCTGGGATTCTGTACTGAAGAACAGAGATGGTACTTGTAACTCAGCCTGTCTCTGTGCCCACACTCCTCGCACTGGTTCACAGCTCACAAGCTGCTCTGTGAATCGAATGTCAGTGTGCAAAGACAAAAATGGCATGTGAGGTTACACATGGGGCAGGTGTGAGGTTGGCAAGCCACGAAACTACACCATCTGGGTTTTCCTGTGGCCAGAGCAAGATTCGGCCCCAAATACTGAACGCAATTAAATATCAGTTTAATTTCCAACAAATCAGAATTTTGACAAAGTTTTAAAAGTTTATCATTTGAAACACAAAGTGAAATCTTCTGCCTTCTACATCTAACCCTTTTATTGATGTATCTTACTGTAACTTCAACCTGCTTCTCTCGATCTCTCCATTTACAGTCAGGCTCACTTATATTTTATGTATAATGAAGGGAAGACCAACTACAATGTAAAACAGATTGAACAGATACACCCGTGACAGAAAGCCACATATAATCTCTGTACTCAGAGTTAACACACAGTGAGGGCACTCACACGGTCACCTGGGCCGTGATGAATCAAGGATGGACGCTTTTCATCGAAAGCATATATTTTTGGTTCTCGCTCCATAACATTGCCGCTGCAAATGGCAATGTAGTTAATACAGAAAAAAGTCTAATGTTTCAGAATAGATACATTTCATAACTTTTAACAACTGTAATATATCCAAATGTCAGAATAAGTAAAATTGCAGCTGTTTTGACTTTTACTTGTGCCCGTAGGTTTTGAGGATATTCACCTATCGTTTATCATTTTATTTTTATTCTGGCCAGTCTCCCTTCTGTAGTCTCAGTACTTCAAATGTAGCTTCCATTGAGAATCAGTTGTGCTATTTGCATTTGTCCCTTCCTGAAAGATAAAAGCACACAAAAGGACGGGCTCTTTCTCTACCGGAACAAAATGCCTTAATATGCCACTTCACAGTGGCAATTCAATCTCTTTAAAGAAATGCTTTCTTTTTCCTCCCTAAAACTGATTAAACTAGTGACTTAAAAATAAAACACATGGGGCTATGAGCATACACTTACAGTCTAAGATAAGGGGATATAAGCCTCGCTGAAATACCAGTGCCTTATAGATGGAATATAACATTGTTGCTGTCTTTTGGCCGAACGTTAGAACAGAGGGTTTGTCTTTTTGTTACAGTGGCTCAGATGGGTGTTAAAGATCCCACGAATCTCTCCTACAAAAAGGAGCAGAGAATTATCTGGCATTCAGTTGACATTTCCCTCAACCATCATTGCCAAATGCAAATTAACTTGCTCTTCATCTGATTGATGTTATGTGGATTGTTGGCATTTCAAAATAAATTAACTGCATGTGAAACACTTTGAACCATTCAGGGAACATGATAAATCATTTATATAAATGCCAGTCCTTATTTCTTAAAACGAACGAGTGCACCACAGATAATGTGGGAATGACAGACTGAGCTGAGAGCATGAGACATATGTTGGAAAGAGTTGGTAGACACTAAAAATATGGATTAGGAAGCTGGGGGAGAGAAAATGAGAATTGAGCAGAGAGAGTCACAGAGTCATACAGCACAGAAACAGAGCCTTCGGTCCAACCAGTCCATGCCAAACATTATCCCAAACTAAACTAGTCCCACCTGCCTGATCCTGGCCCATATCCTCCAAACCCTTTGCTCAATTCTCTTTCTGCTGAAAAAGGTCCCAGCCTATCCAGCTTTTCTTTATAACTCAAACTTTCCATACTCGGCAACATCCCAGCAAAGAACTCTTCAAATTCACAAAACAAAGATCAAATAATGTAAGAAACACTGTTGCTGAATGAACCAGTAGTGTAACTGATTTCCCTTTACCCCTTAAAATTATAGACTAATCTGTTTCACAAAATAGGATTACTCAAGTATCACTGCAGTAGGAATATGGAATTCATTGCCTGTAAGGGTGGTAGAGACAGAAACTCTTATAACATTTAATAAATATTTAGATGCGCACTTGTGATGCCAAGGCATTCAATGCCACGGGCCAAATGCTGGAAAATGGGATTTAGAATAGCTAAGTGATTGTTTTTGACTAGCACAGATGTGATGGGCTGAAGGGTCTTTTTCTGTACTGTAGATCTCTATGACTATCACTGTTATTGGTTCCAAAGTTGATCAATGCTGCAGCTTTAATTGACTTGACAGTAAAGGATACAGTAGCATTTGGTTATGCCACTAGACTAGTAATGTAGGAAACCTGGACTAATAGTCCAGAAACACAAATTCATCAAACCACATAAGTGGGAAAATTCAATTATTTAAATAACATCTGGAATAAAAAGCCACTATGTGCAATGGTGTCCATGAAATTATTAACATGTCATAAAGAATCCATCTGGTTTGTAAATGCCACTTAGGAAGGAAAATCTGCCATCCTTACCCAGTCTGGCATATCTGTAAAATCACTTTTCCCAGTCCAGATACTACATCATGCATTGATCATGAGGGATTTTCTACTGAACAATAAACTAAGTTTCAAATCTGTTTGGATGAGGGAGGCAAACTTTGTCTGAAAAATGTGAATTAAACTGGGACCATTTTATAATCACAATAAACAAGATTAAAAATGCATTGAAACTCACTTCCACAAGTAATTTGCAGCTTAAATCTTATATTATTTTTCAACAAAGAGAAAGATCCAATTTTTCCATCTGTTAAATGGTAAAAGTTGAAACATTTCCAAAGGAACATAGCTGCATTTACAAGGGTATGCAAATGTTGAAAACATAAGCGACAGAGATGAATGTTTTTTGTTAACTTTTATGTCACATACATGAAAACCTGGCACTACACCGCAGCAAGTAGACTGGAAATATCTTTTAAAATTCTCAAATTACACCATCCAGATTTATTCATGCTGCATAAAACGTCTGATCACCTTTCCCATTCAAAAACAAAAGTAATGACAGGAGACAGATAGGACAGGTATAATCCACAACTCACCCGAGTTCTCTATTGTCTGCCACAGAATAATTTCAATTCCTTGGCTATAATACCAAAACATCAAGATAAATGTATTTACTTCATTGCGTATGGATAACATTGAAATAACTGCTTTACCCTCAAATAAACGTGCCACGTGCCACGTGCTAGCAAGGCGAGGAATAGGGAGAGAGAGCAGTTGAACACGTGGCTACAGGGATGATGCAGGAGGGAGGGATTCAGATACCTGGATAATTGGAGCTCATTCTGGGATAGATGGGACCTCTACAAAAGGGATGGTCTGCACCTGAACCAGAGGGGTACCAATATCCTGGGGGGGAAATTTGCTAATGCTCTTCGGGAGAGTTTAAACTAATTCAGCAAGGGGATGGGAACCTGACTTGTAGCTCCAGTGTAGAGGAAGTTGAGAGTAGTGAGGTCATGAATAAGGTTTCAAGGTCGCAGGAGTGTACCGGCAGGCAGGAAGGTGGTTTGAAGTGTGTCTACTTCAATGCCAGGAAAATCCGGAATAAGGTGGGTGAACTTGCAGCATGGGTTGGTACCTGGGACTTTGACGTTGTGGCCATTTCGGAGACATGGATAGAGCAGGGACAGGAATGGCCGTTGCAGGTTCCAGGGTTTAGATGTTTCAGTAAGATCAGGGAAGGTGGTAAAAGAGGGGGAGGTGTGGCATTGTTAGTCAAGGACAGTATTACGATGGTAGAAAGGACGTTTGATGAGGACTTGTCTATTGAGGTAGTATGGGCTGAAGTTAGAAACAGGAAAGGAGAGGTCACCCTGTTGGGAGTTTTCTATAGGCCTCCGAATAGTTCCAGAGATGTAGAGGAAACGATAGCAAAGATGATTCTGGATAGGAGCGAAAGGAACAGGGTAGTTGTTATGGGGGACTTTAACTTTCCAAATATTGACTGGAAACGCAATAGTTCAAGTACTTTATATGGGTCAGTTTTTGTCCAATGTGTGCAGGAGGGTTTCCTGACACAGTATGTAGATAGGCCAACAAGAGGTGATGCCACATTGGATTTGGTACTGGGTAATGAACCAGGCCAGGTGTTAGATTTGGAGGTAGGTGAGCACTTTGGTGACAGTGACCACAATTCGGTTACGTTTACTTTAGCGATGGAAAGGGATAGGTATATACCGCAGGGCAAGAGAGTTATAGCTGGGGGAAAGGCAATTATGAGGCAATTAGGCAAGACTTAGGATGCATAGGATGGGGAAGGAAACTGCAGGGGCTGGGCACAATTGGAATGTGGAGCTTGTTCAAGGAACAGCTACTGCGTGTCCTTGATAAGTATGTACCTGTCAGGCAGGGAGGAAGTGGTCGAGCGAGGGAACCGTGGTTTACTAAAGAAGTTGAATCTCTTGTCAAGAGGAAGGAGGCGGCTTATGTAAAGATGAGGCGCGAAGGCTCAGTTAGGGCGCTTGAGAGTTGCAAGTTAGCCAGGAAGGACCTAAAGAGAGAGCTAAGAAGAGCCAGGAGGGGACATGAGAAGTCTTTGGCAGGTAGGATCAAGGAAAACCCTAAAGCTTTTGATAGGTATGTCAGGAATAAAAGAATGACTAGAGTAAGATTAGGGCCAGTCAAAGACACTAGTGGGAAGTTGTGTGTGGAGTCCGACAGATAGGAGAGGCGCTAAATGAGTATTTTTCATCAGTATTCACACATGAAAAAGACAAAGTTGTCGCGGAGAATACTGAGATACAGGCTATTAGACTAGACGGGATTGAGGTTCATAAGGAGGTGTTAGCAATCCTGGAAAGTCTGAGAATAGATAAGTCCCCTGGGCCGAATGGGATCTATCCTAGGATTCTCTGGGAAGCTAGGGAGGAGATTGCAGAGCCTTTGGCTTTGATCTTTATGTCATCATTGTCTACAGGAATAGTGCCAGAAGACTGGAGGATAGCAAATGTTGTCCCCTTGTTCAAGAAGGGGAGTAGAGACAACCCTGGTAATTATAGACCAGTGAGCCTTACTTCGGTTGTGGATAAAGTGTTGGAAAGGATTATAAGAGAGAGGATTTATAATCATCTAGAAAGGAATAATTTGATTAGGGACAGTCAACATGATTTTGTGAAGGGTAGGTCGTGCCTCACAAACCTTATTGAGTTCTTTGAGAAGGTGACTAAACAGGTGGATGAGGGTAAAGCGGTTGATGTGGTGTATATGGATTTCAGTAAAGCATTTGATAAGGTTCCCCACGGTAGACTATTGCAGAAAATTCGGAGGTATGGGATCGAGGGTGATTTAGCGGTTTGGATCAGAAATTGGCTAGCTGGAAGAAAACAGAAGGAGGTGGTCGATGGGAAATGTTCATCATGGAGTTCAGTTACTAGTGGTGTACCGCAAGGATCTGTTTTGGGGCCACTGTTGTTTGTCATTTTTATAAATGACCTGGATGAGGGCGTAGAAGGATGGGTCAGTAAATTTGCGGATGACACTAAAGTCGGTGGAGTTGTGGATAGTGTGGAAGGATGTTGCAGGTTACAGAGGGACATAGATAAGCTGCAGAGCTGGGCTGAGAGGTGGCAAGTGGATTTAATGCTGAAAAGTGTGAGGTGATTCACTTTGGAAGGAGTAACAGGAATACAGAGTACTGAGCTAATTCTAAGATTCTTGGTAGTGTGGACAAGCAGAGAGATCTCGGTGTCCATGTGCATAGATCCCTGAAAGTTGCCACCCAGGTTGATAGGGTTGTTAAGAAGGCATACGGTGTGTTAGGTTTTATTGGTAGAGGGATTGAGTTTCGGAGCCATGAGGTCATGTTGCAGCTGTACAAAACTCTGGTGCGGCCGCACTTGGAGTATTGCGTACAGTTCTGGTCACCGCATTATAAGAAGGATGTGGAAGCATTGGAAAGGGTGCAGAGGAGATTTACCAGGATGTTGTATCAGAGATAAAAGGTACTGCAGATGCTGGAGAATCCGAGATAACAAGGCGTGGGGCTGGATGAACACAGCAGGTCAAGCAGCATCATAGGAGCAGGAAAACTTGACATTTCGGGCCTAGACCCTTCATCAAAAATGAAGGGTCTAGGCCCGAAACGTCAAGGTTTCCTGCTCCTATGATGCTGCTTGGCCTGCTGTGTTCATCCAGCCCCACGCCTTGTTATCTCTTTACCAGGATGTTGCCTGGAATGGAGGGAAGGTCTTATGAGGAAAGGCTGAGGGACTTGAGGCTGTTTTCGTTAGAGAGAAGAAGGTTAAGAGGTGACTTAATAGAGACATACAAGATGATCAGAGGATTAGATAGGGTGGACTGTGAGAGCCTTTTTCCTCGAATGTGACGGCTAGCACGAGAGGACATAGCTTTAAATTGAGGGGTGATAGATATAGGACAGATGTCAGAGGTAGATTCTTTACTCAGAGAGTAGTAAGGGCATAGAATGCCTTGCCTGCAGCAGCTGTAGACTCACCAACTTTAAGGGCATTTAAATGGCCGTTGGATAAACATACGGATGATAATGGAATAGTGTCGGTTAGATGGGCTTCAGATTGGTTTCACAGGTCGGCGCAACATCGAGGGCCGAAGGGCCTGTACTGCGCTATAATGTTCTATGTTCTATGTTCTACGTTCTACGTTCTACGTTCTACGTAATCAAGTCTCACACATACTTGAAACAGTCATTGTCCAATATATTGCTCACTGAAGGTTGAAGCAGTGGCTTAGATTTTCACTGAGAGTTTGGACAACTCAGAGGACCTTTAAAAATGGCCATTAGGACCCAACTCCAAAATTTTCATCATTATTCCCATTTCTGGCAAGTGTGGTTGGCGTGGCATGGGGTTATGGATGTGGGTAGCCAGCCCACCTTTGCCAACTCAATTGTGGCAGGTGGGCTTTTAAATTCCTCTGCAATTTTTGTTAAGTTGAACTAATTCTATAAGTAGTCATGGCTCACAGCCCCAAAGGAGTTGGGAACCACAAGGAAACACCAGTCCCAAATGGACAGCCCAAAACAAAAGCCATCTGCTTTTGGAATTGTTTGTCTGGCAAGCTATTTGAAGCAGTCAATGTTCAAATACAACAAGATCTGGACAATATCCAGGCTTGGGCTGACAAGTGACAATATTCACGCCACGCAGTGATCATCTCCAACAAGAGAGAATCTAACCATCACCTCTTGATGTTCAAAGCATTAGCATTGATGAATCTTCTGCTATCAACATCCTGAGGGTTACCACTGACCAGAATCTGTACTGGAACAGCTTTATAAACACTGTGGCTACAAGAGCAGACAGAGGCTCAGAATTCTGTGGTGAGTAATTCACCTCCTGTCTTCACAATCCCTGCTCACCATCTGAAAAGCACAAGTCAGGAATGAAATGGAGTATTCCCCACTTGCCTGGTTGGGTGCAGCTCCAACAACACTCAAGAAGCTTGACAACATCCAGGACAAAGCAGTTCGCTTGATTAGCACCACATCAACAAGCATCCACTCCGTCCACCTCCAACGCTCAGTACCAATAGTGTTTGCTATCTACAAGCACTGCAGAAGCTCACCAAAGATCCTTATATAGCACTTTCTAAACCCACAGCTACTTCCATCCTACAGGACAAGGGTTGCAGATAAATGGGAACACCACTACCCGCAAGTTGCCCTCCAAGTCACTCAACATTCTGACTTGGAAAATATATAGTTCCTCCACTGTCACTGGGTCAAAGTCCTGGAATTTCCTTCTTAATGACATTGTGGGTCTATAAACAGCACATGGACTGCAGCGATTCAAGAAGGCTGCTCACCATCGCCTTCTCAAGGGCAACTAAGGATGGGCAATAAATGCTGGCCATAAATGCCTACATTTCACAAGTGCATTAAAAAGGGCTACTTTCTTTGAAAAACAAAACACCTGTCCTTTCAGTTTCAATAAGTAGATGCTTGAATTTTAATTTAGATATGATTTCATTGCAATTATTGATCATGGGCCAAGCCTTGCAACTGATAGTTGATCATTCCATTGATCAGCATTCTGAACATGCTGAGATCTATTAGAATACATTTCCCATTGGGTAATTGTGCTACTGTGCATTTAGAACAGAATAAAATAGTGCTTGGGAACTCTAATATAATGATTTAAATTGACTTAGCAGAAGGACATCATGCTGTGGGCAAATAAGACAGTTATGACAATATATTAATGTCAAAATATTTTCAATCATTATTCTTCCATGAGTTGAGGGTGTTGATAGCAAGGCTAGCATTTGTTACCTATCCTAAACTGCCCTTGAACTGAGTGGATTGCGAGACCATTTTAGAGGGTAGCTGAGAGTCAACCACCTTACTGTAGATATGGAGTCACATGTAGGCCAGACCAGGCAATGTACTTCCCGAAAGGATATTAGCGAACCAGGTTTTTTAGGGCATTCAATGATACTCGGCACTCAATAAAAATGGTTAGCATTACTGAGACCATTTATATCTTATATTCCAGATGTATTAAACAAACTTAAATTCCACCACCTATCATGTTGGGATTTGAAAATATGATCCCAGATCACAAAGCTTCGTCTCTGGGTTACTGTCCAGTGATGATACCACTATGTCACATTCTCCCCCAATTATAACGATGCTAACACGGGTTTTGGAGTTTAATTTCGGCTTCACGGGTTTCCAGGACTTCCTTGCCTCCTCACCTTGGTGAGTTCAATGTCAGTCGAGGGGTTAGAAACCATGATAGGGAAATATGCCAATGCAGTGCTGCTTTCTGACCTGCTTGTGTAAAAGGCTTTCTTCACGGTATTTGTGCTGAGAGATTATTTCACACACTCCTCAGCTGTCAGTTCATTTGGCATTCTCATCCATCACACCAGCACGTGACATTTACTCTTTACTCAGGACCTCGGACGAGAGCCCACGTGACCATCAGTTGCACATCCCCAGCACAAACAGGAGCAGCTTTAGAACCTTCACTAGTTCCAACCTGCTGTTCACGGACCTGTGACTCTCCAAAAGAGTTTGAATCAACAAAAGTACATCTCATAGGATACCCTATCTGTCACAGAGGATTTACAGGCAGAGGACAAGGCTCCTCACTGTTGTGAAACGTCAGTGTTTCAGCAGAGTCAGGGTTTTGGTCAGCTGGTGGCAAGCATTCTTTTTCCAAAAGCAAAAAGACCTGGGCATTAGAAGGATTGGTGTGACATTGTAAAAAAATGAGATGAGCGTCAGTGGTGGATTGATATGGTGAGGGCTGGGTGTGCCCACAAGTTGGTGTAAACAGTGACGTGCTAGGCTTGAGAAGGTGGTATGAGGGGATTTGAGTGATAGTCACATCCAGATGCAAATGATTGTACCCTTACCTCCAGCATTCCCTCTAATTTTCTTACTGGCTGTGCTGGCCTCTGAAGCCTGTATGTGGCAGCGATTTCCAGAACCAGAAGTCAATGCCACGATTGGCAAACTGACGCTGATCACCAAGCGTGGAACATCGGAAGGGCTGCGCATTCAGAGACACGTACCTTTGAGGGGACGTTGGTTGCTATTACCTTTCCTGTCTTGCTTGGGTCATTGAAATATTTCCTCCATTATATCCATGAGGGTGGCCCCAGACTCTTGCACCAGTTCAAACTCAGCTTCCATCTCCCATCACTATCATAGATATCACAGACGTGCGATGGCACAGGAGGAGGCCATTCAGCCTACTGGGAATGAACCAGCCTTTACCACTTAGCCCTGCTGATGGTTTCTAGTTAAATAGTCATCCAGTGTCCTCTTGACTATGTCAATTGAACCTGCCTCCACCACACTGCATGCAATGCATTCCACAACCCTACTATACACTGTGTGAAATGACTTCTCTTACCTTACGTTTGCTTCTTTTGCATAACACTTTAAAACTATGCCATCTGGTTTTCAACATGTTTCCAAGTGGGAACAGTTTGTCTGTATCCATTCCATCCAGACTCACGTGATTTTGCAAACTTCTCTCTGGCTTCCTCTTAACCTTCTCCTGTCCAAGAAAAGCAATCCCAACGTCTCCAATCTTTATTCATAACTGAACAGTCTCATCCCTCAAACTACTCTCAAACTTCTTCTGCAATCACTCCAATATGTTCATATCCTTCCTATAATGTGGTGCTCAGAACTGTGGCCGAGGTCTAACTGGTGCCTTATATAAGCTCAGCATAACCTCCCTGCTCTTGTACTCTACAGCCCTATTTATGAATCCTAGAATACTGTATGTTTTATTAACAGCTCTCTTTACCAGCACTGCCAGCTTTAACAACTTATGCATGTATACACCTTTGCAAATTGCATGGTTGGCATGTCACCTTTACATACTGTCACGCTGCTGGATTCTAATGGGTCAAGAGGCCCAGAGGTCATAATGATGACACAGTGGCTGGCTTTAACAACTTGCTAGTAGATAGGCTGCAAAGATTTCTGGGATTCTTGCAACTAGTGGACTACCCTGTCCCCACCCAACCTCACTCCAATCCAAGTATGTCGCTAAGTTAAATCCAGCTCACAGGCACAGCAAGGGAGAACAAATGCAAATCAGAAAACCTTACGACTGAAAAAAAAAACCCATAAGGTAGAAATAAATACAAAATACCAAGAGGGATGAGAATGATAAAATAGGACTGAGATGAGATGAGAGAGAAAATAAAAAAGGTAAAAGAAAATGGAACTGTTAAAAAAGTGACAACCATAAACTAAGCTGAGCACAGAAACACAGTGAAAATGTACTAAACTAACAGAAACTGCAGGCTACAAAGCGACTGATGGAATTCACTGTTCCATTTCTACTTAGAATTCAGGTTTGCTAACAGATTGGATGTAGGACAACAGAAAATCTGTATTGCATTAAAAGACAATAACATATTCCAGATTGGAATAGTGTTGTAAATCCTGATTAAAAAGGAACCTTGAAAGAAAGCTGTCATCTCAACTCAAAAGATATGCCCTTGTCCTCGGAATACATCACATAGATTACAGATCTGTATAAAACCAAGGCATTTAACAATCTGATTTTATAATCTATTTATATTTCTTCATTGCTTGGGAAGAGAATAGTTCAGATTCTCAAAATGCAACCTTGATTTTATGAGCAGTCACATCACACTATGCAATCAAACAGCGAAAGACTGACTGTTAACCATAATACCAAGATTGTCAAAACTTTTAAATATTAGAAGGCATCAGTGGATCACCCGTAACATTGCATGGAGACAATGCTGAGTGGCCGACTGTTTCTCTCTACTTTCTTCCCTGTACCAGCCTCCACCACTTCTTGGAGGCTGGTACAGGGAAGTAAGTACAACAAATTACAACATTTAAAAGGTGTCTGAATGGGTATTTGAATAGGAAGGGTTTAGAGGGATATGGGCCAAATGCTGGCAAATGGGACTAGATCAATTTAGGATATCTTGTCTGCATGGACAAGTTGGACCAAAAGGTCTGATTCTGTGCTATACAGCTCTATGACTCTATGACTCTTTCTTGATTTTGCCTTCTGTTCCTCCTAACTCCCTTCCTTCAAATTCTGTTTTAACTAGATTTCAACACCATTGGTACTGTTTACAGCAGTACAGTTGCTTTGGGCAAAACTGAATGACAGAGAAAAAACATATCTATATATAAATATATATAAAAATGAGGAACATGCATTTATAGAATAATGCAAAGGAAGAAAACTCCGCAAAAGCATTTAACAAAAACAGACCCGACAAAACAAAAACAGATGCCTACAGGAACAGCATCAGAAAGATTCTACATGCCCCGACACACTCATCACCATACCCTACATCAGGAACACGTCGGAACTCACCACAAGACTTCTACGACCACTGGGCATCAGGGTGGCACACAAACCCACATCAACCCTACGACAAGTGCTCACCCAAACTAAAGACCCACTCCCTGCCATGGACAGGACCAATGTCATCTCCATGTTCCCCTGCAGAGACTGCGAGAAACACTACATTGGACAAACAGGAAGGAAACTAACAACAAGAGGACATGAACACCAACTGGCTACAAAAAGACACGACCAATACTCACTCATCTCAATCCACATGGACAAGGAGAACCACCACTTCGACTGGGACAACACCAAGGTCCTGGGACAGGCTAGGCAGAGACAATCACGAGAATTCCTGGAAGCATGGCACTCCACGAAGCAGGCTATTAACAAACACATTGAACTCAACCCCATAAACATTCCACAACGGAGGAAACCCAGAAGTGAGGCAATCCATCGCAACAGACCCCAGAGTTTAAAAACCAGGCGGGAAAACACACTGACGCTTCATCAGAGGCTGCACTGAGGATGTTACCAAGCACGGTAACGAAACGTCTGCGGAACAACAAACCAGCTCGATGAGACAACCAACCTCAACACCCACAGCCCGAGCTACAAATCTACTCCAAAAACTTAAAAACAGACCCATTTTGAAGAAGAGATAACAAGCATGGGGCTGGATGAACACAGCAGGTCAAGCAGCATCATAGGAGCAGGAAAACTTGACGTTTCGGGCCTCAACCCTTCATCAGAAATGGGGGAGGGGAAAAGGGTTCTGAAATAAATAGGGAGAGAGGGGGAGGCGGATAGAAGATAGATAGAGGAGAGGGTAGGTGGAGAGGAGGCAGACAAGTCGAAGAGGCGGGGATGGAGCCAGTAAAGGTGAGTGTAGGTAGGGGGGTAGGGAGGAGATAGGTCAGTCCAGGGAGGACGGACAGGTCAAGGGGGTGGGATGATGTTAGTAGATAGGAGATGGGGGTGTGGCTTGGGGTGAGAGGAAAAACAGGTTAGGGAGGTGGAGATGAGCTGGGCTGGTTTTGGGATGCGGTTGGGGGAGGGGAGATTTTGAAGCTTGTGAAATCCACATTGATGCCATTGG
>JAHRHZ010000078.1:20367238-20435955 GCA_024137785.1 Ginglymostoma cirratum | reverse complement strand
TGAGGGATGTGTTCCGGGAAATGCGGGAGACACGGTCGAGGGCGTTCTCGACCACTGTGGGGGGGAAGTTGCAGTCCTTGAAGAATGAGGACATTTGAGATGTGCGGGATTGGAATGTCTCATCCTGGGAGCAGATGCGGCGGAGGCGAAGGAATTGGGAATAGGGGATGGCATTTTTGCAGGACGGTGGGTGGGAGGAGGTGTATTCCAGGTAGCCGTGGGAGTCAGTGGGCTTGAAATGGACATCTGTCTCTCGGTGGTTGCCCGAGATGGAGACAGAGAGGTCCAGGAAGGAGAGAGAAGTGTTGGAGATGGTCCAGGTGAACTTCAGGTTGGGGTGGAAGGTGTTGGTGAATTGGATGAACTGTTCGAGCTTATCTCTGATACCATTTTGAAGAAGGGTCACTGGACCTGAAATGTTAATTCCACTTTCACTCCACAGATGCTGCAGATGTGCTGAGTTTCAGCAGAAATTTGTTTTGATTTGAGATTTTCAGCATCTGCAGTTCTTTGTTTTATAATAAAAATGGATTTTGTTGTGACAACGATAATAAATTAGCAGACTTTATGCTATGACAAAGTATAAGCAGCCCCACTGTTAGAAAATAACAAAACATTTGCCTCATTGAAGTAATTCCCCTGGAGGTTAAACAATTTATTAAATATGCAGGGAAGATAAATCCACAGTCATTCGAACAACCATGTTAAAATGATTCACATTCAGACATGTCATCTCAAAAAAAGTTCTTCCTCTGCACCCAAAGGAATTCAATTCTCAGTAAATTTCGAAGGGTGATATTTATGATAAGGAGGCAAATTGTTCATTTTCAATAAGTTAAATCACCAGGTCTTACATTTTAATAATAGTGAATGGTGTTATTCTTGCAAGGGCAACATAATTTCTTATTTACAGGTGAACCAAAAAAATGCATTTAACGGATTCCAAAAGTTGAGCCAAAATAATCACAGTTTAAAATAGACGTGAAATTACCAGAATACTGATCGCACATAAAAATCTTCCAAAATACAACTTAATGTAACAAAGTCACACTTAACTGTTAGGAATCTAGTTTCTTTCTTCTTTTACTGAATGTCACATGCCATAAGGATTCTATAGTAGTGCCTCACACAAAAAGTGCAGCACTCTCTGACTTCCCTCAACACTTATATCCAGTTAGTGTTTGCTTACTGATAATTGCCTTAAAAATTAATGAAACTAACTGCCTCACAGCTACCTGTGAAATTACCAACCTGATTCTGGCCCAGGGAATATGCATCCTTACTAATTCATAACTAAAGAATTTATTTGCAGGCTTGGTCAATCGTAATTCTATAGACAATGCAAAGATCGGAGTTAAAAAAAGGAGAGAAAAGACAATTGCTTGTAAACAGTGAAATAGATAGCTTATTATATCACAGGTTAAAAGCAAGATACATGCTCATACATTTGGAACATACAGGATTTTGAAGTAATAAATATTTCTGTCAAAACCTTTTACAGTGAAAGAACCAATTTAAAAACTAATTTTAAAAGCAAGCCAGCTTGTGAGTGCTGGCCATCGAGCATTCTATTGTGGTCAGAGATATTAATTTGGGATTAGTTAGAAATGTAAAATTAGACTAGTAAAGACAAGTGAACTTATTTTATATTCATAATTCAGTGCCATCTAATCATATTTCTATCTAGAGCTTATGAAGAACAATTCTCTTGACCACGCAATTCCAGTCAGTTTCTTGATTTCACCAAGTCTTTTGTGACAAAATTTTAATATTAATAGTTAATGGAAATATGATAGTACTTGCTGATATTTATTTCCAAAATACACTTTATGAATAGGCTCAAACTTTATTTGTCCTATAGACAACATTTCAATAGCAACTTCATTTATTTCATATTTCAATCAAACCATGCACTAGAAAGTTAACATTTCTCCAATTTCTGTGGGCAGAAGTTATTCATTTTTTTTCTTTATCCCATGGCTCTTGATAAGTTAGTAACTTCTAAACCCTCAGAAGTGTTTGGCTTCACAGTTAAATGTCAAGCTGTACAATGTGGTAGTTTTCTTTGAAACCTCCAGAAAATAAAACGATGCAGATTAATTTGTTTAAACAAATATCCTGTTCCATTCAGGGAACCATAGTTGAATAAGTGAGCAAGGAACAGGAAAGATACAAAAACATAATAAAGAACAGCCAACATGGATCTCAAAAGGGAAAGTTGTGCGAAACCAACATTACTGAATAACTTGATGTAGTAACAGAAAGAGTACACCAAGTAATGCAGGAGGTATAGTACACATAGACTTCTCAAAAGGCCTTCAATAAGGAACCACATTGTAAACGTATGGCACTGGAGTTGAAACACATGGATTTGGACAAAATTTTTAAAAAATGGATAGCAAAGTGGCTACAATACAGGGACAAATATTACTCAGACTATTGGAAGTTGGGAAACGGGTGGACAACAGAGATTGGTAGTGGGACTACTGCCGTACAGGGTTTATGAAAATTATTTGGACGTGGAAATCAGAAATAAAACGTTAAAAGTTTTGAATCACATCAAAGTGCGCAATACCATTAACACTGAGGAGAACTGCAACAAAATAGAGGAAGATGTATGTGGAATGGATGTTTCAATGTCAAATGAATTTCCATATAAATAAGTTTGCAATGTTTCAAGAAAAAAAAGCATTACATACTTATTCTGTAAGTTTGTTAAATGACTTGGTAGGAAGAACAGAGTGATTATTTATTCTTGGCAAAGAACAGTGTAGTTATACAGATTGCACGTGGTAAAGTACTTGGAAGTACAAATATTTAAATCATTAAAAAAGTGGGTGAAACACAGGTTAACAAAGCCATAAAATGTACAAATGCAGCATTTAAGTTTATTTACAGAGGAGCAGAATTCAAAAGCAGAGAAGTTTCCTGAAACATATATAATACATTTGTCAGATAACAAATAATGCTCTGTCTGCAGTTTTGGTCTCAATATTACAAAAATGATATCAAAGCACTGGAAAATGTGCAAAGATTGACAAAGATGACACTGGAAATGATAGGGTATAACTACCAATAAAGATTGAATAGGTGAGACAGTCTTTTCTAGAAATCAGGAGACTAACATGTGGATTGTGCAGAACTTGAGCTTTGCTGAAAACAGACAATAAGCAAAGCTTTTCATGCTGCAATCATCAGGACCAGGATGCAAGAAACCAGACTTAATTAAGGAATAACAAATTGTACAGCATGGGAAAAAAGGTGTTGATTGGTGTTGACTAAAACCTTTTTGAAGAAAGATCACTGGTGCCAAAACATTAGGTCTGATTTCTCTCCACAGATGCTGCCAGACCTACTGAGTGTTTCCAACAATTTCTGTTTCTGTTTTTGTTTCTTATTTAACAATTGTTGTTTAATGGCAGAATCAAATCTAATAGTGAACATAGTGTTCCCTGACTTGTAGGCATGGGCTGCTGGAGTACAACCAACATGCTGTCATTCGTACAGTCAATGAGATGAATTATTTGATATGGTCAGCCAGTAAACGAGATGCACTGTCTGCCTACCTACCAGGCATCACAATTGCACTCAAATTCATTTCATAATTCTTACTTCTGTGGTTAGCAAAACGTCTTTTTCACTTGATGACAGCACCTTATAGTGGAGAAAACCACTTTTCGGTTTACTGCAAAGTTGCATCATGAGGCAGCCAGTTTCACCTGTTCACTTCACTTTTGACACACTTCGCCTTTCCAAGGTAAATGGAGATAGGCCAAGCACCACTCAGGGTCAAAAAGGCTGGACATGGACCCTGTCATGAATTTTCACAAAATATAGTGAATAGTCATTTGATTGGCGTTGCTATTATCATGCAGGAGAGTTTTGATATGCCGTATCTCAGCACAGGTAGACAGGGTGGGTTAAGAAAGCATTTAGTATGCTTGCCGTCATTGCTCAGGCTTTTGAGTGTAAGATTTGGGACGTCATGTCCAGGTTGTACAGGTTGTTGGCAAGGCCTCTTTTGGACTACTGTGTGCAGTTCTGGTCATCCTGATATAGGAAGTATATTACCAATTGGAGAGGGTTCAGAAAAGATTTGTCAGGTAGTTGGCAGGAATAGAAATAAGACGTTACAAAAATAGGCTGGATAGGCTGGGACATTTTTCATTGGAATGTAGGAGGTTGTGTGGTGACCTGAAAGAAGTTTACAAAATCATGAGAGGCTGACAGAAGGTGAATATCAAGGGTCCTTTTCCCACGATGGGTAGTTCAAAACTAAGGGGCATATTTTTCAGGTGAGAGGAGAAAGTTTTGAAAAAACATGAGAGGCAACCTTTTTTTACACAGTGGTTTGTGTGTGCAATGAAGTGGTGGATGTAGGTGCAGTTACATTTAAAAGACATTTGGATAAGTACACGAGTGCAAAAAGTTTGGAGGAATATGGGCCAAGCACAGACAGGTGAGACTAGTTCAGTTTGGGACATGGTCCGTATGGACTAGATGTACCAAAGGGTCTGTTTCCATGCTGTATGACTCTCAATTTTACACAGTAAGCACATGGTTAAAGCCTTATTCAATAAGGAAATAAGGAGAAAATTTAAGGTTTTTGAAAAGATTTGTAGCTCAGGCTGTGGGTGAAGTTGTTGACTTGCTCACCGAGTTGGCTCGTTTTTGTTCAGATGTTTCGTCACCATGCTAGGTGACATCATCAGTCAGGCCCCCGATGGAGCGACGTTGTTCTACTCTGCTAGGAATTTATACTGTCCAGTCTGTTATAGTGAATACTCCCCATAACAGACTGGACAGTATACATTCCAAGCGGAGTAGAGCAACAGCACTCCTTCGGAGGCCTGACTGATGATGATGTTACCTAGCAGGGTGACGAAACATCTGAACGAAAACAAGCCAGCTTGGTGAGCAAGTCAATAACCTCAAGGAGAAAATTCTTCAATTAGAAAGAGGAACTCAAAACACCATAACATGGTGAGGTAAATAGCATTGATGTGTTTAAAGAGAAGCCAGAAAGATAAGTAACTGATGGAGAAAAGAATAGACTGAGAATGAAATGAAGTAAATAGAGTAGATGATGAGTTGTGTGGTGCATAAACATCAGCACTACAATGAAAAGGTGACACTTGAGCATGTTTATTGTAGTTACTTACTTCATTGGTGCCTGGACAGTATGAGTGTAGCAACCTAAGAGTGTCCTAATGATAATCTAACTCAGTCCATCACATCTGAAGCTCTGAAAGTTAACCACAATCGCGCTAAAACTTGAAAGCTACAGTGCTCACCAGAAATTAGCTCACAAGAAGAAATGCTCACCCAAAGACAAAACACTAATCAAGTAAGTAAACATTGTATATTTGTGCTGCTTACAATGCTTCAATTCAGAGCAATCCGGGCTGAAATGAAGATGAAACACAGAAAACTAACACATCAAAGCTAATGCAAAACAGCAAATAGCCTGAATAAGAATAGCACGTGGAAACAGCAACAAGACCAGTAAATGAGATGAGGTATAGAGAAATAGGAGAAAAGCAATCTTTTCAAAGTGTGCTGACTCTACATTTTTGTATTTACTGCAAGCATGGTTATCAATGGTCCCTCAGAGCAGCGTGGATGAACAGCCAGCAGGAATGTGAATGGGACAAACATGCCATGCACAAGCATCACTGCCTTTAGGATGAGCGCATAAGCAACTGTACAGAAATCTAAAAGGAAATGCAACCAATGGGTTATGCACAGCAGAAGAAAATTAAAGAAGCATTTACGATAATTGGATCAAACAGATCTCCCACTTGTCACTGGATCTGCCAGAATTTCATTCCATGATTTCCAATGGATTAAGATGGAGCAGGTTTGAGTGGCACGGTGGCTCAGGTTAGCACTGCTGCCTCAACAGCGCCAGGGACCTGGGATCAATTCCAACCTCAGGCAACTGTTGACATGGGTTTCCTCCAGGTGCTCTGATTTCCTCCCACAGTCCAAAGATGTGCAGGTTAGATGGATTAGCCATGCTAAATTTCCCCCATAGTGTCCAGGGATGCACAACCTAGGGGTATTAGCCATGGGAAATGCAAGGTTACAGGGATAGGGAATGCTCTTTGGAGGTTGGTGTGGGCCAAATGTCCTATTTCCTCACTAAGTTCTTTAATGGTTGCAGATAAAACAATTCACCAACATGGTGATACCAAATATTACCCCAGTTATTGCTTGTCAACAGTCATCGCCAAACACATATCACATGATGACAAACTTAGCTGGGAACCATTGTTGCTAAACTGCAATACTATTCAGCTAATAATGCAAAGAAAAATAAATGACTAAGGATAGGAGCGAGCACAATACAAATGGTGTACTGAGGCTTTGTCTTTCAATGCCAAGGAGGTACTGCAAATGAGCATCACCTATCACTCACACATTAGAAAGCAACTTTCACCACTAAAATGTACATAAATTGTTTCACTCTTAACCAGCAAAGATGCTCTACATGTAAGAAAGCATTACATATTATAATAAGCCACCTTCTAGCTAGTTTGAGATGCCCTTCGGGACTTTTTATTTATTATGTGTTGTAGAATTCCTTATGGCTCTCAGTAACAAATGAGTTAGAGTGCTGGGCATTTCTTTCAGGTGAGATATGGAAATTAATATCAAGAAATAAACAAAAATCTTAAACCTTCTTTCGATCATCCTTTTTGAATACTGATTTAAAATTGATACATTAAAGGAAGGATTGATGGGTTCAGAGAGAAATGGAGGTAAAGAAGAAATTTACTCGGGAATTGCCACAGTAATTCATTATCAAAACAAAAAATAGACGTACCTATACCACAGGACCGAAATATGCTACTTGCACCTTGTGATTCTGGTCTGCAGTACCTTAGTCCGTGGGTTTCTGCTCATATGCTGTCTTTAAGGCTGCTTGCTCATTCTCTCTAAGTAAGGCTCTTCAAACCTCTTTACACTTTTTAGAGAATATCACTACATAGTAGGTTCTTAAAAGCAGCTCACTAGTGTTGGGTCTAAGACGATTCTCTAGGCA
The DNA here is from genome assembly GCA_024137785.1 of Ginglymostoma cirratum. NCBI lineage: Eukaryota > Metazoa > Chordata > Chondrichthyes > Orectolobiformes > Ginglymostomatidae > Ginglymostoma > Ginglymostoma cirratum. The sequence goes on along the minus strand of JAHRHZ010000078.1, from coordinate 20,428,907 downwards.
GGTTCATTCTAGTCTGGTATCTTCTGTCTTCCTGATATTGCTCCTACCTCATAAATTACACCATTATGATTTTCATCAATCTCCCTATACCGAGGATATCCCATTCCAATTTTCTGAACTAAATTTTCGTCTGGTTGTTACAGCCTTCTGGGAGACATTTTGGATATCATCCCTTGGATTAGAAATTGGTTTTATAAACCACTGTAAAGCAGATTTTACTGATTCTTGAAGCAAACATATTCCAAGACAGGCAAATAATAAACAGAATAGGATTTTTCCAATATCTTAATAGCTCAGACAGTTTAAACTAAGAGGAATACAAGGTATTTATATTTTCAATGGGACTTGTATTTAAAAAAACTATTAAAAAATATTGTTAAATTTTAGAACTATGCACCTATCGTGTAGATGCAAATTAAAGGCCTTGACAAAAACAAAGATCTGCAGATGCTGGAAATCTGAAACTACTCAGTGAGACAGAAGCTCGGGATAACATGAGTTATTTTTTCCATTTTGTCATTACAGAGCATCAAGCAGACTTAAGGAAGGGCTGCGTGCGTAATTGTAATAATGCTGTTTTGACACGGTATGGCGGTCTATTGAGTGGCCCCTTCACTTATCTCCAATTTATACCATGAAGCATAATGAAACTCCTGTAATATCTTTTATTTGTTAAAACAGCAAACTGAGCCAGACGATGGAAGCAGAACCCAACTTTCATATGAAATCACAATTCGTTCTTTCAGTAGATTGGAATCAGTGTGCTACACACAGAAATTATGTGATGTTAAATACACCTGAAGGATTTTAACTAACATACATTGTAATGGGAAAATCTTGAAGCCACAAAGTTTAACTAGAACAGTAACAGTCAAGCTTTTGTCTTTGAACATACTTTGATTTGATTTATTATTGTCACGTGCACCTAAATACAGGGAAGAGTTTTGTTTTGCGTGCAGTTCTGGCAGATCATATGCCACAAAGCGCATAAAGGGTATTAGAACAGAGCAAAGAATACAATGATATAGCTGCAGAGAATCGGCACAAAGAACAAGATCAATACTAAATTTAAAATTTGACAGCTCCATTCAGATGTCTAATAATAGCGGGGAAGAAGCTGCTCTTGAATCTGTTGCTATGTGTATTTAAGCTTTTGTACCTTCTGCCTGACAGAAGAGGGTCGAAGAGATTATAACTGGGGTGAGAGGGGTCTTTAATTATGTTAGCTGCCTTCCCAAGGCAGCGAGAAGCATAGATAGAGTTAGTAGATGGAAGGTCGGCTTGCGTGATGGACTGGGCTGTGTTCACGATTCTCTGTAGTTTCTTATGGCCCTGGGCACAGCAGTTGCCATACCAAGCCATGATGTATTCGGATAGAATGCTTTCTATGGTGCATCTATAAAAACTGGTAAAAGTCTTTACTGACATGCTGAATTTTGTTAGCCTCCGAGGAAGTAAAGGTGTCATTGTGCTTTCTTGACTGTTGCATCAATGTGGGTGGAGTGCTAGGTATTAAAAGCATTCATTTACATATACTCAAAGCTGCTAAAAATAGTAGATATGGCTGTTCTTATTTGAAACTTATTTATCCAATTAGCATTAATAGCAGAACAGCCATTTCAAACCAACAAAACACAAACAGAAAGTAATTAAGAAATATTAATATAAACAAGATTGAGTTACCTAATTCTGAGGAAGGGTCACTGGACCTGAAACGTTAACTCTGCTTTTTCCTTCACAGATGCTGCCAGGCCTGCTGAGCTTTTCCAGCAACTTTGTTTTTGTTCGTGTTATTGAATTACCTAGGATCTGAATCAAATTATAAGGGCTGTGACTGAATCACTGGTGACAAGCTTATTTAGAATGCTGTTTCTGTCCCCAAGTGGCTCAAGTTACTAAAGATGGTGTTGCTAATCATCATCTAGTGTACATGTCCCAAGTTCAAGTTGTAACCAGTGTTGAGCTAATTTATTGAAGGCAAGGTGAAAAATTCTACAATTTTCCTGTTGTCTAGCTTTGAGGATAAAGAATACATAGACTTCCTGCTCTGAAGAACTTGCTACAATCCTTCCTGAAACCCTACAGGCTAGAAATCGAACAGCCTTTGATTTTTAGCAAGGGACAGGGTGACAATTTGTGACCTACTAGCCATGAAGATCGAGAACGGTAATGTAAAAGCTTGGTGTGTGCTCCCCCCTCTCCATCCCCTGTCACTGTTGGCTATGGCTCTGAACGAGTTAATACTTGATAGAGTGTAATAAGCATCACCCATTACAATGACGGCTTGATGGGGAGACTGACAGAAGACAAGGTCCTGTCAATATGCTTTGTATCATCAATGCCATAGATTCAATTATATATTGTTTACTCTGCATGTTCTTCGTTAGACAGGAAAATGTCTACCCTCACACATTCTAATCCACATAAACCCCTAGACAACCCATACATATAGCAAACATAGATAGAAGAGCTCGTAACATCTTTCCACCATTTATGTAATCACAGCAAAGGGTCAACAGGGTCCCAGGCCACGGACTGCGCCTGTAGTCTCTGAACTCAGCAGGAGGGTCCAGTAGCATTGTTTTGTAGAGAATACAGTACAAATTGCCTACTCAGCTTCAAGGCTGGCTGTATCTTAACGGGAAGTCACACAAAAATATTGTTGCAATTTAAATTAACACAAAATGAACACCAGGAAGAAAGAGGATTCCATAATGGTAGTAAATTTTGTGTCGGAGGTTGGCAGGAGGAGAAATGACCTGGTTCTGTGAAGAGGCCAAAAGATCAGCTCACAGACTCACTTCAGAGACATCAGTGCATGAAGACGCCTTCAGACATGATAACCTGATAGCTGTGCAAAAGAAGTTCTATTGCCTTCACACAGGTGGATAACATCAGTAAATGTAACTTCACAAGACATCTGCTCACTTCTATATCACTAATTCTCATGCTGCTCAATGCATTAAGACCCAGTCATTCTCATAAAAGCACACCCTGGAACTAAGGACCCTTTCCTTAATCCAGTCACGTAAACCATCAAAGCAGCAAGCCTGACACCCACCTCTCATTCAGTTGCAGAAGGCACAAAACCCAATTACAGTGCAGTACATTCACTGACCTTCTTCCCTTTCTCTTGCAGGAAATTAGGGGGAAACAGAGCTGAACTGGTGAAAGACAAGGCATCTACATTTCTAAAGCTCTATGAAGGAGTTGTTGTCCACATTATGGGGAAACATATTTTACAAAGCTAATGTTTAGGACCTGGAGTACAGTACCTGAGATTGGAATGGAGGAAGATTAAAATATGGTTTTCAAAAGGAATTTAGATAATTTCTGAAGCAAAAACAATGGCAAATCCAAGGGAAAAGGCCAGGATATTTGACCACTTGAGCAGCTCTTACTGGAAGCTAGTACAGACGGGCTGTAATCATTGCATGATTCTGTCATGATGCTGACTGTGACAGAACCTGTAGCATCTGACATTGCTGTGAACATTAACAATAATGGCAGGATCCTCTCGTGTCTCATGTGAACTTGTGGCCAACTTTATCCTGCAATCTGACATGATCAGCAAGTTGCTGATGGCAAATCCATGGACCTCTTGCTTCACAACCAACCTCCCTCCAATAAGTGGTGATCTTCTCCTTCTGAGTGCCAGATTTCAGTCACCCATAAACTGCCAACCACCCAACACAGCAGCCCAAGGAAAGAGAGCGTGAGCGAGAGCGCCCGAAAGACAGCAAGCAAAACGGACAGACAGTAATGAAGAAGCTCTGTACTTGATTTGACACACCGACATTGGCATTGAACATACATTGGAGGCTAATGTAGAGTTGGAGTCAGCGTGTGATGAACAATCCAAGCACAAGTGGGCTTGGACCAGGCCAGGGGAGAGAACAGTTAATGCTCCTGGTCACTGCATGGCCAGGTCCCATTTGAGTTCAGCTACACAAGATTCAGATGAAGGACTGATGGGCGTACAACCGAGATGCTGCAGGCATTGGTTTACCAGCTAGGTGGCATTTTGTCACAGTTAAGGGACATGGAGGATCTGACTCCAACTTGCCAGAAGGCATGGCTCAAAGTTAGTCTTCTTTGTAACTTCTGCTCCATCTCCCAAAGAAGCAAAGTCACTGTCAGTGTTACCTACCTCCATCATTTCCGTTGCACACTTTTGTGTGGATAGGTCAACTATTCCCCTGCCCCCTCCCACCACACCACCCAATCCCATAGAGATCCAACAGCACTCTCTAATGGTTTGAGGGGGCCAGAGTCAATAGAGGAGAAAACTATCCAAAAATGGTTCTTTTACTTTCAGAACCTGGATTTGAATCCACCTGACAGAATGAAGTGATCTTGATCAATTTTAATCCACTTTCAACTGAACAGGAGCCAACAGCGTAAAATAACAAATACCCATTAAGATATGGAGAATGTACAAAAAAATTAATCAAACAGGGATGCTTTGGAATTAACATTATTTCAGTTAGCTGAGTGAGGTAAAGTACAGGAAGTTTCCCACAGTAGGTATGGCAAGACTTGAGCTGAAAACCCTGATGTTGACTTTGACAGACAATAATAAAAATATTCAACTCTCCAGTAATGAGAGTTGAAGAACATAACTTCCAAAATGTGAATTTTAAAGCATTTTACATGGACTCTAAGAATTGAGAAAATATAGAAAAATTTTACCTATCCGAGGCTCCACAGTTCTGTTGGCAAGTTCATCAACGAACACAAACCGCCCACCACCAAAGTCAGTCCTGTAGTCAGAAAGGTACAGCAGTGAAGTGTAGTCAAATGATCCATATGTCACCTGGGAAAAACACCAGAACATCTAGTCAAATCTCAGTCCTGTGCGAATTCCTGAGAAGAATGCATCATTTAACATTATCTGGCATAATGAGTTGAACGTGTTTTCAGCTCATTTATCAAACTGTCAACAAACTGTGTACAACAGCATAATTGGTCATCCCCTGCAATGTGATAGTCATAAAAAGAGCATACAATTTTTAAAAAACTGCAGTAAAATAACTTTTTGAAGAATTGCCCAGGTATAGATTGACCAGTCATTCACCTTTTCATTGCTTTTTGTAGGATTTTACTGAGTGAAGTGTGCCCTTCTGTATTGGTCCACTTTACAAGAGTTACTGTGCAGCATTTGAGCACTTAAGTCTTCCAAGTTTCTTGGACAGGCAATTTAATGCGATATAAATGCATGTTGTTCTTCGTACATTATCAGCATTAGCTGAACCTAAGAAGGTGTGGCAGATGTAGAACCAGCATGGTCAGGTAGCCAGAGTTTCAGTTTTTGAGTGTAAAAAAATTTGTGCAATATAGCGAAACGATACTTCAATATTCCTCTATCGTTTATATATTAGATATTGCACAATAAAAATAAAATCAGCCTGGAAAGGATGATTGTAATATTACGGACTGAATGATTGTTGCAGTGTTAGGGACCAGACCAAACACCCAAAAAATATGTTACGAAGATAACCTAGACCCTAACTTTTTCTTATTTTACAGGCAAGTGCCAGGTATTGTGTTCCAGATGCAATTTGAATGGTCAAACTACCAGTCTAGAAGCAAAACATACCTTTTTTGTACATTATAGGTAAGATACAACAAAAGAAAGAATAAATTGGAATAACTTAACTCTATTGGAAAACTTAACAGAATAATAGATTATTTAACTACGAAACAGTAACTGTTCCAAAATAGTAACATCCCATAGACACACCCTTGTCAAAGGCAAATTCAGTAAAACAGATGATTGTCTCATGTGTAATTCTCCAGTTCAGGAGGAAAAACATCAAGAGAAAACTCAGAGACAGGGTAGCAGGGAGAGATGTATTGCAGCTTCCAAACCCAGCCTTAAGACCGCAGCAACTGCTACTGAAAAACTAAAAAACTAAAAATCCTATTTTTCTGTGGGAGTTTGACCTCACCCCATTCAGCCTGCTCCTATTCTTCTGAATTTAAAAAAAACTCAAGGCCTCACAAACTGTTTACTTTATAGGTTTTGAAGCAGTCTGCTCAACGTCTCTGTCTCAACCTTTCTTCATTAAAAAAACCCAGGGAAAATATACCTCTTAAAGCCATAGTGTTCACAGAATTCTTTTTCACAGAATCCCTACAGTGTAGTAACAGGCCATTCAGTGCGACAAGTCCACACCACCCCTCCAAAGACCCAGACCCAGACCCAGACCCCCACCCCTGCATTTCCCCATGTCTGACCCACCTAACCTAAACGTCCCTGAACACTATGGGCAATTTAGCATGGCCAATCCACCTACCCTGCACACCTTTGGACTGTGGGAGGAAACCAGAGCATCCGGAGGAAACCCATGCAGCCACAGGGAGAATGTGCAAAATCCACACAGACAGTCGCCTGAGGGTGGAATTGAACCCAGGTCCCTGGTACTGTGAGGCAGCAGTGCCGACCACTGTGCCACTGTGCCACATTTGTCACATTGCAGACACATATTGTCACATGCAGTCTTGTCAAATTCCTCTGTCTGCTTTTCTGGCAAGGACATTAAATCATTAATTTAGATCCTTTTTTCCTTTAACTTTTTTATGAAGATAATAGATGATTTCTTACAACTGAGGTCATAACAGCACACGGATAACACAAGAGATAAATACACCACTAAAATCAGTGATCTTTTACATAACGCAACAGCTGTGGAACTGCAGAAACTAGCAGTACAGAAAGGAACCTAAATGATCATCCATAAAAGTGATGAAGAGCACTGTCAGCAGTGCTAACAGCTACCACCTCTCAATAATAACCTGCTCAATTAGGATGTCTTTGGGGCCTGCTAAGACAATCCAGCCGCAGACCTCATTATATTTGTTCAAACGTGGACTAAAGACCTAATTTCCAGAGGCGAGGCGAGTGTGATAGCCCTTGACATCAAGGAAGTGTTCACTTGGAATTGGTATGAAGGATCCCAACAAAACTGAAGTCAATGGGAATCAGGGAAGGTTTTCCACCTACTAGATTCATACCTGACACCGCTGCAGGATTTACTCATGGTAGTGTCCAAGGCCTAGCCATCTTCAGTTGCTTCATCAATGTTCTTTCCCCCATCATAAAGTCAGAAACAGGGATGTTCGCTGATGATTACATTATGTTCAGCACCATTTGCAATTCTCTAGACAGTAGAACAGTCCTTGTCCAAATGCAATGATATCTGAATGATGTTTGGACATGTTTTGATGAGTGGCAAGTAACATTTGAACTACACAACTGGCAAGCAATGACTATCTCCAGCAAGAGAGAGGCTAACCACCTGTCCTTGATATACAACAGGATTCCCTTCACTAAATCCCCTATCAACATCCTGGAATTACCACTGACCAGAAACTGAACCGGACCAACCAAATAAATACTGTGGCTACAAGAACAGGCCTGAAGCTGGGAATTCTACAACACATACTGAAACACAAAAAAATCTATTCCCCATCCATAGCGCACAAGTTAGGAGAGTGATGGGACGCTTGTATGAATCAGTGTAAGCCCCAACAACAAAGGAAAAGTAGACTGCTTGATCATCAATCTGTTCATCATGTGAAACTTTCACTTCTGCCGCACTGGTATGATGAGCTCTAGTTTCTACAAGATCCAAACAGCAACTTGTCAAGTCTTCTTCAAGATCACCTTACAAGCCCATGAATTTCCACACCTAGAAGAATGAGGGCAGCTGTTGTATGTAAACAGCTGCAATTTCTTCTCCAAGTCATACACCATCCTGACTTTTAACTATATTGCTGTTATTCTTTCATAATCTCGGAGTCAAATACTTGAACTCTAATAGTTCTGTGGGTGCACCTATACCACGTGGACTGCAGTGGTTCAAGGGCAATCAGACATGGACAATAAATGCAGGTCTAAACCATGACACTCTCATCCCATAAACAAATCTTGAAAAAAAACAAGCTAAAGCTTGTACAATAAAACTTATCCCTTTATCACTTAGTTTTGAACCCAAATTTGACTTGTCTTTAAGGTTCGTGTTCAGAACCAATACATCACTCGCACCTTTGCCTAGGCAGAAGATACATTTCTTGGAAAGTTTTTTTTTGAAGTAGCAATAAGGTTCTACTCACTGCTTCCTGAATCAGAGAGATTAGAAGAAGACTGCTGAGAAGAAGAGGCATTTAATATGAACAGCTGGTGCCCAAGGAGATGTGTCATTAGTGACCCATTTCAATACATTCAACGCAGCAGTGCAATCCCAATAGCTAAAATTCTTGCATTGATGAGGGAATCAAAGACTAAACACTCAGCATAAAAATACACATCCTTAAAAGAAAAGGAAGCCTTATGCTTTCATCATGTCTCATCACACCTCTCGAAAACATCGAAAAACACTTCAAAATAATTAATTTGTAATGTAGTGACTTCATGTAAGGAAACAGAGGGTGCCACAAACAGCAATGAGATAAATAACCACTTAATCTGTTTTGAGAAAGTGACACTCCAAGGCATTTTCAACTTCTCCTTATATCAGAAAAAATTAAATTTTTAGTTCATTTCAAGTATGATTTGAAAGAACTCCAACAACTTGCAAGTTTTGAAAAACAAACTTGGTACCAGTGCCAATTTTCTGATTTACCTTGAATTTTCTCCTATTATTGTCAATCTGGGTGTGGTTCTGCAGGATTGATCATAACTGTTAAGTAACTTCTCAATTTAAAATAACTCCCCATGTTTCGGAGCTTCACTGTTCTCATTCCTCTGCAACCACTTTAGGCTAAGTTTAGGAATAACATTTCATGCAGCTTTGTGAAAAAGGACTGAAAGAACCCTGTAGTTTTGCTTTTAAACCAAAAAAAAAGCCTTATCTAGCATAAGATAACATAGTTTAGCATCCAATACCAGTACTTTAGCCAATTTTAGCACCTTTTTCCTGTAATCTTTTGATTTACAACATTACACGATATCCACAAATATCAAAGTATGAACTTCGAGAGTGGATGGCATCTGGATGCTCTGTCACAGTGACTTCTTCGTCGGTGTCCACCTATTCTCTTTCCCTCTCTCTCACACTGTCACAACTGTATGGTTCTAATTTTACAGACTTAGGAAAAGAAACAAATGGGATAACATACTTTCAAGGTAGGAGTCACAGCAGACAACCATTTGTCACATTGGACTGGTCTAAAGCCGACAAAATGGTGTTATCTTGGCATCAACCACAAAGAGACATATAGAACTTAATTAATTATGAAAAATACAGTAGGTCCTTCTCAAGGTGTGAGAATTCAAAGTTCCTGTGAGAATACGGCAGAGAAAAGGACAGTGACATAATTAACTCTTTTGACCAGTCGAACAACGGCTCATTGAGATTAACATAGCAGCTATTTTCCTTTTCTTGTAATAAAGACAGGGTTTGAAAGCCATTTTGTGCAAAACCCCTTGGAAAAATTTTTAAGAGATATCATCAAAGAGGATATTCGGTGGAAGGGAGGACAAGGATGAAGGCTTTCAGAAATCAACAGCTATTCTACTGAAATAAGCCCCAGCAATCTGCAAGTGCTGTGTCTGCAGTAACTAGCGAGGAACAAGAAACCTCTCTCTCAACCTCTCCAAATTCCTGTTGACCTGATGGGTCTAACATATAAACAAAAAACTAACTATTCGACTATAGAAGCCAACACAGCTGTTGAATCTTACATCAAGTTTCAATCCCTTCATGTCAGAAAGGGAAATGTCAAGAAATGATAGGCACACAATCATAGTCACACAACATGGAACTGAGCCTTCAGTTCAACTCATCCGCATCAATCAGGCATCCCAATCTGACCAATTTGTTGGCATTTGGCCCACATCCTTCTAAACCCTTTCTATTCATATACTCATCCAGATGCCTTTTAAATCTTACAATTTAATGCCTTTTAAATGTTATTTTGTGCCCGCCTCTACCACTTCCACCAGCTGCTCATTCCATACACTCACCAGCCTCTGCGTGAAGTAGTAACCCCTCAAGGTCCTTCTTAAATCTTTCCCCTCTCACCTTAAACCCATGTCCACTAGCTGTGAACTCCCCCACGCAGGGGAAAAGACTTTGGCTATTCACCCTATCCAAACCCCTCATGTTTTATAAACCTCTATAGGGTCACCCCTCAGTCTCCGACGCTCCGGTGGAAAAAAGCCCCAGACCATTCAGCCTCTCCCTAAAGCTCAAACTCTCCAGTCCCAGCAACATTCTCATAAATCTTTTCTCCACCCTGTCAAGTTTAACAAAATCCTTCCTATACAATTATACAAAGTATTCTAAAAGAGGCCTCACCAATGTCCCGTACAGCACAACATGGCATCCCAGCTCCTAAACTCAATGTTCTGACCAATGAAGGCAAGCATGCCAAATGTCTTCTTTGCCACCCCATCTATCTGCAACTCCACGTTCAAGGAATTATGCACCTGCACCCCGAGGTATCTGTGTGGCAACACTTCCCAAGGCCTTTCTACTAACTATATAAGTCCTGCCCTGGTTTGCTTTACCAAAATGCAGCACCTCACATTTATCTAAATGATATTCCATCTGCCACTCCTTGGACTATTGGCCCATCTGATCAAGTCCCCACTGTACTCTAAGATAATCTTCAATATCCACTAGATCACCAATTTTGGTATCATCTGAAAACTTACGAACCATTCTTCCTCTATTCACATCCAAATCATTTATATAAATGGTGAAAAGCAGCGAGCCCAGCACCAAGCCTCGTGGCACACCGCTGGTCAAAGGCCTCCAGTCCAAAAAGCAACCCTCTATCATCACCCTCTGTCTCAGAACATCCAGCAACTTTTGTATCCAATTGACTAGCTCCCACTTCATCCCATGTAATCTAACCTTACTAACCAGTCTACTATACAGAACCTTGTCAAACACTTTGCTAAAATCCATGTAGACAATATCAATCGTTCTGCCTTCATCAATCTTCTTTGTCACCTCTTCAGAAAACTCAATCAAGATAGTGAGACATGATTTCCCATGCACAAAGCCATGCTGACTATCTCTAATCACTCCTTGACTTTCCAAATGCATACAAATCCTGTCCCTCAGAATCCTCTGCATCAATTATCCACCACTAATGTAAGGCTCACCGGTCTATAGTTAAGTAACTGCACCACATTAGCTAACCTATTATCATAGTGACAGCTCTTACTTTCAACTTTAAGTACTTTTCTCCTTACCTACTTTAATCTATCTTTTAACTAATAACTCTTTCATGTTTATTACATAAATGTCAGTGAATAACTACAAAGAGAGAAGAGGGGCTACAAAGAGTGGAGTACGGCTCCAAAACTGAGAGGAAACATTGAAAAGGGTACAAAGAATATGCAAAGAGGTGCTGAATAGGGTGGAAAGTGTCTACAAAGGGAAGAAATGATCTGAAACGAGAGAGTGTGGTCACCAATGGGAGAAAGCAGTTCTAAACCTTTCAACAACGGACTACTGATCTAACTGAGAATAAGGAAATCAAGGTCATGGATGTGTCGCAAATTAATGTTGAGTCTCTAAATTAATACTAAAGGGGATCCACAGCTATTAAATTGGGGAAGTGTAGAGGATACTATTGCCAAGAACAGCATGTCAATTGAATAATTAATATTGAACAGTTATATTTCATGAAAAATTGCTACTAAGGCATTTAAGAAAAATGCCTTCTTTGTATGTTGCATTTTAAGTTTAAAGATCGTTGGAATTTTGATGAATTATTCTAATTCCGCTTCTGTGAGAGAACCCCCACCCAATCTTCCATGTACCAACGCCATTACAGAAGGTGGTGTGAAATGTGTCTGCACCACCACGTAAAGGAACTAGTGAGAATGAAAAAAGGAGTTCCTGAAAACCAAAAAGTAGTCCCCAAGAAATCTCAAGAGGAGTCCTTAAAAATAAAAAGTTGCTTTAATCCCTGGCACAGATCTAACAGCAATCTCAACAGTCTGTCTATGTCGAAAGCGAATTTATTACAGCTCACTGACGAATCAGAATAAAACAGAATTCAAAACCTTAATATGGAATCTGATTACAAATCCTTGAGATTTACATATATATTGAACCACGGCTATCAAATGAATTATTTGAGTAATCAAAAAAGAATAATTGCAAATAGCATATAATTATAATTTCCCAAATGTTACCCTTCCACCAGGATATTACTTTGCAATTAGAATAACGTTAGACTGTCCAGTCCAAAAAATACTTATTAACTCAAAACACGGAATCATAATTATACCTCTGACACTGATAGACAGATAAAACTGCTGGGAAATGCAAAGAGCTTGTCGGTTTATTTTAAAGGAATCCTCAAATGGCTGTAACATTTGGAATTTACATCTGCAACAATGAAGAGATTAGGTCAGAAGGCTGCATATTTAACCTTTGCAGTTAATTTGATCAGATATTGAAAAGCTAATGTTACTCATTAACAAAACCAAGCAGAACTTCCAGATTCTGTTTTGCTTGAAAATCAAAAAAGAAACTCATTTGAGAAACAGCAATCACAGAGAGGATTGCCTCTTGTGATCCCAATTACCCTGGCAACTATATTTCCATATGTTTCTTAAGGGTCAATGTCTCTGTTGTTACCAATAAAAAGTGCATATAATCCATAGATATTGAATGCTACATATATCTTACGATTTCTCTAACTAACACATTAATTTCCAGCACTGACATGTACAAAACATGAAGCAACTTGCGTATTCAAATTTTCAAACAGCAGAGGCTGGAATTTACCAAAACCAAAACCGATTTTCCATTCCTTTCCTATTATGAATGCACCACATCTAAGGTACTGCTCTCAGTATGTTTTACTCACCAGTAAAGAAAGTCCTTGTTACTGCTGGGATCTTCCAAGTTTGCACCCTTGGTGCCATATTTTTAACTCTGCTGTGTACCAGGTCAAACACTGAAAACCATGAGCCACCTTTCACATTGTATTTCTGCACAATTCTGAAACACATGCCTAAGAAAAGGAAGTTGGTACTTTGCTTCACCATCAAAGGCCTGCAGATCCTGGTGGATGGCAGAGGCAGTGGACAAAACGACCATCCTTTCCTTAGATCTGCCACTGGAGACCAGGATACCAGATTCTGCCAGCCTGGTCTGAAGTTGACACCAGACCAGTTCGGTCTGTTCAGATAAATGTCCACCAATACATTAATGACTTCCTGTACTTCACCAGGGAAAGTGAAATCATCTTCTCTCTGCTACCTTACACTCACTTCAATTCTACAGTTTTTTAAAACTCACTTGTGGGATGTGGGCATCACTGGCTGGCCAGCATTTATTGCCCCTCTCCAGATACCCTTGAGAAGGTGGTGATGAGTTGACATTTTGAACCACTGAAGTCCTTGTGCTGCAGGTTGACCCACAATGCCCTTAGCCAAGGAATTCCAGGATTTTGAATCAGCAACAGTGAAGGAACTGCAAAATATTTTCAAATCAGGATGAGGAGTGGTTGGGAGGAGAATATGTAGGTGCTGGTGTTCCCGTGTATCTGATGCCCTTGTCCTTCTAGATGGAAGTGATTGTGGATTTGGAAGCTGCTGTCTAAGGATCTTTCATGAATTTCTGCAGTGCATCTTATAGATCGTACACACTGCTACGAGTGAGTGTTGATGATGGAGGGAGTGGATGCAGTGCCAATCCAGTGGGCTCCTTTATCCTGGATGGTGTCAAGCTGCTCGAGTGCTGCTAGAGCTGCACTCATCCAGGCAACTGATGAATATTGCATCGCCCTCCTGACTTGTGCCTCATAGATGGTGTTCAGGCTTTGGGGAGTCAGGAGGTGCATTACTCACCACAGTATTCCTAATTTCTGACCTGCTGTATTAATGTGGTGAGTCCAGTTGAGTTTGTGGTCAATGGTAACCCCAAGATAGTGGCATTTTCAGTGATAGCAACACCATTCAATGTCAAGGGCAGTGATTAGATTGCCTCTCATTGGAAATGGTCATTGCCTGGCATTTGTATGGCATGAATTTTATTTGGATATTGTCCAGATCTTCTTGTATGTGAACACGGACTGCTTCAGTATCTGAGGAATCGCGAATGGTGCTGAACATTGTACAATCATCAGCAAATATCTCCGCTTCTGATCTTAAGCTAGAGGCAAAGTCATTGATGAAGCAGCTGAAAATGTTGAGCCTAGGACACTACCCTGAGGAACTCCTGCAGAGATTTCCTGGAGCTGAAATGACTGACACATCTTCCTAAGTGCGAGGTATGTCTCAAAGCAGCTTGTGCTTGCCCCCTGTTACCCATTGATTTCAATTTTACTCTGTTCTATTTCTGCCTTCACCTCCCACCAAGACTCATGGTCTACCATTTTCATGATTGCATATTTCCTCATTTGGTCTCACCACAAACCTCCAGCCCCCACCCACCTTCACCATCACCACAACAAACATCAACACCACTGCATGTTCTCTTTGCTTCTTATTCACACACTCAGGACACCTCATCAACATTGCGCCAACTGAATCAAAACTAAGAGCTGAGCCGGCCACTTTCATCTCCCACAATCACTCTTTGTCTCATTCCAGATGAAATCAGCCCACAGTAGACCAAAGAGAGCCAAGACAGGTGGTAGAGCACCCAATATTGTGTCCTCACCCCTCCATGAGGAGAGAATCCTAACCTTAATGGGAGAGGATACAGACCATTCATGTGCTGATGCTGAGACCTCCCTGTTCCAGCAATGAAACTAGATTCGCTATCTAGTGCTATGCTGCTCTCCCATTCCCAAAACTGGGAATGCATTCTCACCAAGCTCAAGCTTCTGCCCCTATTTCACAAATTATTCTCTCATTTCCTGCAGGCATTAGCAGCATCCACATGGTTTCCACCCTAAAGAGACCAGCTCCTCAGGGCATTATCTGCTTATTCACTTCTGACGAAGAAGCCACAGATCCCAGAGAGCCTTCACTGGGAAGGCTGGTTCCTGCACCTCCACCAACTCAGATATTGATACTTTGGCAGGCACTCTATCTAGAAGAGAATCAGGAGTACAACCTAACACCTGGCTAAAGAAATGCCAGGGTACTAGCAGTCAGAGGACTGTTGGAGATTCAGCACCTCCTCAGATTGAGGCAACAGAGCACCCTATAAAAGTGATCATAAAATCCCTACAGTGTGGAAACAGGCCCTTCGGCCCAACAAGTCCACACTGATCCTTAGAGCATCTCACCCAGACCCATCCCCCATTAACCCACCTAGCCTACACATCCCTGAACACTATGGGCAATTTAGCACGGCCAATCAACCAAGCCTGTGCATCTTTGGACTGTGGGAGGAAACCGGAGCAAAGCCACGCAGACATGGGGAGAATGCACAAACTCCACACAGACAGTCGCCCGAGGGTGGAATCGAACCTGGGTCCCTGGCACTGTGAGGCAGCAGGGCTAACCACTGAGCCACCATGCTGTATGGTCCATTCATAACTTCATTCAAGCAGACAGAGGAGCAGCAGGTTGGGTTTGACCAAGTTTGATAGAGACCAGCAGTGCCATCTGTACCACGCCTGTCTGCATCAACAGTTTGGCAGTGTCTGCAGGATATATGATAGAGGCCTGCACTCCATTGTTCTACCCACTGGTGGGAGTGCAAGGTGATAAAGGAGTTAGGGACGATGACCTCACAAACATGATTGTCAATGACTACCCTCTCCATCTTGGTCTATTGTATCCCACCTTTAACTGGTGAGGTGCCCCCATTAACAATTATTGTCTGCTCTGCATTGCAACATGCTGTCTTTCATCCCCACAACTGACTGCTCCCAAACCCACCACAGCAGTGGCTCCTAATAAACCCCTTGACTTTCAGTGAACGAACAGACCAGGAGTGACCTGGTCCATCCTGCTGATCAGATTGGAAAGATAGCTCCAAGTGATGAGTTACCAGACCCCTGATTAATTTCTATTGAGCTCCTGACTGACCTACAATCAATCTCTGGACTGGCTATATGGTCCTGCAGGACTGATAGTGACACACTCCCAAATCTGTAATGATATGCAGTCCCTGACTCTGACCAACCAAACACCTAACTGACAATGTACAATTCTCTGGACTAATTCGGATGTGCTAGTACCCTCTGACTGACAACAGACCCCTTTGACTTGACTGAGAACTACTCCCTTAAACTTTCAGACATGGCTTTCTGGTTGAAGTACAGGCAGGATGTTTGCAACACAAGCTGTAGGTGCAATATTGAGGTAGTACAGTGCCATAAAGATATATTTACTGATCAATGCTGACAAGCATGACATCTGCATGAGGCAGCAATGCCATAAGTACCAAAGGAGGCACAAAGTCAGTGAGTGTTAAGAGCAAATGAAGAGCTCTGAGACACGCCTTGGTCAGGATCTTGAGGTAGATACACAAAGTGGCCTGGCAGAAGCATTGCAATGTAATGCATTGGTGTAGTCAAACTGCACTAGTGAAGCAGAGAACAGCGATTCGGAGATGAGCCATGACGATGCGAGTGGCTGACGCGTATCCAATGCTAATCTCCATGGATGAAGGATGCAGGCAGTCAGTGAACATGGAGCATGCCCAGAGATGTTGGAGACTGCTGGTCAATACGGAGGTCTGGAGAGGCAAGCAATGACCTTGAGCCACTAGGTATCTAGTCAGACTTTATATCAGAAATTGTTATGACAATGTCTCTCCTCCATTGTGGGGAGAATAGCAAATTGCATATAAACAAGGTGAGAATAGGTTATAATGAGATGTTAATACATGCAAATTGACCCCTCGTTGTTCACTAGCACAATTCTCATCTCACTGGTAAAACCTTGGTTGAAAACAGCACTTTTGTTATCTCAACATCAAACACCACCTTTTTCTCATCTCACTATATTTGCCAAGTGATTTGCCCATGTCATTCAAGGGCTGGGAAAATTCAATCCTAGATATCTTAATTCACTACAATCTTTCCAAAAGCTTTCAAATACTCATTCCTGTATTTATTATTTTACATTTTAAATCTAGATAGACTGACTTTTTGTGTACTGTTATAGAGTCAAAAAATCATACAGCACAGAAACAGGCCCTTCAGCCCAACTCGTCCATGTCAACCAGGTTTTCTAAACTGAACTATCCCATTTGCTTCCATTTGGCATTTCCTACTCATGTACCTGTCCCGATGTCTTAAAAATGTTGTGATTGTACCCATGCCAGCTTTTTTAGATTAGTTGCCTCAGTTCAAGTATCTGATTATTCTAAGGGTTTAGAAAATATTCAAACATGCAGTTTTGGTGCATATAATTTGGTCTCACCATTTTGAGGTATGTTCACTTGGTACTCTCACGAGCAAATTTTACATTGTTTACCCAGAGAAGCTGATGATGCTGACGGCTTTGAAATGAAGACACAACAAAAAAAATAGCCACACTTGCTGCAGTGCATTAGGTGTTCTGACTTCAATAAATCTAAGGAGTAAACTACAGCTAACATTTGAGAAAGGAAAAGAGAATTACAGAACACGGACATCAAATAGTGTCAGTGGTCAAGATCTTTGTTTCTTTGACATCCTTTGACAAATAGGGCAACTGGCTCTAGTCTGCCCTTCAAGTACTGATTGCAAACATTGAGTTTATTAGACGTGACAAAAATTGGAATTTGCTAAGTGCATACATAAGAGGAACAATCTAATTGAAAATAATAGAATGGACTGTGCCAGCCTGCCACTGTTTTAGCTCAAAGTAAAACCAAGAATTATTTTAGATTAGAAGGGGATAGATGGAACTGGCACGTACCTTACTCCTGACAAGAATCATATGCATGAGTATGACATCAATGATATTCCTAATTGATAAAGATTTTGATTGTATTTTCCTAATCCCTGATATCTTTAGACAGGCTTGGTTCAATGGTCAACAATATTAGCTTGTATCTTATGTTGGACTGAGATTATAGCAGCATGTTGCAAGATTATAGAAGGAGCTGTGATCACAATTTATACTAAACAACTTTTCAACTACAAAAGAATTGTTTTCCTTGATTACTCTTTCAGAATTGCAGTTTGAAGTTCAAAAACATAGGCTTATTTATCAGAACTAATTTTAACACACCATTTCTCTTGTAATAAGAACGGGAGTCCTGCATTTAAGTTTTCTTCCAATAAAATTTTTCAAGGAAAGCTCATCATCCCAGTCAAAAATGAATAAAGATAAAAGAAATTTAGCATTTATATAGAAGATAATTCATATAAATCCACAACGTTACCACAACGCCCAAATAAGACTATAAAATGCATGTTAGATATCATGAATTGTTTGCTAAAATGTGTGTGGAAGTACTACTTATTGAGTAAAGTATTTATCTTAAGGACAGTGGGAAAGTATTATGAGAGGTCCTTGACGTTATATCTGGGTCTTAGACCATAGGGTATGGTCTAAGACCATAGAATATAGGAACAGTATGACATCATTTGCCTTATCAAATTTGCTTAGCCATTCGATCCTGGCTGACATGCTTCTCAACTACATTGTCCTGCCTGCAACCCATGATCCTCTTATTAATCAAGACCCATCTATCTCTGTCTTACGTATACTCAATGATCCCAACACTGACCCGTGCGGAACTCCACTAGTCACCAGCTGCCATTCTGATAAAGACCCCTTTATCCCTACTCTCTGCTTTCTGCCAGTCAGCCAATCCTCTTATCCAGGTGAGTACCTTGCCCCTGACACCATAGCCTCTTTTCTTATTTTGCAGCCTTCTGTATGACATCTTGTCAAAGGCCTTCTGGAAATGCAAATAGGTCACATCCACTGGCTCTCCTTTGTCTAAATTGCTTGTTATCTCTTCAAAGAATTCTAACAGATTTGTCAGGCATGACCTTCCCTTGATGAAGCTGTGTTGACTCATGCACTTCCAAGTACTCCGCAATCTCATCCTTAATAATGAACTCTAAAATCTTACCAGCAGCTGAGGTCAGGCTAACTAGCAATAATTTCCTATCTTCTGCCTCCCTCCCTTCTGTGTTACCTAAAGCATTTTCCAGGCTTCTGGGACCTCTCTGGTGCCAGTAATTCCTGAAAGATGCCTCCAGCAATGCCTCAATAATCTCCTCAGCTATCTCCTTCAGAACAGTGGAGTGCAGTCCCTCTGTTCCAAGTGATTTATCCACATTCAGACCTTTCAGCTACCCCAGCACCTCCTTATTAAGGGCCACCACACTCGCCTCTGCTCCCTGACTTTCTTGAAGCGCTGGATATGTTGCTGGTGTCTTCCACCATGAAAACTGATGCAAAGTACCTATTGGTTTATCCACCATTTCTTTGATCCCCCTCTACTTCTCCAGCCTCATTTTCCAGCAGTCCAATGTCCATTCTTGCCTTTCCCTTACCTACTAGATATCTACTTTAAAAAATCTCTTGCAACCTTCTTTCAGATTGCAAGTTAGCTTACCTGCATATTTCATCTTTCCCCCCCACCCCCTTACTGCCCTTTTAGCTGTCCACTGCTAGCTTTTAAGGTTTCCCAATCCTCTGGCTTCCTACTAACCTTCAGCAAATTGTACGCTTTTTCTTTTGCTTTTATGGTGTCCCTGACGTCCCTCATTAGCCACAGTTGCCTCACCTTCCTCTTAGTATGTTGCTTCTTCTTTGGGATGAGTTTTTGCTGCACCTCCTGAATTACCTCCAGAAACTCTTGCCATTGCTGCTCCACCATCTTTTCTGCTAGGCTCCTCTGCCAAACAACTCTGCATCAGCTCCTCCCTCATGTCTTAGTTGTTACCTTTACTGAACTGTGATACCACTGCATCTGATTCCAGTTTCTCTCTCTCGTACTGCAGGGTGAATTCTATCAGATTGTGGCCCTTGGGCTTCCTTCATCTTAAGATCCCCAATCAAGTCTCATTACATGTAATCAAATCCAGAATTGCCTGTTCCCTTGTGGGGTCTACCACGAGCACTCACCAAAATGTTCTAGAGCAACATGCACCCAAAAGGCATATATTTTAGTGGCAAAGTTCTACTGTTCAACATCGACGAGACGAAATATTTCTGTTTAGCTTACCAATATGAATATGCCTAACCTCAAGTACATGGTGCCACATTATTTCAAGAGGTAAACACAGCCAATTCTGTGCCTAGAAGACCCTTTACAATTGCCATGTCCCAGCCATCATCATAACAGCTGATGCAACAGAACTAAGAGACAAGCCGACTCCATAAATGACCCAGGCCCTGGAGATGAAGCCCTGCCCTTTATTCTTTACCAAGGCAGGTTTCACATATTGCCGGCTCCCAGCCTTAACCCTGACCTGGCTGCTTCCAATTCTTAAACCCCACTTTTGCCAATCTTAGTATGGTTCAACCTCAAAATTAAGCATTGTTCTTCCTCAGCCTCATCACTGGGAGTGAAACTATTCATGAAGACGGAAATCCTCTGTCGAAAACAAAGTCTAGAATTTTTTCCCATGCGACATATTTTGTGATACAGGCTGTTTTGTGGCTTGTAAACTGCATTCCCAGCTGACATGTAGCTTTGGCCAGTTCCGTCTTATCCTGCAGGATGTAGCTTCACTGCAGTTTGTGAGCCATGAACCAGTTTGGGAGGACTGCAGGGGCAGATGACAGCAGCACAGCTCCTAAGGCTGCTTTAAAAAGGTCCCTTCGCCTTACCCTCACCCCTTTAAGACTGCCCTGCATCCAACCCCACTGCCATCTCACCTTCCCCTCCATGCACCCCTATAGTCAGACATCTACTACCTACTCTGTACAGTCCACTGTTTCCATTCAAAAACCAATGGACAGTATTTCATGTCCCTAGGAGGGGAGGGGAGGAACCTCTCGCCACCTAATAAAAGCCGCCACAAAACACATCATCTGACTGAAAAGAAATACATTCTGCCATGTGAAAAAAAATCCTTGCAAATATGTATAAAATGGAAATTGCCAGAAAAACTCAGCAGGTTAGCCAGCAGTGGAGATGGAAGCAGAGTTACTGTTTTGAGTCCAATATGACCCTTCTTCAAATTCCTACTGGCTTGTGTCAACAAACTAGAAAATACATCAAAGGCTGAAGAATTTGTTATAACGCTTCCAAGTAGCGAGCGTGACCAGTGGGATACTGCAGGGATCAGTGTTTGGATACCAGCCACTCACAGTATATATTAATGATTTAGATGAGAGATCTAGATGTAACATCTCCAAATTTGCAGATGACACAAAGCTGGATGGGAGGATATGCTCGGAGGAGGATACAGAGATGCATCAGTAAGAAGGAGGGATGGAGAGTCATACCAGACTGGAAACATTAACTCTGTTTCTCTCTTCATGGATGGATGCTGCCCGACCTGCTGAATTTCTCCAGCATCCTCTGTGTTTGATCTTGTACCGGAAAGAGTAGCCATACCTGTTTAAGTTGTGGAGAAGTTATTTGTGCCTTGTGCTGATACAAGGTGAGGTTTTGTCTGGTTTGGTTCCAGCAATGAAGATGCACAGGCCCTAAACGGTCTCAGTCCCAGGATATTACTGTAGTAGTTTTCAGGGGAATGTCCTCAGCTTAACCAACTTCTGCTGCTTCACGATTAACTTACCTGCCATCATAAATTCACAAGTGAGGATGCTCACTAAAGATCGCAGAATGCTCAGCACCATTCTCAACACTTCAAGTGCTGAATCAGACCATGTCAACATGCAGCAAGACTTAGACTTAAACGAAAAAAAACCAAAACAACTTCGGATGCTGGAAATCAGAAACAAAAACAGAAACAGAAATTGCTGGAAAGACTCAGCAGGTCTGGCAGCATCTGTGGAGAGAAAACAGAGTTAACGTTTCAGGTCCAGTGACCCTTCTTCAGAACTTAAGAAGTCAAAGCCCGTTCTGAAGAATGTCAAGTCTGGTTTCTCTCTACAGCATGCAACAAGACTTGGACAGTGTTGGCACGTAAAGTGACAAATTACATTTCCACTCCACAAGTGCCAAGTAATGATCTTCTCCAATAGGAGAAAAATCACACATTGCCCCTGGCCTTTCAAATGGCATTACCATAGCTAAATCCTTCACAATCAATATCCGAGGTGTAAACACTGGCCAGAAGTTGAACTGGATCAGCTGTATAAATAAAACAAAGAATTGCCAATGCTTGAGATCTGAAACAAAAACAGAAATTTCTGGAAAAACTCAGCAAGTGATGAAGAGCCCCTGGACTCTACATTAACTGTGCTTTCTTCCCACAGATGCTGTCAGACCTGTTGAGTTTCTCCAGCAGTTTCTGCTTTTGTTTCAGCCATATAAGTACTATGGCTATAAGAAATGGTCAGAAACCGGAACTTCTGTGGCGATTAACTCACCGCCTGACTTCCCAGAGGCTGCCCACCAGCCACACTGCACTAATTAAAAGTGTGACAGCACATTCTCCACTTGCCTGGATGTGTACAGCTCCCAACAACTCTAAAGAAGGTGAACACTATCCACAGCAAAGCAGTCCACTTTCCTGGCATTCCTCCCATCAACTTTCATTCACCCCTTGCACCACTGATACATGGTGGTCATGGTGTGTACTTTATAGAAGATGCACTGCAGCAACCCACCAAGACGCCTACAACAGTACCTTCCAAACCTGTGACCTCTGGAAAAGGACAAGAGGAACAGATGCAAGGGCCACCACTGCCTGCAGTTTCCCCTCCAAGCCTCATACCATCTAGACTTGGAACTATACTGGTGTTTCCTCATTGTTACCGCATAAAAAAACTGGAACTTCCCTTCTAACAGCATTGTGGGTGCACGTGCACCAGACGGAGGGTGGAAGCTGAAGAACCACCTTGTCTAATGCCATTTGGGCTTGCCAACAAATGTTGGCCTCGCCAGCAACACCCAAGTCTTGTGACATTTTTATTTTAAGAAGTGTCCAAACTAGATCAACGGCTTAGTCATCCCTTCTGCGGGTTGCAACATCCTGCAGTGTGCAGACTAGCTGCTACAGTTGTCTATAAAACAACAACGAACGTCACTTCTAAAGTGATACGTTAATTGTAATAATGCATTGGAAGCACTGAGGGCATGAATAGCAGCTAGTAACTGCAAGTTCCTTCTTCAAAAGTCTCCTGCCCATGTGTGCCAATTTGACTTAACCAAATGGGGTGTGCCTTTTCAAGGAAACAGTGCCATCCATGCCAAACAAATGAAAATTCTTTGGATTTTTGACTCTTGGGCACACTGATAGGTTTAACACTTGACAGATATGCAGTTAGCCACAAAGGCCCTCAAAATGAAAGGATAATACCTACATGTATTGCATAACAATCATCCAAGAAATAAGTTTTCCAGAAATATGACCAATATGGCAAGTTTCTAATAGACTGCCTTTCGCTGGGAATATCCTTTTTCCAACTGTATGACATTCACACGTTTTCATTTTAAATCAGGATTGTCTATGGTGGAATATATCAAATTAATTGATCTTTCCTCAGTAAAGCTTTTAAAATCTGGATCCCTTTGATCATTAGCACAATTGAAAGTTACACTGTAGTTTCACTGTGATATTTATTGATGAGGCAAGAATTAGGTTTAATTCTTAATTCAGATCACCTGCTCAAAGTTTTCAACAGCAGTAATAGCATTAACAATCATGTATTTATTTGTTCATTTCCCCTTTCAATTCCATTGACTCTGCTTATCTTAATAAATATCGCACTTAGCCACTGTGATTGTAACACTGAAAAATAGTCAAAGTCACATTGTAAGCGCAGCTTGTCCCAGACTTTTGAACAGACCTCTCGATTGTTAATGTCAATTTCTCTCTCTCTGCACCTTTTCTGTGGCCATAACACTGTATCATGCACTCTATTCTGCTACCTGACACATTTTGTACGGTACGTTCTGCCTGTAGAGCACGCAAAACAACACTTTCCACTGTATCTCGTTACATGTTATAACAATAAATCAAATCAAATCCAAAGTACATCCACTATTTACTGAAGTAAACTGAATACTGTGCTCGTGATACTGTAAAAATACTGAACGTGGGTGGCACAGTGGCTCGTAAGCTGTATGGAGGCTCAGTGGTTAGCACTGCTGCCTCTCAGTGCTAGGGGCCTGGATTTGATTCCACCCTTGGGCGATTGCATGTGTGGAGTTTACATATTCTCCCTGTGTCTGCATGGGCTTCCTCCCACAGTCTAAAGATGTGCAGGTTAGGTGGATTGGCCATGCTAAATTATCCACAGTGTTCAGGGATGTGCAAGCAAGGTGGATTGGCCATGGGAAATGCACAGTTACAGGGACAGAATAAGGGGTGGGTCTGTATGGGATGCTCTTTGGAGGGTTGGTGTGGGCTCAGTGGGCTGAGTGGCCTGCTTTCATACTTAAGGATTCTATGATAATAAGCAACTCACTATAAGAAACGTCAATTAGATAGCCCAGCATATTTCATTACAGCAAAACTGCAACGTGTTACTAAACAGGGCTTCTGTCATTAACCGGAAGATCTATAAAATCATATTTGTTGGCGGTTCTACAACCAGCATATATCAAGCACAGTATTTTGGCTTCAACAAAGCTCCTGTTCAGCTGTAAAGGTGACCATACAGCAGGCAGAAAGATACAGTGCAGGTATTGTTCAATGATGAGTAATGGCTGATCCTGTCCTGGTTTCAAGTGGAGTTAAGTGTCGGAGCAGGTTTGGAGAGCTGATCTGCCTACTCCAGCTCCTAACTCCTACGTTCCTATGTAATATACATGCACCTTCATGCAAATTGCTTCCCAGGACACTGCACTGAAGGATCAAGTCAGTCACAACAACTAAATTTTAAAGGAAACAACCAGCATCAATAAACTTTCCTGTGCTTAGATTGGATCTAAAAAAAATTCAACTGATTTCTCACTAACAGCTCAATTCTGAGATAGCAAGAGCTGCCAATGCTGGAGTCAGCGACAACACAGTGTGGAGCTGGAGGAACACAGCAGACCAGGCAGCATCAGAGGAGCAGGAAAGTTGACGCTTCGGGGCGGGACCCTTCTTCAGAAAAAAAATTCTGAGATATTTGTTGTATGAGTTTCTAATAGTTCTCTTGTAAAAGATGTTGTAATGAAACAGACTACAACACTGCATACACAACACTGCAGCCTAAAGAACAGGATGGACTGCACAACATTTCACAGAGGCTGAAGTATGGAAGCTTTATTCAACACATGAATTAGTTATAAATTGGTAAGCTTTTCATTAAAAATCAAGGCATCATCCATTACCTTATCAATGTGAGGATGCCAATACTCATCGTGCATTGTCTTGGCTTCAGTATTGTTCATCCTTGAGAAAAAGGTGGGCTTTGTGAGATGCAGACGAGTCGAGTCAATCCCGAATGATTCAGCTATTACTTGCTGAATACGCCCTCGCACATCACTACAAAATAAAAATCAATTTATAATTAATTAAAATCATTAAGCTTTTGAATCTTTAAAATTATGACCTAATTTTCATCAAAAGCTAAGGTGGTGACCACTGCAGCCATTTTAGTCCATGTTTCTTCCTTTTTACAAATCATTTTAGTCCATGAAAGGTGTCCTGTATAACAATCAGATGGTGCAAGTTAAAATTTACCTGTATCATAACAGACTAAACATTTCAACTGTTTTCACATAGTACACAGTATAGGGTACTTCTCTCTCCAAAAACTGCAGATGTTGGCTGAAATAACTCCACAGAGGCTGGTATCCCGTTACGAGTCACCCTTTTTCACACGTGGAGAGTCCCTGACACTGATCCAGCTCTCAGAGTGAACAGCTTGCCTGACATTCTGTTCTCATCTGTTAGCCAGGGGTCCCTGATTGGATCAGCTTAACAACCCTAATCAGGGAACTCATATTCTATGATGTCCACCTGGCTGACCTTGTTATGAATTGTCCGTGTCTGAGGTGGACAGAATCTTGAGATATGTGGTCTGAACAAAAGGTGAGTCATTGGTAACTAGTTGTTTAAAGAGACCATGATTTAACAGAATGGTGAAACAGGCTGAAGACACTGAGTGTGTCACTCCTATTAAGACGATTATGAAATGCATGCACATGAAAATGCATTGTTTTAGCTGCAGAGTTTACATCATACTAGTTTGAATTGCACAGCTTACAGCACAATTTTAATTTCACAAATTTACACAAGCTTGACTGTGTCAAGTATTGGAACCTAATTTCCTTATACACTGCTAACAATAGAAAACTTTGTTCTGAAACTTTTGAAAAGAAAGACTTGCAAACAAGTACAAAATTTATGTTTTAAATTGATTTTGGAAACATATAGGGGCATGATTTTCTGGCATGATTTTATATGGATCAAGTTCATTTGGAATGTAAATTAAGCCACTGAGCAAACATTTTTGGAGTTGTGTTTGATGCTAACCAGATTCATAAAATATTACAAAATGTCGTGGCAAATTTCTGGCATTGCCAACTAACGTAACATAAATTTTCCATTACAAAGTTGAATCCCAAAGAATAGCAACATTTTCTGCCCTACATGCCATTAATCAGCAATGATCCAGCACCATTATTTTAGATTTAACATACACAATCCAGAGATATTAGCAAACTCATGAAAAATTTATTTTCTTCTTATTTTGATAATATTTGACTTAAACATTTGCAAATATGATGCCTCACAAATTACATACTAGAAACACAGATGACTCCCAGAAGGTTAATAAGAGTGAGGAACTTAAAGGACTTAGATTTGCTAAATGGAGACAAGAAATTGAAGCCTTTCATCCTGTATTCATCAGAACTGGGATGCAAGAAACAGACATGAAACATGAGACACCATTTTGTACAGAAAGAGAAGAGGGTCACTATGAATGCTTTATGCAGAGATACGGCATTTCGCAACTATCCTGTATGATAATGAATACCCTGATCAAACTATTACTCATTGCATATTGTTGTATATTTGGCCCTTAGCAATCTCCTCTCGAACTTAGGTTACAGTGGAAGGGTAAGCTGACTCAAAAATGTGAATAAGTAAAGCCAGCTGTCTCATGCTACTACTTTACAGTCAATCCATGAGCAGTTTTCTCCACTAACAAAGTGCTGTCGTCATGTTTAAAAGACTTTTTTACCTGCCGCATAAATCCGTAATGTTATATGTGAGTTTTAGTGCTGTCATAATGCCAGGTATGTACACTGTCCATCCCGATGACAGGTGGACAGTATAGAATACCACATCTTGTTAACCATTCACAAGGCAGCATGCTGTTCATTTTCAACCAGTCCATGCTTGTCAGTCTCAAAAATGAATCCACTATTAGATTTAAATTTGCCTTTGGAAATTATGTATTAAAAATCCATGCTGTGCTAAGTGTTACATCAGAAACCAATTTAAAGATCATCAACCAGGCCTGTAATGTGTTGCTTTTTTTGTAGCTACATATATAAGTCCACAGGAACCTGTTTTACATAGGCAAAGAAACTGTACATACATTTCAGTAATGGGGTCATAGAGACAGTCAAACGCTGCTGTGTTCCCACAGCAACACCCTAACCAATCAGAATCTACCTGCCTGCTGTGAGATTTAAGATTGACAGTTAACTGGTCTGCTGCATCTCCATACCAACGTTGGCCCAACCTATCAGTACCGTCTTCTCATTCTGTATAAGTAATGTCTCTTGTTTGAACTGACTTCTTTACATGCTAGTTCTGATAAGTACAAGACGAAAAATTCCAATTTTCTTCTCCTTTTAGCAAGGTCTAAGTTTGTACTACCAAGAATGTAAACTAATTAATATCAACAGAGAAAATATATTTGGAGAAACTTAAGAGACTAAAATCTGACAAATCTATTGAATCAAATGGCCTATATCTTAGTGTTCAGGAATATTAGCTGTGAACAAGTGCTTGTATTAGACACTGTCTTTTCCCAGCAGGGTGGAAGCTTACATGTGTAACACCACTATCCAGGAAAGGAAGGAGACAGAAACAGAAGCCTTGAGGCCAGTTAGCTTGATATCACTCATTAGCAAAATGCTAGTATCCATTATCGAATAAGTCTTAATAATGAGTCAGGAATACAAACTAGGATCAGACAACATCAATGTCGTTTTCCAGAAAAGGAACCACGTTTGACAAATTTATTCAAGTTCCTTGAGGATATAACTTTTAAGGTAGATAAAGGGAAATCAGTCAAGCAGTATAGTTGGATTACCAAAAGGTATTCAAGAAGATGTCCTTCCAAAAGGTTGACACAAAAGATGAGAGCTCATGGAGTTAGGAGTAATATGTTCATATGAATGAAGAATTGGTTAGTAGACTGGGAGAAAAATGTAGCAATAAAGGGGATATTTTCATGTTGAAAGGCCCCTACTGGTGGAGTGCCACAAGAATTAAATAGAGGCCTCTACTATTTACTATCTATATTAGATGAAGGGACCAAGATTAATGTACCCATGTCTGCAGGTAATACACAGGCTCAGTGGAATATAAGCTGTGAGGAGGACACAAGGAGTCTGCAAAGGCATCTACACAGGTTAAGTAGGCAACAATTTTATGATTGTAGCAAAATGTGGGGAAGTGCCAAGTTGTTCAGTTTGATATCATGAATGGAAAAGCAGAAGTTTTTTTTTGAAAGAGTTACAAAACATTTAGATGTTGATATTCGAAAGAATTGGAAATGCTTTTGCAAGGAATACACAGAATTATCAATTAAAAGGGCAAATGACATGCTGACCTTTACTGCAAGTACATTTTAATACAAAAGCAAGGAGGTGTTGCTACATTTGTTATACCTTCGGTGAGACCACATCAGAAGAACCGTGCATAGTCTCCATAGCTCAGAAAGGATAAGACTTAGGGGCAGTACAACAAAGATATACTGAATTTGTTCGTGGGATGAAAGGATTATCTTGTGATGACAGGTTGAGTAAACTGGAACTAAACTCTCTGTTGTTTAGAAGAATGAAGGAGATCTCACTGAAACATACCAAATTCAGAAGGAGCTTGACAGATTAGGGATTGACAGGCTGTTTTCCCTGGATGGGGAATCTAAAACACAGTGGCACAGTCTCTGGGTCAATCATTTAGGACTAGGACAAGGAAATACTTCTTCATCCATAGGGCTTTGAATCTTTGAAATTCCCTTCACCAGAGTGGGGTCTATGCTGCATTGTTGACAATATTCAAGGCTGGAATAGTTAGACTTTTAAACTGCCGGGGCTTAAGGGACATGTGGAGTAAACATTCAGGCAGTTTATGAAGTTGAAAATCATCCATAATCATATACTGAAGGTGGAGTACACTTATGGGAACATGTGGTCTACGCCTGTCCCTGTTTCCCACACTAATTCAATCACCTGATTGCCATCGATATAGAAAATTAGCATTGTTGAGCTATGTATTAGATTTAATTAAACAGTATACTTTTTATGCACTAAATTTCCTTTTCTACTTTAGTTTCTATTGTCCTCCCCATCTGAGTTTATCAACACTTTTGTAAAATGAAGATTATTTCAAGATGAAATTTTCCTACCGTGCACAGCACTTCGAAACAAATGGAGCTGCCCTGTTTTAACAAAAGCTAAGTCCTGTAGTCTACAATTATCGCTCAGAATGGGATCCTTTTCCAAATGTAGTCCACAGGTATGGCAGGGTGTGCTGAATTTTTGAATTGTAACATCCATCTGAATATTTTGAAAGGACACTACTCAATCTTGGTCTGTAATTTGTATAAATGTATAACCATTCACTAACAACAAACAACTGATCTTCTAGCATTTGGAGGTAAGTATGGTGCTGGGTCTGGATATATACTTTGATAAACTATTCAATTTCACAAAGTAAGGGAACTGTTTAGAGATAAGCAACAGGCAACAGTCACACAAATCGTAACAACCATGTAAACTCCAAAAATATGAATAAGAAATAATGCTGAACATCCAAAGTTTTACTACTTCTGTACTTCATAAACAATTGAGAAAATTCAGTGCTTGTGAAAAATTGGTGCAAGAAACAAAGAAAGAATCTGCCCTTAAAAAAGATGAACAAGACCAAAAACGAGCAAGAACCTCCCATCGCTCTGAACCTGAGAAGCATGGATCAGAATGGGTCCTTGAAAGTTGTCAGGGTGGTTACATTGTGTGCAGAAATGCAATGCGTATGTACTTACTAATGGTAAAAATATACCCTGAGTTCAGAAACAATTTCACAGCAACAGCTGGCTTGTGTCACTACCTTATGGAACAAAAATGTTGTGCTTTGCAACAGAGAGACAAGATGGCTCAGAGGTTATCCAAACACCTTGATAGCAAAATGACCAGTTCCCAGAGATTCATCATCAGTCATTAGAAAAAAGCATGAGCATCCATTGTCACATTGGTGACATACTTAAGACTTTATTCAATTCTGATATGTCCTGTAGACAAACTGCAGAATGGATACGTTCAAAATGATTCTGGTGAAAACAATAGGAAGCAAGAAGACAAGATTCACCGTGGTATGGCATGTGGGTAAAAGGAATGAATTTAAAGCCTATGGTAATCTTAAAAAGTAAAACAATGCCAGACATCAAGTTTCCTGCAAGGGTTTCTGTGCATGTTTATGACAATGGTTGGATGAATGAGGCTGCAGTGGAGATATGGATCAACGAAGTGTGGAATAGTCTGGTGGCCTAATCTAAGTAAGTAACTCTTCAGTGTGGAACATGTTCAGATCCCATAAAATACAATAAGCTGAAGAGACACCTGTGAAGAATTAACACCCACATTGTAGTAACACCAGAAGTTTTAATGTTCTCTAGATGTGCGCCTCAACAAACCAGTGGAGAATGGAGTTGAGAATTATGAGGTCAGCAATGATTTATGGAATGGACTCACCTGCTGAATGGCCTACTTCTGCTCCTATGTCTTGTGGTCTTATTCAAGGATCATGTTTGCACCAAATGGAATGGATTGACAAAGAAAAGATCTTTCGCAAAGAGTGGAAATACACACACTAGATGTTTTGTGTGGCTTCATCTTCAAATCATGGGATGGTCTGAAAGCACCAAGTGTCATCAAATTGTTTACAAACTGCAGAATATCTAATTTAATAGATGAAGAGGAAAGTGGCTTGATATGAAGAAATGATTCTGAAAACAAACGCTCCCAATGTGATCTGGAGTAGGATTCTTACAAATGCCACTACAGCCAAAATGACTAGGAATTAATTTAATGAACTTTTTTTTGGGCACTGAAGACAATGAATCTGACACTTTGAAAGCACTTTGACTGCAACTAAAGGTATCCTTGTGGAATATGTTAATTCAATAAAGTGCATCATTCTATTCCAAAACCAGGTGGTTCACATTTTATACTCAGACCGTGTTTATGGAAAGTCTTTTCAAAGCTTCAAAAGGTCGATCTAAATACCATGACTGACATCATTTTCTCCTCCTGCTATTACAGGATAATAATTTTCATATATTTATGGTTATAAAATTGATCTGGCAACTCGATATCAAGTTGAATTTTTTTAGATTATTTAGACGAATGGCCAAAAGAGCAGGATACAAGTGTTAAAGTGATTTGGATCAAAGATGATGCATCAAGTAGTGATTAGGTTGCATCAGGTTTGAGTTTTCAAAGAATTCCACAGTTATCATTTCTTGACAGACGATCAGCTAGAGTAACAGCCTGCATAATGGTATTGATTTCAACACAACAGTGAAGCAGAAACGAGCAGCTAAATATCAATGGGAGCTTAGAAAGAACAAAAAGCAAAACGTAAAACACTGGCCACTAGTATTAATAAAATGTCAGAAATTAAACATTTCAATGAAAACAAAGGAAGGATGGAACTGAGAGAAATTTGTTCATCAACTACAGTACTTCATTGTGTCGCATGCCATCTGAAAGCAGTGATGTATACCACTTAAAGCCTTTTTTTTTCTATTTTAAAGGTGTGTGAGTAGGGAACAATCAATGACGCTCAGGGAATGGATCAGGATTACACTAACAGCTATTGAAAATCTGAAGTTACTGCTACCCACTGCAATTGCTTCAAATTCCACGGGCCTTATAACCTTGCTCAAATCCTCGAGAGACACACTAATTTAAAAATAAGCAAGAGATGCACAGATATAAGACAATGATCAATATACACAGTCTCAACAGAGGTCAAAAGATGACTGAGAGGAGGGCGCAAGAAAGAGGGACAGGAGAGAAATATTAATTAAAGAATATCTATATACATCATCATTCTTGCTACTCACATAAGTAATCAGAATACTTGAACAGTGTTACCTGTATAGTGCGAAGTCTTCTTTATCAAATATATCCTTTATTTGCTCTCCAAAGTACCTGCAAATATCATTTTAAATTAACAGCATGCAAATATTCCAAACCTACATGCTCTCTTCCGTAAAACAAATGTAATAGTTTTAAAGGGCCTCACAGTACCTGATTTCTTGCCCCCCAGCTTCCAAATTATTAATTAAAGTTACCTCTAATCACCCTATTGAATTGCCTTTGGCTTCATTTTTCTAAAGCAATAAAAACTTCAGTTAGGAATGCTGTCTGTTTGTTGCTTAACAATTTTGCTTGTCAGTATCTTTCTTTAACATAAAGATGGACATTTCATGTATAATATGCCCTCCTGGGTTCATGATGGGAAATAAACAGCTCTAAGTTCCAGTCCCATTCGCTATCAAATGATACCCTGCTGCAAATGTA
Source organism: Ginglymostoma cirratum (assembly GCA_024137785.1). NCBI lineage: Eukaryota > Metazoa > Chordata > Chondrichthyes > Orectolobiformes > Ginglymostomatidae > Ginglymostoma > Ginglymostoma cirratum. The sequence continues at coordinate 20,396,238 of JAHRHZ010000078.1, read as the reverse complement.
TCTCGGGTAGGTGTTTGGTGACACCTTAATCAGGCTTAGCAGAGTCTCTTAGCTTGCTGACACTATCCAGGAGAACACATGGAGAACTCAGTGAAGTGTAAACAGCAGAACTTACCTATAAATATTAACAAACTGTTTCCCCATTGATAGTGCTCCAGAGTGCAAATCTAGAATGGAGGCCTGAAAATAGAGAGATGATTACAACAGCTGAGGATTTCAAAAGCCAGTACAAAATTTATCCCACCTATTAAATATTGTGGCATTTACTGACAAATCTACTTAAAAATACACTGCTCTCACTGAAATTCAAATAATTTCTATTTATTCATGACCGGAACATTTCATATAACCCTGCTAGACATCTAACACTGATTTGCATGTTCAAGCTTAATTTGTGAACATGCATAAGTGAAGAAATAATCAGTTTGTTAATTCTTCCGGATTGCAGAATAGGAATAAAGCTAATTAACGTAAAATTAATGTTGAAATTAAAGGTTCATGTTTGAAACGAATCTTTAAATTAACATCCATGAAAAAGTAAAGAGTAAGCTGCTTTTGATGCTGGATGTCTGAAACATAAGCCAGAAATGTACGTTACTCTCAACCAAAGAATGGGATGACGCCATGCCCTACATCCCTGCTGGTGTTTTACCAGTGAAAGGGAGGTGGTAAGCAAGCCATGTACCATTGGGCAAAATAAAGTAGTGAAAAGAGCTGTCCGTGTTGCATAATAAGGTAAAACCTGATAGCCTGGCTGCAGGTTCAGGATAGGTAGTTCCCACATGTCCAACATCCTGTGCTCAAGAAAGGACGCCCCACGGTGGAAAGCGCCAGCCACCTGAAATTCCTGTCTTTCTTCTTCTTCCTCTCACCCTCCTCTGACTTCCTAATCATCAACCCCTGCCCCCACACCAGGGTCTGCCTGCTTGGTTCTGGCATTGGCTGTACTACTTACCTTCCAGACCAGCCTTCTTCATGGCTCCTCATCAGGGACAGACACTGTCCCACCAATGGCCACAGCTCCCAGTGGCGCTGTGGGGGCCTGAAGATCTGCCAGTCCTCTGATCATCTAGTAACTCTTAGAGGTAGAACATCCTCCCACAGGATCACAGCAGCCATGACCATAGGCAGCTGACTGCCTGGTGAGCATACAATCTAGTGTTGACTTCCAAAGGCAGAAGAGGTGAGTTGTCCCTGGATTTGCAGCTGGAGCCAGAGCTGCCCCCAACATCACCACTACATACAATCCAGCCCTTGTCTAAAACCTTCTGGAGATGTTTGACGGGTCAGGAGAGAACACAGAAACAAGTACTCGAGGTTGGTGAAGTGTTCCTACCAGTTTGCTCCATAGATCAGTTGACTGAAAATTTTCAGTACTTCATGCTTTTGTCTCTAAGTCAGCTGAAGCTCCACAAGTTATTGTCAATTGACAGCATTTACTGACACTGAAACATTGGAAATTGCCAAACAAAACCATTCTAAGGAATTGCGAGACCAGCATGCATCTGAAGGTAGATCAGAATGCGCGTAACTCTTCTAGACAAAGAGATTAAAGTGGCTATCTGTGCGTTAAATACCAAATAATGCCTTGGTATCCAACATGATTCTTAACTCCATGTATAAATAGAACAAAAGGATTATACTACTTGCATGTTCAGTTGAAAATCCAATAATAACTCATATTATCAGGCTCTTGCCAGCAGAATTCCAAGACTCTGCAGCAGAACCTTCTGGAGCTCTACTGTTAAATTTGAAAACTAGAGGTTAAATAATGTAAGGATTCCACAAGTAGAGCAGGGCACTAGAGATGCAACATAAAACACACTTCTTTTCAACATCCTGATAATATATCTAAACTGTATTCAGTTTTAAATCTGATTTTAACATTGCGTAATCTCATCATCAACAAAATATTTTGTTGTTAAAAGCAATATGCTTTTCTTTTAGCTGAAACAGTACTGTTAGTCATAACTAACAGAAAACTAATAAAAAGTATGAAACATATTGCAGCTCAGGCAGCATCTGTGATTAGAGTAAAAGAATGTATGTTTGATTCAATGATCTTTCTTCAAAAGCCTCCATTTGGATAACCTGAAATGAATTCCGTGTTATTTCATTCATGTATATTTTAAAATAAGTTCATCAACTGGTTATTTTTGACATTTTTTAATTATTATACTCTCATTCTCTTTCTTTCATTTCTTCCAAAGACATATAGCTTCTTCTAAAGCCCTTAGAGTAATTTTAAGTATTCACTTCTCCTCAGTTTTATTTATCAACATGAAAGCATTTGGTTGCAGTTATTAGCATTCACTCGGTTTTCAGTTTTCTGTCTTGTCCAAACTTATGTCTCAGTCATTAGCTGCAAGCATCATTAGCTCTCCACAATCTGTTCTCTCAGGCATTCTTCTGGTGTCAGGCTGGAGACAAGAAGGGTTCATTTAAAACTTCACTAGCTGGCCAGCTGGAAAAACCTATGCCCACCCACTGAAGAATGTGGCCCAATTCCATTTCACCAGAGGGAAGAACATGCAACATTCTGCAAGGGGTAAACAGTTCACTCCAACCAGTTGTTGCCCAAGAATGGAGCGTGAAAATTAGCCATAAGGCATCTGAGCGAGACTAGCCTCGTCCTGATATGGGCATTTTCAGCAAGTGTTAAGATTTAAAAATCGAAGTTTCTCTCTCCTTCCTGATCCACAGAAAGAAATTTCAATGGAATAGAAATCAGATGAGTTCTTCAACAGGTAGGCAGTGCATTGCACCAAGTTACTGAAAGTTAGCTCATTGTTTTCCAAGATGAGAAATGAAGCAATGTTCTTCTTACAACAAATACAAATTAAAAATCAATGGTTAGTCACTCATTTCATATTGCTTGGACCCCTTGCTGATTCAGCTGCCGCACTGCTACCCTTACCATTGACATTTTTGTCTGATTACACTCCTATAAAAATCCTTAGCGCATATGACTACATTAGTGTGAAACATAAACATGTGTGTTATTACTGTTGAATGACCCTGAGCTGACACAAGTGGTGTAATCCAATTGTCCATTCACTGCAGAACCTGCCTGTTAACATGCTTCCCTATCAAGTGTTGACCAACCTGCTTTGTAACACCAAAACTTATTTCCTGTTCACTGCTTTATTGCTGGGAGATTTCAGCTTATTCAGGAGGGTAACAGTTAAGCAATAGGTTGACTACAATCACTTCGGAAGGTCATGTATGAAAAGTAATTAAATGAAGGCGCATTAGTGATTTTAAAGTTGCACAGTGAAATTGGTCACTCACAGGATTACACATCTTGTTTAATTTGTTTGAACTGCTGGTACATAACTTGGGACATGAAGTTTGATTTTTTAACTGAGGCATCTCTCATCAGTGTGTAAACATTTTAAAACTTTGTCAGCTGTAATTACTATCCATAAGGTCAGAGCACAACACTGGGCAATTGGGAGACAAGAAAGACTGGCAGTTATTTCTCCTTGTTTGACTGATTGTTTGTTCTTCACTAAAATATAGAAGGATAAGACCGCATCTGATGGAGACTTGAAAATTCTAAGAGAGATATACAGATTAGATACAGAGAGGTAGCTTCCCTTGGTGGGGGAATCTAGAACCAGGGGACAGAGTCTCAGGAGTTTTTTTTTTAATTCATTCACAGAATTAGGGGGTCACTGGCGATCCTAATTAAAGAGGGCAGTCAAGAATCAACCACATTTCGATGGGTCTGGAGTCACATGTAAGCCAGACTAGATAAGGATGACAGTTTCCTTCCCTAAAGGACATTTGTAAACCAGATGGGTTTTTCTGACAATCAATATTCCACCATTTGCCATGGCTGGATTCCAACTTGGGTCCCCAGAACACTACCTGGCTCTCTGGATTAACAGTCCAGTAATAACACTACAAGGCCATTACCTTCCCGTCAACATTGTACATCCTCATTTCTGACCTTATGACGGAGGGAAAGTTATTGATGAAGCCGAAGATGATTGGGCCTAGGAGATTATCCTGAGGAACTCCTGCAGAGATGTCCTGGAGTGGAGATGACTGACCTCCAACAACCACAACAATCATCCTTTGTGCCAGGTATGACTCCAACCAGTGGCGAGTTCGCCTCCTGATACCCATTGATTCCAGTTTTGCTCAGGCTCCTTGTTGTCACACTCAACCACCCGCTGCCTTCATGTCAAGGACAGACACTTTCATCTCACTTCTCTGGTGTATAGCTCTTTGCTCTTTATTTGGACTAAGGACAGGAGCCCTTCCATTAGCCTGCTGTAAAATTATTATTTTATTGGTTCCAGTATAGGTCAGGAAGCTAACACAAAATACGGTTGGATTACTGCATGCAACTTACTAGTAAAGGCACAATTGCAAACGTTAACAGGTATTTTGCTAGGCAGATGTTGAGATGTATCGGCCCATTATGTACAAGGCACTTACTGGATTATAATTCCGCATCAAAAAGCCAAATTGCTCATCTAAAACACAGCAGGGGTGTGCCTGATTGTGCAAGATAATTCTCCATCTTTTAAGTTAGGAGCACCTGGTTGTATGTGCTACTGAGATCTGACTGGTAAACCTTGGCAACAAGACTCACACCTGTGGGACAGGCATCAGATGAGAAATGAATGCCAGTTAGTTAATATTCATATCCTGATGGTCTTCTATTTGGCACTTGCAATCATTTCTTATAAGCCAGAATAGCAGCCCTGCAGGAATGAAAGTAATGGTCGATTTATTTTAACAATCCAAACGGCGCTGCTGTAGTTCCACTGGAGACAATATAAACATGGGCCTTCATGGAACGCTGCTGCTTAAATTGTTTCATGAAGCTGGAATGATATCCCTTTTTATGTAGAGTGTTTGAAATTAGTTGTGTTTTAATTTGTGTTTAAAGCCTCTAAGATAATGAAAATAGTACATCGATGTATCCATTAAATTGGAACAGTTTTGTTATTGCTTAAATATTTAATTTTGTTCAATGCATTCAGAAAAATAATTTCCTATTTGTAACAATGCTGTAGAGCATTGGAAAACTCAATTAGAAGGCAATGTTTTAAATGCTAATTTCAATTACACAATAAAATTGCCCAATGGTTTGCCCAGTCTCTGCTATACTGCATACACAAATTAAAATTCCACAAACAGGCATTTCTGCATTACTGAAGTCTATCCAGAAGAAGGATGTATAACCATATTAATTATGGAATCTGCAAAGACACCTTGGCACTGTACCTACCCTCTCCAAAATTAACATTAAGGATTCAGAGGGGGAAGGGAAAGAGGAGAACCTGCGATAATCGTTTCTAATTTAACATAATTGTAGGCATTTAAAAAAAAACACAACCGATCTGAGGGATATGAAGCAAACATATCTGTCAGCAATGCAATGTTTAATCATACTATTAACCTTTGACAATTTCAATCGCATCCATTTTCCAATCACATTAAGGAGAATATACGCTGTAAACATATTAAACTCAATTTAATGAAACTGATGCATGCAATGTAATAAAACAGAAATGATAAAAAAGACAAAGAATTCTTTGACTTTTTCATTGGAAAATGAGGGAGAGTAAGTGAATTGTGAAAAATGTTATGTCAGTGTTAGGAAAAAGTATTTTCTCATTTCCAGGCATTACCAAAAGAACAGGACAGAATGAAGTGATGTCATAACAATAAATTGTATGGACTACAATTTTATTTGTTCACTGATCATGACTGGAACTGTATTGAAAAGTTTAGATCTCTTTCATAAAATTCAGAACAAAAACTGGATAATGTCGAAAAGTTTAACAATGCAGCAGCTTTTATCTTTGACAGCCAAATGCAGGCTACCTGAGTGGAATTTTATGAGCGAGATCTTCAAGGATGTGAACTTGACAACAATTTCCAAGGTTGCAACAATGGCCTATTTACTCCCGAAACGTCAGCTTTCCTGCTCCTCTGTTGTTGCCTGGCCTGCTGTGTTCATCCAGCTCCACGCCTTGTTATCTCAGACTCCAGCATCGGCAGTTCCTACTACCTCTGGCCTATTTATTTTTTGTACTTAAATTTACAATTGCCTGTAATCCCTAGTGGCATGACGAAAAGCACTCAATAAGAGTAATAAAATTGTTGTGTTCAGTGTGTAACAAAAAAAAAATCAGCAGAACAATTACAAATTAATTCAATCCCATGATGGGCTCACATTTTTTTAAACACTAAAGTAAAACACAAAGCTGGAGAGACTCAGCAGGTCTGGCAGCATCTGAGAAGACAGAAACAGAGTTAACGTTGAGTTTAATAACAGGTCAGGTCTCCCTTTCTCCTCAACCGAGGACTGCACCCCACCGTGGCTGACAGAGTCTACAACCATATCCATCCACGGGTGGTACGGTGGCTCAGTGGTTAGCACTGCAACCTCACAGCTCCAGGGACCAGAGTTCAATTCCAACCTGGAGCAATTGTCTGTGTGGAGTTTGCACATTCTCCACATGCCTGTGTGGGCTTCCTCCCAAAGTCCAAAGATGCATAAGTTAGGTGGATTGGCCATGCTAATCCTGGACATAGTGTCCAGGCATGTGCAGGCTAGTTGGGCTAGCCATGGGAAATGTGGGATTACAGGGATAGGGTTGGGATGGGTCTGAGTGGGATGCTGTTCAGACAGTCAGTGTAGACTCGATGGGCTGAATGTCCTGCTTCCACACTGTAGGGATTCCATTTCCTGCTCTTCTGGTCTGACCCCTTCCCTTCCCTTCCCTTCCCTGCCTCAATAGGGATTCCTTGTCCTCTCTGTCCACTCCACCACCCTCCACATTCAAAGGAATATCCTCCATCGTTATCTGCAGCATAATGCCAACATCAAACATATCTTCTCCTCCTCTGTCACAATTCCACAGGAACTGATCCCTCCGTAAAATCCTAGTTCACTCCTCCACTACACCCAAAACCTCATACCGACCCCACAGCACCTTCCTATTCAATCACAAAGTGCCATTTCACCTCTTCCCTCCTCACTGAACAAAGCTCACACTCTTCTCCCAGGTGAAGCAGCAAGTTACCTGCATTTCTAGTTTACTGCATTTAGTGCTCACAATGCAGTCTCCTCCTCATTGGGGAAACCAAATGCAGATGGAATACCTCTGCTTAGTCCACAAGCATGACCACAATCTTCCAGTGCCTTGACACTGCAACCTCGTTCTTACACTCACTGTTCTGTCATAGGCCTGCTGCCGTATTCCAGTGAAGTCCAATGTCAACTGCAGTACCCGCAACCCATTTGCCATTTAGGCACTTTACAGCCTTCAGCGCTCAACATTAAGCTCAATAACTTCAGACCATGAACATTGTTCTTTTTGATGATGATTTGGTTAATTCCCACTCTTCCTCCAAAAGCCATCACTCCTCCTCCTACCCTCTAATGCCTTATCATGATTTTGCTTTCAGTCAGGTCTCATTTGTATCCAGTTTATTGCCCATACTCTGCATCAATACCTTGCCTTCGCTACAACCAATTCTCAATCCCTTTGCCTTTTGTTCTATGACACCTTTGGCATCCAATCTGCCTTAACTTTTCCCTGATCTTTGCATTTGCATTTCCATTTGCACGCCTCCCTACTTTTCAACCCATGATTTTTCCACCTCTCCTCATTTCTAAAGAATCATTAGATTCAAAATGAATACTCCGTTACTCTCTCCCTAGAATTTGGCAGACCTGTTAAGCTTCTCCAGCACTTTATGTTTTACTTCAGTGTTAAAAATGCAAGTTTAAAAGTTTATTGACATACCCCTCAAGTAGATGAATTCTCCGATTACTTGTGACATTTTTATACCAGAATTTGAGACAAATATTTTTCTCAGAAAATTCTTCATTTCCAGCTCAAAGCACAGATTGTTCTGTTATAAAGATGATTTATCTAGGATATATTAAGAAAGAATAATAAGAACGTTCATACCGTGAAACTCACACATTTAAAATTGCTGCACGTTTGCAGAGAGTTAAAATCTTCTGGCAAAAATTTTAAAAATACATGTAATAGGAGTCACCCAGGTTATGGCACAAATTTCCCATTTGATTTCCCATTGTCAATCCGACGGGACAACCAGAAAATTAAACCAGACAGAGCTAATTGGCTTAATCCATGTGATTGTCAGGATTGAGTAAGCATTAGCTTCCCTCTTACTGAAATCAGTCTTTGGTCTCAATTTCTTTATGGGGGATTTTGGAAATGGGTTGGAGTTTCGGAGAGCTTGGAGGTGGGTTAGTGGGATACGATATAAACCACGGCCAAATAAACATAACTCAATACATTTCTATCAATTTCTTACATGATTATATGGCCCAGCTAAAGGTTCTGATTAGGAAAACTGACTATACGTTGAAAAGTTATTTCAACAGAGGACCATCAGTCCACTTCACTTCAACTAGTTCCTTGTGTTTCATTGGAAGAAGCGGAATTTCACTTACAAAATGTAATAAACGTAATCAACCCTTTCAATACATAAAAAGTTCTCCAGGGAAAGAGGCACTACCAATGCCACAGCAAAGAAAATGAATCAACTTTCCAACAAATGACTGAGCAAACTCAATGACTCCCGCATCAAACTGCAAACTGTAGACCCATTTCATAATAAGTATGAATGCACGAGACACTCCATTTGGAAAATGGTGTGTCGCTGTAGTGCACTTTTAAGACCATAAAACATAGCAGCAGTAGTAGGCCATTTGGCCCATCTAGTCTGCTCCATCATTCAAAGAGACTATGGCTGATCGAATAATCCTCAACCACACCTTCCTGTCTTATTTCCCCATAACCCTTGATTCTATATACCGATTTGAAAAGGTCTTGTCTATCTCATCCTTGAATATACTTAACGATCCAGTCTCAACAGCCCTCTGTGGCAAAGAATTCCACAGTTCTACAACCATCTAAAAGAAGAAATTCATCCTCATCTCTGTCTTAAACATGCAACCTCTTACTCTGACATGAGCCTGTCCAGGTCTAGAACCTTCCAAGTCCGTTAAGAATCATGTATGTTTCAATAATGTCACCTCTCATTCCTCTGAACTCCAATCAATTACCTCCTCTACAATCATTCTCATGCCTTTTGTCTCTTGTTCTGTGCCTTCTTTGATCTCCAATCTCCCTTAACCTTTCCCTGACCCACACTTCTAACTTTTCAACAGCATAAAATCCATGATTAATAAATCTCTTCAGCTCTGAAGAAGAGCCACTGGACTTGAACATTAATACTACTTCTCTCTACGCAGAGGCTACCAGGCCAACTGTATTTATCTAGCATTTTCTATTTATTATATCACATTTTTAACATTTCAATCACATATGAACTGCCTTCATAAGTCAAATACAAGCAGTGGAGGTAGGGTATGGCATTAGGGGTAAAGTATTAGCATGGATAGAGGATTGGTTGACTAACAGGAAGCAAAGAGCGGGGATAAATGAGTGCTATTCTGGCTGTCCATCAGTGACTAGTGGTGTGCCTCAGGGATCGGTGCTGGGACCACAATTATTTACAAGTTATATAGATGATTTGGAGTTGGGGACCACATGTAGGGTGTCAAAGTTTGCAGATGACACTAAGATGAGAGGCAGAGCAAAGTGTGCAGAGGACTGTGAAACCTTACAGAAGAACATAGATACATTGAGTGAGTGGGCAAAGGTCTGGCAGATGGAATACAATGTAAATAAATGTGAAATCATACATCTTGGTGGGAGTAATAGTAAAAAGGATTATTACTTGAATGGTAAAAAGTTGCAGCATGCTGCTATGCAGAGGGACCTGGGTGTCCTTGTGCATGAATCACAGAAGGTTGGTCTGCAGGTACAACAAGTAATTAGGAAGGCAAATGGAATTTTGTCCTTCATTGCTAAAGGGATTGAGTTTAAAAGCAGAGAGGTTATGTTGCAGCTGTACAAGGTGCTGGTGAGGCCACACCTCGAGTACTGTGTGCAGTTTTGGTCTCCTTATTTGAGAAAGGATGTACTGGCACTGGAGGGGGTGCAGAGGAGGTTCACTAGGTTGATTCCGGAGTTGAGGGGGTTGGCTTATGAGGAGACACTGAGTAGATTGGGATTATATTCATTGGAATTCAGAAGATTGAGGGGGGATCTTATAGAAACATATAAAATTATGAAGGGAATAGATAAGATAGAAGTAGACAGGATGTTTCCACGGGCAGGTGAAGCTAGGACAAGAGGGCATAGCCTCAGATTAGAGGGAGCAGATTTAGGACTGAATTGAGAAGGAACTTCTTCACCCAGAGGGTTGTTAATCTATGGAATTCCTTGCCCAGTGAAGTAGTTGACGCTACTTCAGTAAACGTTTTTAAAGCTAAGGTAGATACTTTTTTGAACAATAAAGGAATTAAGGGATATGGTGAGAGCGTGGTTAAGCGGATCTGAGTCCACAAAAAGATCAGCCATGATCTTGTTGAATGGCGGAGCAGGCTTGAAGGGCCAGACGGCCTACTCCTGCTCCTAGTTCTTATGTTCTTATGATGGCGGCATTTCAGGAACAAGGTGGGTAAGTACCAAAATGGAGAACAGTGTTCATGGCTTGAAGCTGTTAAATGCAATGTTGACTCCTGGAGACTGCAGAACTGTGTTTCTGGATGTCTGGCTCCTCCACTTTCAGTGCATTAGCAAACTAAAATTGTTCCAACTACGTCAGTTGTCCAGAATATTGCAGAGCTTAATCTAGTCTTGCCTTTGAGTCCAAGGGGAGCACTTGAGAGAAGCGTGTAGCATAAGGGCAAGTCCAGTCCATGACCCCAGAGGGAGCATTCCTGCTCCTCTTGGCCCACAACAAATGCTGAGAAGGCAGTTGTTTTCTCCCTGAAGTTGTCCTCACTTGACTGAAGCGGCCAGGTTTCCTCAGAGCCAGGACTTCAACTCGGCCACAGTTTAACCAACAAACATATTAAATGCAAAGCTTCCATCCTTATTAACAAACAAAATATACTAATGAATCTCCTAGGAATGGAATGGCTGCCCATGCCTTGTTCCACCTCAGAAAAACCCATACACTGAAGGGGGGGGGACACCTTCCTGAAGCACTCAGGAAATTTGCCTCATTCAGCCTCACGTCCATACCCAACCCTAAAGAATCACCCGTGTTAAAATTCTCTTTCCTTTGGGGACAGTGGGGACAAAATAAACACAATGTTCCAGATAGGAGCGAATTACTGCAGGTGCCGGAATCTGTACTGAAAACAAGAAATGCTGGAAATCACAGTGGGTCAGGCAGCATGTGCGGAGAGACAGCACGCTAGTGTTTCAAGTCCAGATAGCTCTGATGACGAGTCATCTAGGCTCAAAACATTAGTTTGTTCTCCTACCATTGATGCTGCCTAGCACAATGTTCCAGATGTTGTCTCGTGCAAAGCCTATGACAGGATTGAAAATGGTTCACAGCCCATGGTAACATCCACCTTATCAGTGAGAGAGTTGGTAAATATATTAACTTTTTCTCAAAAAGATAACTGAACAAGGTTATCAGAGATATCAGTGATACTGACAAATTAAGTTTACATGAATAGACTTCCTGCATACTCTAATTTGATTTCTATCCTCACCAGTTAACCTATGTTGCCCAACAACTAAATTGGGAATAGTCAGGGTCAAAATTGAAATAGATCAAATATCCCACACATAACTCATTATCAAACATTGATTGTTATTTAACAGTTAATGTACTTCCATTCATAATATTTCAAAACCTTCACTGGGCAACATAAAATTATAATTAATTTACTTCACGTTGCATAATTAATCATAAAACCTCTTTCATATAAATTGAATTTCCACTGTCATTGACTCAACTCTGCATTCTACGTCCTCTCCACACCCAGTGACTCAGTCACTGACAAAATCCTATCAGAGTATTTCCTTTTCTCTACACTGAAACATCCACTCTTATCCAATCCATTTCTTTTTGCTCCCACCATGGAAACAAAATCTCCCCTGAATCAGGTACAACTGCATTTTCAAACTCTTAAACTCTGACACTCTATTTTCCATCATCCTTCTACACTGATAGATATATTCGCACTAGCCCTTCTCCTCTCTATTTGATGTCCTTTACATCCTTTACTCTCCCCCCCCCACCCATGCTAATCATTTCCCTGACATAGCTCCCAATTTCATTTCCTGAAAGAGGGCTGACACAGAACTGTTCGACTTGGCATGATTAAGGATACAAGGAGTTAGTTGGATAGTGAATGAAAACTACATACCAGAGAGGTCACAGGAGAGAGGCGATGGGAAACTTAGATCACAATCAATGGAAATACCGTTGTGAGTAGAGGTTCAGCAAAAAAGGAAGGGATGTGATCCCAGCGAAGAATTTACTATGGGCAAAGAAAGAAACAAAGACTTTCAGTGAGAAGCAGAAGAAATAGAAGTTGAGAACTTTGAAACTGGCAAAAAAGTGCCTGAGGATTGGTAAACAAATTGAGAATGAGAACCAATGTGAAGAAATAGTGGTGTCAATCACAAGTTTGGTTTCTTTCAGAGCCTGCATGCTTATAGATTAACCCAAAGATGAAAGTCACAACTATCATAATGAATGCTAAGGGAAGAGAAGAAGGATGCAGTAAACACAGGCTGGAATGACTTGAGCATGGGAGAGAAGTAAGAAGTTGGCTATCTGTTCATGTTGAGTGAAGTGCAAACAGAGGAGAACAAGCTAGTCTCAAATTGCCAGGAAGGTAAAAATTATCATCAGAATGAAAGACTTAAAGACATGAAGGGAAAGAGAAAGTCCAATGATCCTCTGACATCAGTTGTAGCCAAGACAGCCACAGCATCACTCTGAGACCACTGCTGGATGGCACATGGTTAGGACTCATTCTAGGAGTCTGCTGTTAAGTAAAGCTATCTTGGGTCTAACCACAGTGAATGCTCATTTGGATCTCATACCCAGATTCTTTAGTTGGTCCTTGGGACCAAAGAATATTGAGGTGCTGTTAATGTTAATACAAACTCCCTAAGGTAACTATTGTTGATAAGGTTATTTCACCAAAATGTTCCGCATTGCTTTCTCTTGCAGAAGGTTTTCTTGAAGGGCTCTTTGTTTGTATCTTATTTTGTTTCACAGCCATATAAACGGAGTACTCTGTTTTCACTGATACATATGAAGGGGACATGAGGCACACAATAATAAAAACAGAAAATGCTAGGCAGGCCCTCTTAGCTGCACAGTACGTTTAACTACTCCAAGGGTCCACATCAGCAGCACTGACTTCGGTTCTGGAAGGCGCTGCCATGCAGGTACCTCAGAGGTCCGTGCAGAAGAAGAAAAATGAGCAGAAAAACTGCTTAACAGATTAAACAGCAACTATAAGAAGAGAAACAGAGCAAAAATTGTTGTGATGATGTACTACAGACCTGAATCATTGGGCCAGACCTTCACCATCAAAGCAAGTTGGCTCTAATCAGGGAATTTCCCCAATCACCACAACCACCTCAGGAAATGGCCTGAAATGGGACAGTTTTTGTTCATGAATGGCCTTTTGGAGACAGTCAGATCTACCACACCTAGATGCCATGTGAGCTGCTTGAATGTCTCAGTTTTCTAGAAATTCATTCCAGATGCTTTTAAAAATATTAGGTCCTCAACCATGCACTCCTCGCCCTTATTACTCCCTATGCCTGATCCATGCCAATCTTTACCTTCCTCTCCCCAGTGGATCCTGAAACCTTGCACGTCAATCTATGTATGCCCACTCATGCCCAATGGCCACTCATCCATTCCATTACAACCCATGTTCCTCACTCATCTCCATGATTTGCTCTGGGCCCAAGACAATTTAAAGCCAACTCATGGCACCCACTCACCTGCCCCACACATTCCGGTGGCCGCCTACAAGCCCTGTGTCATCTTCTTGTCAACTCATGAACTCCCAATTATCCCCTTAGCGCCTCACAGCCATTGTGCCAACATGGTACTGAACGCGCGCTCATTCCTTCCAGTTGTAAATTGTTCAAGCTGAAGGGTGGGGAGAATGGTTTATGTAGCGGGACTATGCTCCAATCCAGAAATTTCCAGATTACTGTGTATACCACACACAGGATCTTGAGCTAGTCTACCAGACTCCTGTGTTTGTGTGTAAAATCTGGAATTAAAAACAACTTTGAATTTGGTATCCAACTATAAATGCCTCTGAACAGATTACTGAATACCACAGTATAAAGCAACGGCGCTGTTTTTATTGTTACTTAAGCATGAAAAGTTAAAGAAAATCACTTACCCCACCATCTGATCCTCCGAAGGACAGCCCTTTCTTTGCTATACTGAAAATTAAAAATAAAGTTTGAGTCTGTAAAGTTACTCTTAAAATCATGGGAATGCTGGCTCGGTGTATATATCTATTCACAGATTTACGTTAGTTAATTCTGTGTGGTCAATACTACATTCAATTGAGTCAAGGTCAAGATTAACAGTTTCTTTAACAGTTCTTCAACAAATGTACAGAGGAGGTATAATCCACCACTCCTTTGTAAATCCATTCTTAATGAACTTGTGCTAGAAAATATGAATACTGAAAATTTTCTTGATAAAATAGCCTTATGAAATAATGAAGAAAAACACAAGATCTGAGTCAATAAGACTGAAATTTCTGGGGTGAGTGTGTGCAAACAAAGGTTTTGGCAAGGGAGCTGGGAATTTGCTGTGGAAACTGGTCCACTGGAATTATATCCTTTAAAAGTGACTTGCACTAGACACGATATGCCTGTCCTAGCCAACAAGTGACTACATTCCCACAATCTAGAATGCAGATTAATGGCAGTCACAAATTGATTGTCAGAGTAATTCTTCGCACATTGAGAAATATTTAGGGAATGTTGTCCAATTGCAAAATCACATCTAATGATGGACATTGTGTTGTGAGTTCTGCAAACACGGACTAATTTGATCAGTACCTTGCTTACAAACAGCTGAAAAGACATGCTGTTTAATGCGATCCACCAATCTTTTGAATAAATTGCCCACATTCATCATACCAGCACTGAAATTCATGTACCACATTATTCATTGTGCAATAGAGAATGTCTTTTTGGCTTGATGACAGCATTCTATTAGGACTGAATATCACTCACATTGCTGCTGCACAGTAGCAGTGTTATACAACTAGCTTCATTTGTTGCTCAAACCCTTGAAAAACAGGGTTATTTGAGGTGGACAAGACAGTTTTTAGGAGCATAAGGGATGGCTTTAAGCCATATAATGCGCTTAAGTGATATACAGCAAGAAGTGATCTTATCAGCTTAGCCATTATCCAAGAGGATGGCTTTGATGTGCCTTATTTCAGCGTCAAGCTTCCACAGTGAACAAATGAAGCTGTCAGTAAGGTCAATCGCATAGTGTGTGGAACTGTAGGCATCCCAATGCTATATTGATCACTGGAGGTAGGTTTGCAGTAGACAGTAGTCAAGAACTTCCTCTGCCAATTTCTCAATTGGCACATCAAGGAAACACAGGTCATTCAAGTGTCTCATTTTGAAGGTGAATTTGAGGACAGGATGGAGCCTGGTCAAATGTAAAGAAATTCTTACAAGCAGCTGTAGATTCACACATACTAAATGTATAAAACTCCGTATCAGAAATACACAAGGGGTAGGAGGTTAGGTTTGGTAAATTATTTTGAGTAAGTGAAGAATTTCACTGACAACTACTTCAGGACTGTCAGTGGGGCTTGCAGTGTGGCACCCTTGCATGTGCTGGAAGCTAGATAAACCACAGCAGTTTTTGCAGTCAGAAAGAAAATGTACATAGATTGTACCTATTACAATTCAACAAAATAGGTGAAGCCCAGTGCCATGAAGGAATCATATATAGACAACAGGTTTCTCTCCCTCAAAGGCATGATTAAATTACAGATAAGAACACTATTTTGCAGATTTTTTTAACAGCTTTGCTGAGATTTTAATTCAAATTCTCAAGATTACTAGTCTTGGATTAATGATTCTGGAATGTAACTATTGTGATACAGTACCACAGAAGGCTAACAGCAAAAAAAAAGACAGAAAATACCAGTTAATATAGTGACTGTGTTCAGTGCTAATCGAAAGAAATTACTCCTCTCCTAATTCCTATTAATCCACGCTGTACAGAATTATACGGAAATTAGGAGTGGCACAGTGGCTCACAGTGGTTAGCACTGCTGCCTCACAGTGCCAGGGGCACAGGTTGAATTCCACCCTCAGGCAACTGTCTGTGTGGAGTTTGCACATTCTCCCCGTGTCTGTGTGGGTTTCCTCCCACAGTCCAAAGATGTGCAGGCTAGGTGGATATTGGCCATGCTAACTTGCCCATAGTGTTCAGAGATGTGTAGATTAGGGGAGTTATAGGGGGATGGGTCTGGGTGGGATGCTCTGAGGGTCAGTGAGGACTTGTTGGGCCGAAGGGCCTGTTTCCACACTGTAGGGATTCTATGATTATTTAGTGAATGTTGTCCATTTGCAGAATCACCTCCAATGATGGACATTGTATTCAAAGTCACTGATGGTTTGCTAATATATATTCATTAAGATCAGTTAACTGAATGGAGGAACTGAAATACAACAACTTTCAGATAATCCAGAAGGTGAGGCTATTTTAGAGTACTTTTAAACACAATGTTAAATATTTAATAACAAACAAAAGTTCTGAGAAAGGGTCCCCGGACCTGAAACGTTAATTCTGTTTTTTTCCTTCACAAATGCTGCCAGACTTGCTGAGCTTTTCCAGCAACTTTGTTTTTGTTAAATATTTAAGTTTAGGCTGTAACAAATGGTCAAGTTCCGTGCATTATTAATAAGATTTTTTTTAAATGCCAATTTTAAGTCAAGCCCATCATCAATCTACAAATCGACGGATAAAAGTATAGATTTTTTTTTTTAGATAACAAGGTGTAGAGCTGGATGAACGCAGCAGACCAAGCAGTATCAGAGGAGCAGGAAAGTTGACGTTTCGGGCCTAGACCCTTCTTCAGAAATTTCTGAAGAAGGGTCTAGGCCCGAAATGTCAGCCTTCCTGCTCTTCTGATGCTGCTTGGTCTGCTGTGTTCATCCAGCTCTACACCTTGTTATCTCAGATTCTCCAGCATCTGCAGTTCCTACTATCTCTGATTTTTTGTTTAAACTAGGTCACATGTCAATTGAGCTATCAACAGTAAAATTATGTACAGACAAAGCTGAGAACAGCTGACAAAAGGCTTCAAAAAGAATTGACACAGCCCTAAAAGCAACGTACAATTGAAGAACAATCATGAATAAAGGCTAGGTTGGCTGCTTCAAGACAACTAAATTGAATTCTATTTTATTACTGTCAATTCTAGGATGGTTATTACTGTTTTGGGGTCACATCACCAGTTTAGGTTGCTTTGTGAAGTCTGAAACCCAATGGCCTCAAGTATGACAAGTAAAGTAACCTGAATGGAAGTACAATGGAATACACTGGGGCATGAAACTATATCCAATAATTCTTCAGTAGCATGATTGAATACTGAACACAAAAGTGCATTTTTGGCAGTAAGGGGCTGAAGGAGGAAGTGAACTCTCTTGCTTAATGCTGTAAACTTTTATGATACATTTTAAAATGTATGATGATTCAGCTCTAATGAGATGGAGACCCAAAGAAATTAACCATACCCTAAGGTATATGCAAGATTTTTCTTAAGTATCAATAGCATTCACACAGACAGACAATGTAGACCCCTTGAGGACAGTGACCTAATCTTCCTATAAGCGGTCAAGATGATACGCTTGTGGTTCCCTAATAATGAGTCCCCTGCCAGTTATAATTTGTACAAGTTTCACAAGCACTGCTTGTGAAGGGTTTTGTTCTATCATTGATGCCTGGGTGGGTGGTTTGTGACGTAGAGTGACACCAACAGTGTGGGTTCAATTCCCACACTGACAGAGGTTAATGACGGATTCTCCATCTTAACCTCTCCTCTTCGCCTGAGGCAAAGTTACCCTCGGGTTAAAACCACCAATCGTCTTCTGCTTCTAATGAAAGGGCAGCCCTATGGCCTGGAAGACTATGGCAACTTTAACGTCAATAAAAAATATTAATCGGAGATCCCCCTGCTTCTTTGTCTTAGACATAAAGGATATATGACCAAATGCGCTGATATGTCCTCGTAAGGAGAAAGGGGTATATGAAACAATCCTAGAAAACCCAACAAAATTCCCAGCTGGGATTTCACATCTCTATTACTTGTTGCAGAGCCTCACACTTCACTGTCAATGCATACTGCAGGCCTGTCAATTCCCATTCGCTCTTCTTTTCACAGGTGGCTCATGGAAGTGTATTGCTGCCTTTGGTTGACAGCGGTCCCTAAGTGGAGTAATTTACTTCCTCTAATGTAGCTGCAAACTCTACATATTACAGTAATTTATATCGGAGTCAGCACGCTGTCAGAAATGTTGTCTTAGAAGTCACAACATGAACGGAGCAATTAGGTGTCAAATAGCTCGCTGTCTTCTCTAATTAGCAACTTTAGACTAACAATGCTTATGGCCACAGTCATCTGCATGTGCAGCACGTACCTGTTACTGCCCAAAGAGTGAAATGCATACAAGATAAAATAAGCCGACAAATTTAAATTACTAAAACCATGAAGCAAATTTTCCTCAACGAGTCCTTACTGGGGTTAGATATGTTCCATAGCAGTTTAAAATAGGAAGCAATTCTGACAGAATGAGTTAAAAGTATATTTGCAAAATTGGTTTATACGTGGTATAACCCAAACCAAAATTCATGTGCTACGAAATATATGAAGTTATAGAGTCATGCAGTCATGCAGCACAGAAACAGGCTCTTAGGTCCAACTTGTCCATGCCGACCAGGTTTCCCAAACTAAACTAGTCCCAGTTACCTGCGTTTGGCCCTTATTCCTCTAAGCCTTTCCTATTCCTCTACCTGTCCAAATATCTTTTAAATGTTGTAAATGTACCGGCATCTACCATTTCATCTTGCAGTTCATTCCAAGTACGCACCACCCTCGGTTTGAAAAAGTTGCCTCATCGGTCTCTTTTAAATCTTTTCCCTCTCACCTCAAACCCACATCCTCTAGTTTTGAACTCCCTACGCAAGGGAAAAGACTTTGTTATTCAACTTATCTATGGTCCTCATGATTTTATAACCTCTATAAGGTCACCCCTCAACCTCCTATGCACCAGGGAAAAACATCCCAGCCTATCCAGGCTATCTCTATAACTCAAACCTCGAGTACCAGTAACATCCTTGTAGATGTTTTCTGTACCCAATTTAACAACATCCTTCCTACAGCAGGACAACGGGAATTGTACGCAGTACTCCAAAAGAGGTGTCACCAATGTCCTGTATAACCGCAACTACGTCCCAACTTCCTTACTCAATGCTCTGACCAATGAAGGCAAGCATGTCAAATGCCTTCTTCACCACCCTGTGTACCTGTGATACCACCTTCAAGGAAATATGTACCTGAACCCCTGAATCTCTCTGTTCAACAATACTCCCCAGGGCCCTACTATTAACTGTGTACGTCTTTCCCTGGATGGCCTTACTAAAATGCAATACCTCACATGTATCTAAATTAACCACCACCTGCCACTCCTTGGCCCCTTGGCTCAGCTGATTAAGATCCGTTGTACTCTTAGATAACCTTCTTCACTGTTCACTACACCACCAACTTTGGTTTCATTTGCAAACTTACCAACCAGGCTCCCTATGTTCTCATTCAAATTGTTTATGTAAATGACAAAACAGTAGAGGACTCAGCACCGATCCCTGTGGAACTCCACTGGTCACAGGCCTGCAGTCCAAAAAAAAACACTCTAACATAACCCTCCGTCTCCTTAGCTCTCACTGATGTTGTGATAGAATTTTAAAACATCACTTAAAGCTCAGTCATTAAAACGTTTCTGAAGTATAGCCAAATTATGGAGGTTCAAAAAGAGAATACATTTCCTTCATTATTGGACTGCTATGTTTAAAAAGCAAATGAAAAAGAGAAACTCAGTAAGTAGATCCTTGCTGCAAATCCTGACATCATTTCAGAATCTGGTGTCACATCAATATCCTCAGAAGAGAAAAATGACAAACAATATCAAAACCAGTTTTGAAAGCAGCAGTATCTTGATAAGGATTAACCAAACTTTCCACATGAAGCATCAGCGAGGATATGAGAACTTCACCCAGATTAATACTTCTGGATATGGCAGGGAAGCTGAATAAGAGGGGAAAGATTCAGAGCCTCAAAGATCTAATTTCGGATAGGGTTTCTTTAAATATTGTCTAAGTAACTATTTACTGAGAAACATTCATCAATTGCTAGGAAATTGTGTTTGAGGAGAAGACTACTGGCCATATTTAAGAAACTATTGGCATTGATAGAATTCTGTAAAGGATGAAAGCAATTGGCCTGAACAATTTTCTTCATTCAAAACAGTAATGTCCAAAGTTGTTTTATTATTTCCATTTTCACACCAAATGTAAGGCATTTTATGTACCAAGTATGATCTGGAAAATTAAGCCCAATTCACCAAGTGTTGCACATACTTCAGAGAACTCCTGATACCGCTGTCCTCAAATACATTGAAGGGTAATTGAAAACAAATGTTTTTCAAAGCTGAGATTCAATTCCAGTTATTTGACAAAAGACCGGCATTCCATTTCAACAAATAAACCACATTATAAATCACAAAGTAAACAGACATAATTCAAATCAGATTTCATTAGTGTAGATGCCTTTTCTTCCAGTAGTTAAGACTTTTAATCCATCCTGTTTCCAATTAATAAATAATGTAGACTAACCCCCACTGCAGCACTAAGAAACTTTTCTGTGTTGAATCATTTGAATGAGAGTAGTACTATCCTTCAACAAAGCAACATATAAAAGTTAGAACCACAGCCCAGCACAGTGGGAAATGTAATGTAGTGATTTTAACAAGAAAATCCATTACAATTAAAAATATACAAAAATGCAAACATTACTACAGCTGGAATGCACTCCAATTATGTTTTCAGCAATTTGTTCTCCCTTTCCAAGATCCAATGAAAATAAGTTAACCATCAGCTTACATTTGTTCACCTTTTGATGACTTGTTCATTTTGCTTTTATTTTACATTCATGCTAGTTACTTAAGCTTTCAGTCTTTTCATTGGCCTTCCAGGCAGAGTAGTAAGCAACAGGTTTGCACTGATCTTTCTTCATACTGCTTACTTCAACTAGGCAGAGAGAAGCAAAATAAGTGGAGGCATCTGCATGTTTATACTGATTTGGAAACATATAACAATCCTGCCAATAATGTACTGGACAACGAACCACACAAAGAGATTTTAAGAGAAAAACAAATCTAGAAGAATTACATACTTGATTCTACAACTCTTCAAATTCTGACTGGCCTCAGAAGATAGTCATTATTGAAGCATCGTCCAGAGTTGCGTGTTGGAATGATAGAAACCCCAAGGCAGCTGGCTCTGCTGGAGTTGGCGGGAGGGCAAAACTTTCGACAGGCAATTACCCAGTATATAAAACCCTCTGAAAAGTCCCAAACTCAGAGTTATATTCAGAGACGTCAGGAAGTTTTGACTTACTTATCTTTACAGTTACCAAGGGAAGGGACTAAAACCTTCTCCAGCTCCTTGTGAACACTTAAAGTGACCACCTTCTGCCGACTCCACACTGATCTCCATCCAGTCATAAGACCTAACATTCCCACAAACACCTGAAATCCCCTTTCCCCAAACTCAAACATTACTTCTACCCTTATGACCAAATCAGGGACCTTCAGCACATCCCCAATATCCCTGCCATTCCCAAATCCCCAAGTCCCCTCCCTCAACTAGATGGGTACAGACTCACCAACTCTCACCAAACCCCATGACCACATTCCATAATTGGACTTAATAAAAGCCAAATAAAAGCCAAAAGAACTGCGGATGCTGTAAATCAGGAACAAAAACAAAGTTGCTGCAAAAGCTCAGCAGGTCTGGCAGCATCTGTGAAGGAGAAAACAGAGTGAGCATTTCGGGTCTGGTGACCCTTCCTCAGAAGTTCTGAGGAAGGATCACCAGACCCGAAACATTAACTCTGTTTTTTCCTTCACAAATGCTGCCAGACCTGCTGAGCTTTTGCAGCAACTTTGTTTTTGCTCCGCAATTGGACTTGTCTTGAGAGCCCCAATTACTCCCCTGGTCAGAATCAACCCCGGCTCACCGTAAGACCTTATCCACTTACCCTATCACACCTCCCATCTACCAACAGCCTTACTGCTCACCCACCTAGCACCTGTGGCCCACATACACCTGGCAGTTGTAACCCTGGCCCATTGCCAGTTTATGGTCCACACAGCTTAGCACCCTACTGGCACATACCTGCCATTCTATCATCCCACTCTACTCACTTACATCACATATTTACTTTTCAGTAGCTGTCAAAGTAGCTTTAGGACATTTAAACCATGGATCGCAGCAACTACTGCTGCAAAAAGGTTGTGGGTTTTCAGTGTTGAACTACTTGGCTGCCACTTTGCTGGAGTGAACTGTGCTGTTTTAACTGGAAAGGCTCCTGGACAGGAAGCTTAATCAGAAAACTCTTTCAAAGAGGTAGGTGGGCTACCTATTGTCTGATGTGGGTCAGAAATCAGGATTCTAAGTCAGATTGGAATTTTCAGATCAACGCGGAGTCTGGATTAGGCAGTCCCTCTTTGGAATAGGATACAAGCGTGGACATACCTAGGAGAACAATACTGAATCAGGGATGGGGCTCACTAGAATTTTGATGAGTAAAAGAACACAACAGCACAAAACGAAAGTGATACATGCCTGTGCCAAATGTCTTCCATCCCTGGGTCTTGAAGAATGTAGGTGAGAAAATTACAAAGCAAAATTAAACCTAATCTTCCAAAGTTCTCTTTATTTGGAAACAGTTACTGCAAATTACAAAATCACATTTGACACTGTTATCTATGAAAGATAAAACCAGGGAATTATTGACAAGTTAACACAATGTCACAGTGTCATAAAGTTACTAGAATCTAAGAATAAGGTAACTGAAGATCTTGAAATTTCTCAGCTGACCAGAGAGAGCAAGAATGGATTTTTAAAGGGAGAGTTATGCCAGATGAATGTCATTGAATTTTGTGAAGAGGTTACTGAAGTGATGAACAAGAAAATGTCCACAGATATTATTTATAATAACCTCTAGAAGGCATTTAATAGAGGTTCCTCATAAGAGGCTGTTAGCGAAAGTCGAAGGTCACGAAACCAAAGGTAATTTTTTTGACCCCATGGAGTAACTGGGCAAACAGAAGAAGCTAGAGTGTGGGAATAAAGAGCAGGTACTCCAACTGGCACCATGTTTCTCACGATGCCCCACAAGGAATTGTGTCAGGTCTCAGCTACTCACTGTTTTCATTAACAATTTAGATGATGGGATCAAAAGCCACATATCTAGTTTTGTCACCGATATAATGACAGCATATATAGAAGCATAAAATGACAAAAAAAAAAATTAATAGATTTAGTAACTGGGCAAAGCAATGGCAAAGGAATTTCACTGTAGCAAATGTGATGTCATCCAGGTACGACTTAAAAGTGATAGAACAGGACATTTTTTAAATAGTGAAAAACTAGAAACAATGGTGATCCGAAGAGTTGCAGGAGAAAGCCGGCACGTACAGACATCATGAAAATTTCATGACAAAAAAGTATGGAAAATATTTTTGTTTTATAAATTTCAAAAATGTTGAATATCTCAAAGATTAGAATACAAAGGGGCAAACATAATGTTATAGCTTTACAAAATCCTGGTTGGAGCATATCATAGGTAATGTGAGCAGTTCTGGGCACCATACTTCAGTACAATAGTATTGACCTGGCATGGTGTGCAGTACATATTTCACCAAAATGATACTTGGATTCTGCGAGTTATGATGAGAGATTAAACAAACTAGTGCTGTATGCCCTTGAAGTTAGTAAGGTGTGATTTGGTAGAAGTGTTAAAGATGTTAAGGAATATGATAAGGTAGCATGAGGGAAAATATTTCCACTGGTTGAGGAATCTAGAACTAGTGGGCATGGTCCATAAATTGGAGTTACACCTTTCAGCAATGACATTAGAAAATATTTCTACTCAGAAAGGGTTGCAGAAGTTTGGAATTATTTTCTGAAAATGTAACTGATGCAAAGCTAATTGCTAATTTTAAATCTGATAATTTTTTTGTTAAATCAATGATATTCAAGTCAATGGCCAAAGGCAGCTGTATTGAATTAGGTCACAAATCAGCCATAATCTCACTGAATGGTGGAAGTGGTTCAGTGGGCTAAAAGGTCTACCACTATTCCAATGTCAGCCATCCATATCTTAATATTCTAAATTTCTACTCTTCTCCAGCCTGCCTCATTTAGGACGAATTAAGGACTCATGCTTTCTATGTAATGTATATATTTTACCAACATTACAATCTTAATTTTTTTTTCATTATTTCTTTCAGTAATCATCACGGGGATTTTATCAGTCATTGTGAAAATGAAAATCCAGTACCGTAACATCTTTTCTGCCTCTTCTCGATTTACTACTGTATCTTTCACCGCTCTCCCACATTTTGTTGGAGTACAGCCTGTGAAACAAAAAAGATTGACAGTCAAAACAGAATATCTCAACGCAAGGTGATTTAAGTGGTGAATTATAAAGAAATCACAATAATTTTCTTAGTTTTGCAATCTGGCCTATTGGTGCTTCCACTCTGGGAAAAAAAAAGTGTTACCTAGTTATTTCAGAGGATTTTGCATTACTGGATTTGAAGCATTTCACAAGAGAAATCACTATGATTGGAGTTTATTGCCATCAACTCCAATTGCAAAGTTAGCCTGAACAATTCTGACAAATCTACATTCTAAGCTTCAACTAATTGGGCATTATTTTTGCCTATTGTTGGTTGCACACAAACTTGAGGTAAAAATGTTTACAGTTGAGTATTTGACTTCTGAAGGTTGTGTGCTGCAGATTTGTTCCCTTAGTGCTAAAGAAAAAGTTATATGAAACATGTTGGCAAAGCACTGCTTTTGAATCCTTGTTATCTTCCTCATTTACTTCCTCGGGAAAGATCAGATGTTCCCTAATGTTAAGATTTACATTTTGAAGCTTAACTATGAAAAGGCACTACATAAAAACAACTTACTTTCATTAGCTGTGCAATAATTTGGCATGTTCTGTGGTTGTGAGAATATTACATTAATTCAAGGTTATTTTCAATTCTCTACATGCAAGGGGAGGCTGTAATTTCACAAGGACAACGTAGTAGTTATTCTTTACAAATCAGTGGGAAACTTAGATGTCTGCTGCAGGTGGAATGGTGAGAACAACATCACATAGTGTCTTCTCATTTACCTTCACCACCTGATGCAGGGACCAAGTCTGACAGCTGTCCAACTAACTGGGATGTAATTCCCCATTTCATGGAAATTGACTGCATAATGTTATTTTCCTACAATTAAAGGCAAAACTAGATCAGAATAATCAGAAATTGTGTTCACTAATCGCACTTTCTGATATTGCATTCAGAAACAGCTTTCACTGTTTTGCGGTTTTGTCCACTCAAATTAGTTTGCAAGTTACTCAAACAGTTCTTACTTTTTGACCAGGGTCATTAGCAAATACACATTTATTACAGCTGGTGATGTTGTTATGCTCATTCAACTGAGAACTTTTTGTTCTTTTGTTAAACTTACCCTGTTACAATAGTTCAAATTCTTGAACAAATACTCCTTTCCCACTTTTAAATGCTGTAATTGTACCAGCCTCCATCACTTCCTCTGGCAGCTTATGCCATACACACACCACCCTCTGCATGAAAAAGTTACCCGTTAGGTCCTTCATAAACCTTTCCCCTATCAGCTTAAACCTCTAGCTTTGGCTCCCCTACCTTGGAAAAAAGACCTCGGCTTTTCAGCCTATTCATGCCCCTCATGATTTTATAAACCTCTGTAAGATCATCCCTCAGCCTCTAATGCTTCAGGGAAAAAAAAAACCAGCATATTCAGCCTCTCCCTATAGCTCAAACCCTCCAGCCCCAACAACATCCTTGTAAATCTTTTCTGCGCCCTCTCAAGTTTAACAACACCCTTCTGATAGAAGGGCAACCAGAATTGTGTGCAGTATTCTAAATATGGCCTCACCAATGTCCTGTATAGCTGTGACATGGCATCCTAAGTCCTACAGTCAACGTTCTGACCAACGAAGGCAAGCGCGTCAAACACCTTCTTCACCACCCTGTCTACCTGCAACTCCACTTTCAAGAAACTAAGCACCTGCACCCTTAAGTCTCTTTGTTCGGAAACGCTTGGAAGTTTTGGACTTCTAAGTTGCACTAGCAAATCTTCCTGCAAAGATATTGACTCCTTCCAGTTTAGGTGGAACCTGTCCCTCTTATACAGGTCATTTCAACTCCAAAGCGATCCCAATGATCCAAAAAATGTGAATCCTTGCCCACTGCATCAGCTCCTCAGCCACACATTTATCTGCTCTTTCCTCCTATTCCTACTCTCATTAGCATTTCGCATCTATAGTAATCCAGATATTACTGCCCTTGAGGACTTACCTTTTAACCTCCTGCATAGTTTCCTTTATTCTTTCTGCAGAATCTCATCCCTTTCCCTACCTATATCATTGGTACCAATGTATACAACAATCTCCTGCTTATCACTCTCCTCTTTCAGAAATTTCTGCATCCACTCTGAGACATCCTTGACCTTGGCAACAGACCATCCTGATGTCTCACTGACTGCCGCAGAAAAGCCTGGCTGTGCCTCTGACTGCAGAGTCCCCTATTACAATCATTCACTTGGAACCGGATATACCCCTCATTACAGTAATTCAACTGCAGAATACAAATTTGACTGGAAAAACACTGGATTTTTCACCAACTGGCCATGACCTGAGACTGGGTTCATTGAGCAAAGCATGATGTACTTCCCAAAGATAGTGCGGTGAAGGTTCTTCAGACTAGTTTTGAAATTGACGGCCTGTGCTATGAGGTGAGATTGAGCATTTATTCATAGAGTTTAGACAAGTGAGACTTATGACAAATATTGGACAGATCAAAATTTAACCATATTTCCTCACTTAAATTTCAGCCTTCAGATAACAAAATTAAAAGTTAAATTTTTAAAGCTGTCACTGTTAACTGTTGATAATTACAATAAGTACAATTTATTTTACAGCTACAATACAACTCTGCTCTACCTGTGCTAACACCTTTAGGGATCTATGGACTTATACACCAAGGTCCCTTTGTTTCTCAGTACTCCTTAAGGACCTACCATTGTGTACAAATCCTTCCCTTATTAGACCTACAAAAATACATCACTCAGCACTTATCAAACTTACTAATTATTTCTTCTAAGTTCACATCCAAGACAATTAACAAACAGCAGGCTTCCAATCACAAAATCAACCCTCCACCATCACCCTTGTCTCCTATATGTAAGCCAATTTTGGATCCAGTTTGCCAACTTGCCTTGGATCTATGGGCTCTTATCTTTTGGACCAGCCTTCTGTGATGGACCTCATCAAAAGCCTTGCTGAAGGCCAAGTAGACCACATGAACTGCACTACCCTCCTCAATTTATTTAGTTACCTTATCAAAAATTCAAAAAAATTCAATTAAATTGGCCAGACAGGATCTCCTTCTAACAAATCTGTGCAGGCTATTCCTGGTCAATCCTTGCCTTTCTAAGTATTGATTAATCCTGTCCTTCAGAACTTTTTCCAACAATTTTGCTACCACTGACATCAGACTAACTGGTCTGTAATTACCCAGCCTATACCTGCAGCCTTTCTTGAACAAGGGAACCACATTAGCTTTCTCCAGTTATCTGGCATTTCATGTATAGTCAGTGAAGTGTTAAATATCTCTGCCAGGGCCCCAGGAACCTTCTCTCTTGCCTCCCTCAACAGCCTGGGATACAGCTTATTAGGTCCTGGGGATTTATGCACCTTATGCCTGCTAAAACATCTTTTACCTCTTCCTTATTTATCTTAATATGTTCAAGAACCTTAGCATGCCAAATGAAAATCCCAGCAACAACGTCTTTCTTCTCGGTGAACAGAGACAAGAAGTATTCATTTAAGACCTTTTGTGGCTCCACACACAGATTGTGCCTTTAGTCTGCAATAGTCCCCTCTCTTTCCTGGTAATCTTCTTTCTCTTAACACACTTATGAAATGCTTTGGGGGCTTTCCTTAATCCTATCTGACAAAGATATTTCCTGGCCCCTCTTTGCCCTCCTAATTTCCTTTTTTAAAGCACCTCCTACACACTCTATACTTTGAAGTTCTTCTCATGCTTTTAATGCACTGTATTTAACATCTGCTGCTTTTTTTTCCTTCATCAAACTCTTGATATCCTTTGATATCCAAGGTTTCCTGGACTTGCTGCCCTTGCCCTTCACTTTTAGGGGAAAATGCTCATCCTAAATTCTCATGATACTACTTTTAAATCACTCCTATGTTCCAAATGTAGACTCACCTGCAAGTATCTGCTCCCAGCCTATGTTTGCCAGATCCTATCTAATGGTATTGAACTTTGCCCTCCCGCAACTTCTGCAGTATCCTTATCCCTTTCCATCATGATTTTGAAACTTACAGAGTTATGGTCACTTTCACCAAAGTGAACACCCACTGAAACTTCAACCACCTGACCAACTTCATTCCCTAGTCTCAGGTCTAGCACTGCTCCATCTCTATTAGGACTACCTCATGGCTCAAAAAGCTCCCTTTAAATGCACTTTAAAAATTACACTCTGTCTAATTCATTCACACTACAGTGATTCCAGTTAATGCTGGCAAAGTTGAACATTGTGTGGAAAACCCAAAACAACATTTTAATTCTGTTTTCTCCTGACAATCAGATCATGAACTCTACAGAGAGAGCAAGGTGTAGAGCTGGATGAACACAGCAGGCCAAGCAGCATCAGAGGAGCAGGAAGGCTGCCGTTTCAGGCCTAGACCCTTC